>CM020184.1:2370370-2403777 GCA_009805545.1 Oryza longistaminata
GAGCGAGTGGCGGGGACGAGCTTGATGGAGATGGGAGGTGGTGCGGATGTCCTCGTCGCCCTGGGACCACGCCAACGAGCGTCTGCACCATCACTTCATCTTCCCCGGCGTGCTCGCATGGCGACGCTGCCGGAGCTGCTCGCCGCGCCTTGACGCCGCCGCCGCCATTTTCTTGTTCCGGAGTTGGAAGAGGTAGAGGTAAGGGTATTTCTGTCCACGATGGTATTTTGGCTACGATGCACTAGTTGACGATGGTATTCTAGCGAAGCCTATCTAAGTGATGGTATTTGAGCGAATCCCCTCTTATGCAATGGTAGATATGCAATTTTCTCAGTTGAGTAAGCAGACGCAAAAACGGTTGGTCTATGTACGTACAGTATTGGTTTTTTCAGCACCTAGGACAAGCGTTTATGCAAGGGAATCTACCTATATCTATATTCCTAGAGATGTACGGCATAAGCTCCCACATAGAAGGCTAATAGCCCACAGTCCATATCCTTTGTACTCTATGATTAATCCCAGATAACACGTTGTACCTTCACGGCCTTTTTTGTCACGATGCGATACCAGATATGAATGTAGTAGTAGCTATTTAGCCTAAGGGCACCCGCAATGGTTATCTATAGGCTCTCTATAAGACATCCATGTTAGCATATTTTCCTACTTGGAAGATATTAAATGAAGAGAGAGAGCAAAACTATCTACTAACTTAGAGATAGTCTATAGAGAAAAACGAGGCAATGCATGAGAGAGCTATAGATACCAATGTAGACATACTATTAAGGTGGTTTACTATTAATTGAGTCTATTGCTGAGATGTACATGTTTTATAGAGTGCACCTTACTTTACCATTGCGGGTGCTCTAATAGATGCTTACATAGTTTGCTTGGTACTTTTGAATTTTGTGCTAGCATTAAGCTAAAATTAATGGGTCATGTAAAGCTGCGAGATATGTATTAACCCTGACACCATTGAGTACCGGACCTGATATCATCGGGTATCAAACACAAGGTATCAGACCAGGTACTATTGGGTATTAGTGACGGTACACAGGTATTAGGCATTGTATCTGTAGGTATCAAACCAAATAACTTGTAGACCTTTTATATCCTCCAGCAGTACAATACAATACTACATATACGTCAAAGTTTAACTCAGTGCATGAAAAGACATACCAGATGAGAAGTGTTGGAGCAGGCCTCTCGTGTGGACTTTGGTTGCGTAAAAAGATGTAGAGTACCATAGAAATACAATGGTAGAAAACTTTACTACGTATACATTAGTACAACTATAAGATCAGTAGGTAAGTAGGTGTGATCTGGTCATGAGAAATATGGTTCACTCGTAATTTATCCCTTGTCTAGATGGCATATTGTTCCCTAGTCTTTCTGTTTGCTTAATTAGCTGCTTGGAGACGTATACATATATATGCCCTAAGCACAGCTACATTATGGCTGATGTTAGTTCTGTACTGTGCCTTGATGGACCATATCACGCTTCCTAGCATTCGATATGAACTTTTTACTGACAGTAAAAAACATGAGGAATTCAATAAACATTGCCCAATATACATATACTGGTGTTACACTATGTAATTTACATAGTCGGTAATTAATTATTTGATATGTGAATCATGTGATGATCGGTATATCTTTTCCAAAAAAAAAAAATTGAAGTGCTCATATTAGGTAAATTTGCAACAACTACCCTAAATCACTTGAAGTTTGATGTTCCATCCCATAAGTCATTTTTGTTGCAAATGTCCACCCCACTCAATTTTGTTGCAAAAATCACTCCAATGTGCCCGTGATTAGTTGAATCAATATGGTTTTTAAATTACGAGATGTTAATGTGCTTTTTACCAAAATTAAATACTTCCAAAAGTATAGTGTTGACACTTTTTTTTTGATATTCTACAAATAAATTGTTGATGAAAGCTTAAAGTATCGCACTGAGTTTCGCTATATGAAAAATAAATATCAATGAAACATGAAGAATAAATCTAATACAAGCACTTGGACATGATTATCTCAGCTAACTTAAAATGCGGTGGCTCTACATTAGCGATGACGGGTTGATACGGCTAAGCACATGTGCACGGGCCGGGGTGGTTTTTACAACAAGGGTAAGGATTTGCAATAAAATGACTTATAGGGTGAAATGACGATCTTCATGTTACTTATATAAGATGGTTTTGCAATTTTCTCCTCATGTTATAGCACGCTTTATAGTTGTCGTTTTTCTTACAACAATTTAAGAGCTCATATTGTTGCATGCACTTTTTTTTTTTGCAAAATTTAAGTGCTCTGAAGTGTAGTTTATTTACTCCCTCCGTTTCAGATTGTAAGATGTTTTGACTTTGGTTAAAGTCAAACTGCTTTAAATTTGACCAAGTTTATAGAAAAAATAGTAATATTTTCAACCCAAGATAAATTTATTATAAAATATATTTAATTATTAATTTAAAAAACTAAATTGGTAATGTAAATATTATTATATTTGTCTATAAATTTAATCAAACTTAAAGCAGTTTGACTTTGACCAAAGTCAAAAACATCCTAAAACGGTGGGAGTATTTAACATGGTTGAGTTTAGCCAGGGGCGGAGGTAGTATATGTTAGGGGGGGTGCCCAGGAACTCGGTCAAGAAAATTTTTTAGCTATACCTCATCTATTTTCATCATGTATGCACCTTCCTCAATACAAACTTAGGCACTCGTATTAGCTTAAACTCGATCTAAAGTAAAGTAAATTAAGCAAGTAGCACCACCCTCTGTTTCGCTCCAGCTCCACCCTTGAGTTTAGCTATGGTGCTACTGGCTAGAGGACGGCATTAGTCGTGACGGACGGGGATTAAAATGGAGACATCGGAGTAAAGATGTAAACTGGTTACATTGCTCGATCCTTTATATGATCTGATTGACAAGAAAATCGACAAAGACGGGAGACTAGTGCCTGTGCATGAGAAACTAAAGCAACGGCGGAAGCAACAGGGAACAGAGGTAAAAAAAATCCTATTTCTGCCATTGGGAGATTAAGATCTGATGTGCTGCTATATTTGTGGACATTATGAATTGATATGCCGTGGAAATTTGTATCTGTCAGTGGGTATATTCGGCTGATGTGTTGATGTGCTGCTGTTCAGACTTTGAACCTACATTTTATCATCTGTTAGTGCGTTTGTATGGCTTTATTTTGTGAATTTGTGATGCTGCAGCTGCAGCTTATATGCCTGTTGAACAGAGCTTTTGTTGCTTTATGTTTTTGTTCATTTTTTTGGAAATTTCGCCCGAAATTTTTAAATTTGAATTCAAATTCTTTTAAAAAAATTTCGTCCGAAATTTTCCCGAAATTTCCGAAATTTCCGAAATTTCGGAATTTCGGTGACCCCCGATACAAATCAGTGTTCCGATAGGTTGAACCCTGGGAGGGAGTAGTTCTTTCTTTCTAGGTTGAAGCATGCATGTTTTGGTTTTTCCAGCCTCGGTTTTTCTCGGTGTAGCGGATTTCTGTTGGACGGAGCATTTCTTTACGGTTGCACATGGTGGCGGAAGACTAGAGAGAGCAATGCAATACGTACGTTTTTTTTTCCCCCTTTTTCCTATCGATGATGCAGAGCGCCTTGCTTGCGCCTGTATATATAAATTACCCAAGATGCTTAGCATGTCCAGCACTCGTCTCTCCAGATTGAACGCATACCCCGGCCCCTCCCCTCTCCTAGACCAAAGCCCCAGCAAGAGAGACTATGGCAACCACCAGCCATGTCACCGTCCACGACATCCGTCGTGCGCAGCGTGCAGACACCACCGCCGCCGTGCTGGCCATCGGCACCGCCAACCCGGTCACCTGCATCTCCCAGGCCGACTACCCCGACTACTACTTCCGTATCACCAACACAGAGCACCTCACTGACCTCAAACACAAACTCAACAACCTATGTAAGACACATACATACTACCTCTGTTTCCAAATGAATGACGCTGATTAGTGCAATTTTGAACAAACCGGCGTCAAACAAAAAGAAATGGAGAGATATATATTAACTCAATTATTCCAGATAACAAAAGTAACGGATGATAATTATTAAATTAACATCTCATCTATCATAAGGGCTTAAACATCACATGATATACTAGGATCTAGCTAAGGCATCTTTGTTAGTGTTTTTGTTCATTTTGCTTCGTATGGTTGATCAGGCCAGGCATCAGGCGCAGACAAGCGTTCTTCCACCACAACGAGGAGATGATCGCCGCGCACCCGGAGTTCCTCGACCGCGCCACGCCGTCGCTGGACGCCCGGCTGGACATCGCCGCCGCCGCGGGGCCGGAGCTCGCGGCGCAGGCGGCGGAGAGGGCCATCGTCCGGTGGGGCCGCCCCGCGGCCGACATCACCCACCTCGTCGTGGCCACCAACGCGGGCGCGCAGCCCCGGGCGCGGACCACCGCCTCGCCTCGCTCCTCGGCCTCCGCCCCACCGTGCGCCGCACCATGCTCCACCTCAGCGGCTGCTCCGCGGGCGCCGCTGCGCTGCGCCTCGCCAAGGACCTCGCCGAGAACAGCCGCGGCGCGCGCGTCCTCGTCGCCTGCGTCGAGCTCAACGTCGTCGCGTTCCATGGCCCCAAGGAGACTACCCCCAGACGCTCACCTGCCAGGACTGTTCGGCGACGGCGGCCGCGCGCGTAACAATCGTTCGGCGCCGACGCCGTGCGCCCCGTCGAGCGCCCACTCTTCGAGATGGTCGCCGTGTCGCAGGCCGTGATCCCGGGAACGGAGCACGCCCTCAACATGCGGCTCACGGAGCACGGCCTCGACGGCCACGTCTCCATCAAGGACCTCATACCTCTAGCGGCGGCCAACGCCGACGATCTCCTGTCCGACGCGTTCCGGCAGCTCGGCCTCGCCGGCGTCGAGTGGAACGATCTCTTCTGGGTGGTGCACCCTGGAGCCCCGTCGATCTTGGACCAAATCGAGAGGGCTCTCCGGCTGGAGCCCGGGAAGCTGGCGGCGAGCCGGAAGGTGCTCAGGGAGTACGGCAACATGCTCGGCAGCACGCTGATCTTCGTGCTCGACGAGCAGCGGCGGCGGATGGAGGAGGAAGAAGGCGGCCGAACAGCTGAGTGGGGGGTGATGATGGGGTTTGGACCTGGTTTCACCATTGAGACCATGGTGTTGCACTTGCCTGAATGCCCTAATGAACAGTAATTAAGAATTTGGCATCGCCTACATCAAGGTAATTGATCAATAAATAAATTAATCAAGAAGTCGTTGAACACAAACTTAATTATGGTCCTTCTTTGGTCATCAACTTGTTGGTTTTCTATCCGTGATGTCAGCTGTAATCTAAGGAGTGCATGCGCATGTACGAAGTTGTTGCAAACTCTTGTGTCACATGTCACCTCTTTTTATATTATTTCATGCATATGTTGCCTAATTTTGTAATAAAATCCTTGTATCCGACGGTGGAAATGTCAGGGAATGCGTATGTACACTGTCCTACAAAATGGAACCATGCTCAGCCTTCGGAATGAACTCAAATTTTTCATGCCTTCCATATATCCAATGTAATTGTTTTCGCTTTAGCAAAATCTGAAAAATTTAACGTTGTTGGCCCCGTAAAGAAAAATCGGTGTTTCTGGCCCCGACGCTTGCCCACATATAGTCACATCAAAAAACTATAGTTCATCATACTACGGTGCTGGCTTCACCGTACGTTTCACTGCTCAATGGTAGTCATATAGCTCGCATCAAAAGAAATGTAGCTCAAGGTGACAAATTAATGTAAATGCATGTTTTATGTGTTAAATAATTTATTTTGTCCCACTGTTTCAATATATTTTCAGGACGCAACTCTTCCAGACTGACCGCTGTCTCAGGTCGTCGCACACCATGCATGTGTTTGTTTTTTAGTAGGGCAGCTAAAGAAAGTAGCCCATTCCTAGCGCGGTTGGAGGGACACTAGCCGTTCTGACGCGGATCGAGCAAAGGGTAGGGGCTAAAGAGATGCCTACCAACATATTGGTCTGTTTAGTCACTCTAACTTCTAAATTTAACTTAAAAAGTTAAGTCTGGATTAAAGTTATGAAGCTATCTAAACAACCTACCACCTTTAATTCTAGCTTATTTTGTGAAAACACTTCAATTAGCTCCATTCATTTTTTGGTAGAAGCTGAAACCTTTTGATTATATAACTACGGTTAAAATATACAAACTCAAAGTAAAATTTAGGTAAATTTGTTGTGGGATAAAAAAAAAGAGGGTCTTTTTCCACAGAAGACCACAAGAATATTGCTTTGTCAATGTGCATTGCAAATACATGTTTTTTTCCCCTTTTCCCGGTAGACACCACGCACACGTGATTTTATAATTTCTAGTTGTTTTAGATATAAACTTTTATATGAAATGACCGTTTTGCCCCCGGAATCAAACAACTTCCTCGGCTGGTCTGACCGGATAAGATCTTATGCATGTCCATGATGACGGTAAAGGCGGCCAAGGGCGTTGGATAAGAACATAAAGAGACCAAAGTGATTTTTTTTAGCCGTGCTCACTCAATAAATCTTTATCACTAAGGTGATGATTAGTTGGTCACCAACTTCTTGTTTCTTAATCCGTGATGTCAGCTGTAATCTAAGAAGTGCATGCATGACCTTTTTATATTGTTTCAAGCATATGCTGCTTAATTTTGTAGCAAAATTGATCCTTGTATCCGTAGACATCAGGCAACGTGTATGTAAACTGTTCTACAAAATAAAATAGGAGCAATCTCAACCTTCTTTTGGCACTTCCAATTCGGAATAAATTCAAAATTGTGATGTCTTTCATATCTCCAGCTAAAGGGTAAAAATGTTCTCAAAACAGAGCTGTGTGTGGCTACAGTATTCACACAGACCACAAACAGCTCATTTCAACTTGTATTGAAATTGTTGTGTATCAGAGGCATGCTACCCACACCACCTTCTGTCTTTACAAGTAGCAAAATTATGGAGTAGAAAGAATTCGAGATCTTTACATACAAGGGTCGCATTCTTCCTGTACTCAGACCGACTAGCTGGTAACTTCACAAACCAGTATATTCCAGGCCGATTTTAGATGGCGAGCATTCTGTCAAGTATAGTTTGCTATGTCCACATGGAAAAGAATCACCCAGTGAGAAGATATGTTACAGTTTAGGGTTTCTTTGTCTGTACCTGACGAAACAAGAGATGTTATGTGTTCAGTTCATCAGCACCAGAAAATCAGTTCACAACATATGTTTTATTTGTTAGTCTTTTAGTTCTGAAATTGACATGCTTTAGAGAAAGTTTAGCTCATGATATTTCATAAAAAGTAATTACATTATCACCTAAGTAACGCAACAAGAATAGCTACTTACTTTTTTCAGGTATTTCTTATGAAGCTTCAAAGCACCAGCACAAGCTTTTTTGGCATCTAAATTTCCATTTACATCATTCAGAATCTGAACCAAAACAAAGGTCAAGAGTTAGATCCATGTGAACAATACATGCTTGAACATAGGAGCTTATGAAATACAATCTTACAAGAGACAAGATTGGCTTAAAACCAATTTGAATTTTTGAGTTAGACCAAAATCAGCTTTGTTTCAACTATAGCAGATTGAGGAATAGAAAATTGATTGCAAACTTTTAATGTAGTCTGGGTGCTAATCTTTTCTTATGAATTATATTAATCATGTTTTTTTGCCGCAAAATCATGTAGGACTCCAGATTCCATATTTAACAACGGAGACGAATTGGAAATTTTTTGAAATGATGTGGCACTTACCCTAATAAGATCATCCAGTCCTCTAGCTTCCTGTAATAGCTTTTCTCTTTTTTCCTTGAGAACACTTGCAACCATGAAAACTGAAATTGGAACTGGACCATCAGTATCCTCAGATCCATTTTTCGAATTCTCTTTATCTTTGTCTTTGTCCCACTTGCCAAAATGGCGTACCCCTCTCAATTTTGATTTAGATATTTTACTTTTGTGAGCACTTGCATCTTCACAAGCGGCAAAGAAGATGTCGGGATCATATTCCAGAGCCCACATCATCTGTTGACAGGTTATAAACAAATGTGAGCAGCTACACAAAACTCACTTGGATACTCAAGTATACATTGCAGTCTGCACTGTGTGTTTGTCTTCACAAAGGAACAAACTTATGAATTAATACAGTGTTCATCCTTAAAACTTGTAACATATCACAATTTGTATTTCTGCAAGCACACACAAATAAACCTAATGTCCTAATCCACAAGCATCAACCCCAATTTGAGTAAGATGGTCAAATTTTGTGGCTACATGTACAAATGAATGGAGCACCTATTTGAAAAAGGTACTATCACTTATCACTAAAGTAGCATGACTTATAAATATGTAGTCTATGTATTCAGAAGAGTAATTCATACCAAAGCAAAAATATTCTAGTGTTAGAAATATTCATCATTCACTATTTCATACCTCCCAGAGATACAGGGAGTCCCCAAATGACACTTCGCGTCGAAATAGCACCATGAACATACGAAATGCAAAAAGATAATCACCTCCACCAAGTATTTCTGCATTCAGAACTCAATATTAAAAAATTGTAGGTACTTTGGAGAAGAAGGTTGAATGTTTGAAAGTTTCATTGATCTCAAATTTATACCTAGGTGGTCATGTAGCTTTGGATCAAGCACCTGAATAATAGATGCAAGGTACTGAAGTTGATTGGCCACACCCACAGATTGATCCGTGCATTTGAAATTTCCTCTCTTCAAATCCAAAACATCAGAGTGAGTACAATTATGTTAAACACAAAAGGAATCAACTATATGTAATTATATAAGTACAAATACACTATCATAATTTCTAACATTAGGGGGAAGATGTCCTGAGAAAAATCATGAGAACAAAGCTTACCAATCTACGCATCAATTTCTCAAAGCACCAAAAGGCATCTGCTTCATCCTTGAGTAGCACGATCATTGGCGAGCATAAATCGCTCATTCCTGTTTTGAGGTATAAAAGTTACACCTATAAGCCTTTTTGTTTTGGACACTAAGTGCACAACTCAGATATAGTAGCTCACCTTGACAGTAACCAACATCTTTATCAATCCAAGCATACACAGCTAGAATATCCCACAACTTGGAAAGATTTTCTTTGTTCTCATAAAATACCATGGTGCGGTCCGTACGTAGCACATCAAGTCCTATCATGATTTTACAGTTTTCATAAGTGGGTACAAGTGTAAAATAAAGTATAAAAGTGGCAGAAAGAATGGGGGTTTTTAAAGCATACCAATTTGATGCAAAGTAAGCTTCCAGTCAATAATGAGCTTATCTGTAATACGGCTTGCAGATTCATCTATTTCATTTCCATTTGTGCTGCTTGTTGAAGTACCGTCTGATGTGTTTTCGGATGAAGTAGCCTCGAGTAAAACCAAAGGGTCTTTGATGGGTCTACCATCCTCAGTGATTAATGGTGCTGTGATCACTTTACCGCTACCAACATGAGAATCCATCTCTCGGCAGTCTTCCTTCCATCTAGCATATTGTAGCCTATGTGTGCACAAGGTAAAATATTTTCAGGCTAAGTCGAGAAAATGTTTCATCGGAGAAAATTATGTCTGAACCCCCATCAAAATAAATACCAAAATACTAAATTATTGCACATGGATATTATATGAAACTGTTGAATGACAATTCTATTTTTATGGGTAGTTGGTCCCACTAGAATTTAACAACCGAAATAAGTTTAACAAATCTGTCATAATCATGTTTATACACGTGATACTTTTTAGGGTTCACAATAATTATTGTTATGGAAGACAATTTATCTAAAAAATAGAGTCCAAAAACTCAATGGAATGTATTCTGGCGCCCAGGGCTCGAAAAAGCTAAGGTTATTGGGTTATCTCATTCAGTTGGACCACACCTAAACTATTAACTCTCTGGTGTTTTCGTCCTGCCTTTCACGCAAAAAAATCCAGATCGAAGTTAACATCCCTCAAGCGTCTTCACCTTATAAACTGCTGCTCCTCAGCAGAACTAGCGAGGTGGTATTATTGGCGCTACTGTGCTGCTGCTGCATGTTGGGCTGCTAGCTAGATGCTTGGGCTGCTGCCGCTTGCGGTTGTGGGCTGGGCCAGCTAGGCTGCTAGCTGCTGCTCAGCTCTTTTCTCTTTTTTCTCCCCTTCTTTTTCTTTTTCTTTTCTCTAATTATTTGCAGGGTTTTACATGTATTCACTGATTTTATAGAAATGGAAAACGATCACTTATCTGTGAAAATCATCTATTTGTAAAACCAAAATTGTAGTGTATGAGAGAAGTGGCTTTGAGAATCGCAGTAAGTGCAATATAATAAAAAAATACATCAGATAAAAAGCATCATCATGTTAGTTTGAAACAGAAGAGAAGTGAAAATGAAATTTTAAATGCCTGCACATTTCAAGAAAAATCATTGCAAAGATACCGGACAAAGCGAGAGAAAAAAATGTGCAATGAAATGTCAAAGATATGAATTTCATATTTTTTATAAGAAAGTGCAAAAAAAAAAAACCAACTGTTCAATCTATGGTGGAAGCATGGATTCAGAGATTATCATCGATTTGTAAGGTAGGGAACTTTTATATTTCTTCAAGTGAACACAGATTGCATTATGAAATGAAAGATATACCAGATATTGTTTAGGAATGAACCAATGAAAGTACCTTCTTATTTGCCTGATTTCCTCCCTCTCATCAAAGGTACTCCTGGGATCAAAACATCCAAGTAAAAACTCCCAAACCTCTCCCCTTACTGTTGGATGCACACCCTAGAAGAAAAGAAATAATTACCGATCAGTATATTAACGAAACCTATTAAATCATACTCCGTGCAAAAAAAAAGTCTAAAGAGGAGCCTATTCTGAAACCGACAAAGAACTCTAAAAAGGTGATCATACTCCTTTTTGTATCCGGCTTAGGACTGAGGCAATATCAAGACAACCATCAGTGCTAAATGCAGCCTGCCATTTCCGGACACTCAATGTTTTTCCTGCCTGAAATGAAGAAACAAATAAGATAAACAGCTAACAACAAGATAGGACTATTTTTTTCTGCAAATAAGAAAATAGAGTGATAGTGTGACACCAAGACCATTCTGAGAAAATGCTCAAAATTTTGAAGCAACTGTGACTTTATGAATAATAAAAATTATCAACTTCAGAAACTTTGTTCATTTCATCTAATGCAGTTTGATTTATGCTACAGAACAAATCCACAACGAATGACACATTTGCAGTAAATTTGAGCCATTTATTTGTAGAATATAATGTAGGATACAAAAGAGATATGACCAGAAATGCATGGCTTGAACGGGTTTATATGTTAGGCACAAATTAAGTTTGGGAACAAAAACAACATATTGTAAAAAAGAAAAACACACAAGTACGAAATACAGTTCCCTAGGCTGAGAACTAGCAAGAATTTCTAAATGTCATCATTGAATCATATACTCACAATTGTTGATGCACAAATACTATTAACATCAATCTATGTCGCAGAAATTGCACTGTCCTTAACTGAATATTGGTGGCTATGGTGGTTCCAATTTCCAGGATGTCTTAAGACTCTCAGCATCTCTCTCTAACTTAAGGATGAAAAACTACATGTTGTTTGATTAAAGGACATGACTAGCCAACAAAATGTAGTAACTGCATTTTTATTTTGAGATTATAGAACATTTTTTCGAAGAGGAGTACGGAAGCATTCCCCACTTATTATGTTTCATTTCTTCGATCTGCAAAATGTTATATATTAGGATAATTTTATCCGTTCACTAATTAACCCACCCATAGTTTTACCATTTTTCACGATATTTTTGTATCCTTCCTCGAGACTCTTAAGTTATTGACAAGCTTCTAGAGCTATCAAGAACCCTATTTTGACGAGAAAAAGAACCACATTATTGCATAATGCAAAAAAAAAAAAAGAGTCTGGTCACGCAACAGCAATCAACTCCCAACGCATGAAATGAACTGAAAGGGAAATTTAAGAAAATCAAACCTTGATCTTGAACTTGCTCTTGGGCACGTCATCCGTGCAATCCGAGCGGACCTCATAATACGAATCCGCCGGCGTCCCACTGCTACCGATGCCCCACTTGATCATCTTCCGACCAAATCAACCAAGAACCGGAGCAAATCAACCAAGAACCGGAGCAAACCAACAAAAATTGGAACCGCCAAAATCCAATCAGGTCAAGAAACCAAGAAGAACGCGACAACACGGACGTTGAGGAAGGGCTGGGCCCCGGGCTCCAAATCCAATCGACCGACCTCCGAGAAGGCGGGAAACCGACCAAGAAACAGGTGACAAAAAGGAAAAGAAACCCGAATCACGCGCGCAAATGGAATGAGGAATGAGGAATGAGGAATGGAGCCAATCCCCCCTTAGCAACCTTCCTCCTCTGCCGACGGATGGGAGTGGAATTGCAGGAGGAGGAGCAGGGGGAAGGGTAAAGCGGGGACGCGAGAACCGGGAATGCGGGTATGTGGGGGTTAAAATGGGAGGTCGGAGATGGCGCGAAGTGGATGGGAGGACGACGACCACCGCTTCCAAGCCTCTATGACGCTCGAGCTCGCCGCCTTCTCCGGGCAATTATTTTGGGTTTTCTTGGTTGGACATGTGGAAGCTACTACAGATCGGGCGCCTGATCACAAGAGCAAAAAATCGGGTGCCTTCTTTACCTTTCCGTATTAAGCTTGGATGCAAAGCTGACACCTCTCCCTAGACTCGCGTCGTACTTTGCTGCTGCATGCATGCACATGCATATCCTAGTGGAGCTTCTCTCTCCTCCTAGCATTTTTTTATGAATTTTTAAACTACATTTTCTCTTAAGTTATTTATCTTATTTGTGATTTGATTACACCATTATATTCATTGCAATTAAATCTTCACAACAAGATATCATATGACTATATTCCAGATAAAGAATAGGTCTAAAATATTAGCTGTTGTTCCAGTACATTTAGAAAATTGTTTCATCACTTGGTAAAAAAATGTCTCAATTTATTACATAAAATGTTTCAACAAGATGCAACATTCCCAAAATACTAAATGTGCAACAAAGTTGACTTTTAGCTGAAACATTTCGTTCTCATATATGAAACACAAATATTTCAATTATTGAAACATTTATGTTTTTTCTCAGAATATAATCATATGAGATCTTGTTATAAAGATTTAGTTGTAACAAATATAATGGTATAATCAGATCATAAATTGGATATGCGGTTCAAAAGAAAAATTAGTTTGAAGTTGAAATTTATAAGGAAAAAGTACAAATTACCCCCCCGAACTATCGCAGTCGTCTGAATTACCCCCTAAACCACAAAACCGGACATTCTTCACCCCCAACTATGCAAACCGGACGAATTACCCCCCTCAACCCAATCCGCGGTGGTTTTGGTCTACGTGGCGTACACGTGGCATCCAGTCAGCATTCTATTTTTTAAAAAAATGTGGGACCCACATGTCATACACTCTCTTCTATCTCTCTCACACACTCTCTCTCTCCTCCCGGCGACGGCGGAGGCAGCGAGCATGGGGAGGCGAGGCGAGGCGGCGGCGGAGGCGGCGAGCGCGGGGAGACGAGCGCGGGCAGCGAGGCGAGCGGCGGCGGCGAGGCGAGCGGCGGGCAGGCGAGCGGCGGCGGCCACCCCTTTCCTCACTTCCCCTGGGTTGCTTCAGTTGACGGCGAGCGGTGGCGGCCGCCCCCTTCTGGCACGCCGTCTTCCGCGACCTGCTCGGCGGCGACGCATCTTAACTCCGACGGCGAGATGTGGTCGCGCAACGAAGACTGCGGCGCTCGAGTTCACCACGACGGCGACTGTGGCGGCGGCTGCGGGCGCGGACCGGACGCTGTGCTCCGGCTGCGCCGTCCACTGCTTGCTGCTCTGCCGGGAGCGGTTCAGCGGGCTGCGGCGCTGGCGTGGCTGCTGCTGCCCTTCTCAACCACCTCGTCGCCGTTGTTCGTCGAGCGTCCGGTCCGTGGACTCCACCAAAACTCAAATGATAGAACAAAACCATCGGATAGATTAACAGGTATAAGCACACAAATCATCCGTCTCAGGGCGCACGGCGACCCGGCGTCTCTGCCAATCACGTGAACCTCCAGGGAGCCACGCATGAAAAAACGGCCGTCGGCCACCGGCTCCGGCCGCCGAAACCAATCGCTCCCTTCTTCCTCCTCGTCCGTCAAGTCTCAGGCAGACGACGATGAACGAGATGCGACAAGCCACCGGGAAATTTACAGGGAAAAATCGTGCTTTCTCCTCTCCGCCAAGCCCCCGCCTCGACGACGTCTCCGCCCGCCAGCACCACCCGTGCGCCGCCGCCCACCGTCCGTTCCCATGCGCCGTGTGCCCTTGCGCCCAAGAGTCGCCGCGACGCCCCTGTCCGCCGCCAGCCCCCGTGCACCGCGCCCGCAGCCGCCGCAGGTCGCCTCCGCTCGGCCGCGTCCGCCGCCCGTCCCCGTGCGCCGCGCCCACAGCCGCCGCCGCAGTCGCCTCCGCTCGGCCGTAGCCGCGACGCCGCTGTCCGCCGCCCACCCCCGTGCACGCCTGCAGAGTGCAGACAAAGAGAGATTGAGAGGAAGAGGGGAAGAGAGAGAGAGAGAGATTGAGAGGAAGGTGGGGAAGAGAGAGAGGTGGGAGAGTATGACAGGTGGGTCCCACTATTTTTTAATTAAAAAAATGCTGACTGGGATGCCACGTAGACCAAAACCACCGCAGATTAGGTCGAGGGGGGTAATTCGTCCGGTTTGCATAGTTGGGGGTGAAGAATGTCCGGTTTTGTGGTCCAGGGGGGTAATTCGGACGACTGCGATAGTTTGGTGGGGTAATTCGTACTTTTTCCAATTTATAACTAGTACATGAAAAAAAACTTACATCACCATACGACATCACACATTTTTTTTATTTTTGTGATGCATGCATGTGCTACCGCCGACGCCCTATTTTATTTTGCTTTGCATCGGGTGCCTAGCACGAAGGATTTTTGGCGAAATGGAGTGCGACGCTTGCTCCTTTTCTTGAGAGGAAGATGGTGAGTTTGTTGGCGTGACAGTTTTTGGTTAGATGGTTTTTTTTCTTTTGTGAGAATTTTATTGTTTTGGATAATTGCATTGGCTTTGTTGTGGCTTCTGATGAGCTTGTTGGACTTGATGTCTTCAATTTTGTTAGATGTGGATTTGATGGCCTGGATTAGCAGGACCTGAAGTCAAAGTGTTGGATCAGACTTTGTTAAATTATAATGAGCATTCAACTTTCTACCAGGACAGAGTCTAAATAAAAAAAAGGAAAATGGAAAAATGCAGGACCAGGTCAAGTCATTTTATTCCAATTATCTTTCATACTGCTAATTTTTCATTGAGATGTTTTTTTCCATTGAAACATAACACAAACGTAGACGCTCATGTGTGCACTCACGTTATAATCGCATCACCTTACATCATATCCTTATAAACACATCCGAGAGCATATTTTGTATTTACACAATGTAATGATAAATATGCAACTTGAAAGCAAAGCAAGCAGATGTACAAACTGTACAGGTGATTGAGAAAATTATATATAAATATATATATATATATATATATATATATATATATGTATGTATATGAATAAAGTCTAAATCTATTGTTCGGTAAATACTCCTTCTATTCTAAAAAGGAAAAAATACGAATTACCCCCCGAACTATCGCGGTCGTCCGAAATACCCCCTGAACTACAAAACCGGACATTCTTCACCCCCAACTATGCAACCGGACAAAATACCCAACACACAACGCGCGCGGCGAGAGCGCGGCGGCAACAGGCGCTCTCTCTCACGCGCAGCGCTCGCAGACGACCGACTGCAGAGGAGGAGACGTGTCGGCTCGACGGCCGGCGGTAGAGACGGAGCACGACCGTGCGCCAGTGTTGGAGCGGGCTAGCCACCATCGCCGCCTGCCATGCCACGCCGCCGCGCCATCGCCCGACGCGGATGCCGCAACTCTGCACGGGTGCGCCCGGGAGCCCAGCAGCCACGCTCCTCCTGGCTCCGCGGCTCTGCCTGTCCTCTTGCCGGCTTCGGCGAGGCGGGCACTCGCCGTCACCAAAGCTTCCTCCCCCACTCCGTCGCCGCCTAGAGCGCACTCCCAGCCGCGCCCCTCCGCGCGCGCTCCCCACGCCGACCGGTTCCCCCTCCATCCGCCACCTTGCCGCCGAGCACTAGCAGCAGCGCGGGCACCTCCACCGTCTCGATCTCCCTCCTGCCGGTAAGGAACAACAGGATGTCGCCGCTTGCCGCGGGCTCGCCGCCACGAGTGACGTTCCTCGCTGCCGTTCGCCTCATGTGCAGCTCCATCTCGTGCGTCCGCCGCCGAGGAGCGGCCACCGACACTCGTGCGTCGCGTCCCGCCTCCCGCCGCGTCCGCAGTCACCGCCGCCTCCCCGCCGTGCCCACCGCGCCCCGCGGCAAAGAGAGAGTGGTGAGGTGGACCGTGGGCCCCGCCTCCGCCTCCGCCCCCATCCCGTCCGCCCGCCGCCGGCCTTGATCCTCGGCCGCCGTCGGCAGCCGCCTCCGCCCCGCCCGCCGGCGGGTCGGCTCCTCGCCCGTCGCCCGCAGCCGCTCACCCCCACCCCGCGCCGGCAGCCGCCTCCGCCGCCACCGCGCCCCTGCCCACGCTTGCTAGCCGCCTCAAGCCACCCGCTCCGCCGCCTGGCTCCTCGCCCGCCGCCCGCCAGGCGCCAGCCGCCTCCTCTGTTCGGATAGAGAGAGGGGGGCAAAGAAGGAAAGAAAAAAATCGCTGACAGGTGGGCCCCACGTTTTTTTTCTGACTGTATCGCCACGTGTGTGCCACGTAGGCTGAAAACCGCATCGAATCGTGTTAGGGGGGTATTTCGTCCGGTTTGCATAGTTGGGGGTGAAGAATATCCGGTTTTGTGGTTCAGGGGGGTATTTCGGACGACCGCGATAGTTCGGGGGGGGGTAATTAGTACTTTTTCCTTCTTTAAAAAAAATAATAGCATGAAACTAGATTGGACATATCCTAGTACTACGAATTTGAATAGACATATATCCACATTCATAAAACTAGGATATATCCAATCCAATTATAGGTTGCTATATTTTGGAATTAGATCATTTACGTGGGGGAAAGCTCGTTTGTAACTTAACTATATGAACATATGCTTATTTATTACATATTATGTAAATGGTCACCAGAAATTCTAAACAAGTTTCTCAACATAGATTAGAATGCTATATGCCACTCCATAGACATGCGACACTAAATTCAATCCACACATCTTTTTTAAAAAAGAGAACAATTTGGGTTGTGAATAATGAGTACTATTCCTAAATGAACGTGCTTTGTTTATTTCATTTTTTTTATATGGATCGAGTTTGGACATAAATTTTTTGCGATATGGTTAAGTTAAAAAAATCTACTATATTATAGATGTCTACTTATATATAAATATAACTGTTGTGATTTTTTTCTTAGATTTTTATAACATTTAAACTGTTAACTAGAGTTGTAAAAATCCAATTTTCCAACTATAGTGTTGTTGTCCAAGCGATCATGTCAAGTTTAGCCAGTTGGGTAGTTGAAGATGCTTGCCCAAGTGGGACCGGTGTCAACTCAGGCTCCCATTATGTAACCTGGAACCCACCACTCTATCGGTGCATCTCATTCATCTTAGGCGGTGCATCTCATTCATGTTAGGCCGAGTTTAGATCCAAACTTTTTTTTTTTCGAACTTTCAACTTTTCCATCACATCGAAACTTTTCTACACGTACAAACTTTCAACTTTTCCATCAAATCATTCCAATTTCAACCAAACTTCAAATTTTAGCGTGGACTAAACACACCCTAACTACTACATCAATATCTTCACTCTCTTTTAAAATTATCAATTTCTTCACTTGAACATAATTCCACCAGTTAAAATATATTTTATCTTGGACAGAGGTAGCAGCGGTTATGTTAATAGTTTGCAAATTTAGGTGTAAACTAATTGTACTTGGGCTTTGAGATAGCCTCTACCCCATTTCTATTCGGCCTAAGCTTGGATTGTAGTGCTCAAGCCGAAGACATCATACAAGGCCTGACCCTGATTCCCGAGAAGACCGGCCCAACAGACGTACAAAGCCTACAAATGTAATTCAGATCATATACAGTCCACATGAGCAGTACTACATATATATATATATGTAAAGAACCCACGTCCCTATAAAGGCGCCATGTCTATCTGTAAAAAACTAAAAACTGTATTGGAACGGATATGGTACTGTTAAGCGATAAATTGAAATGCGCTCGATTAATCGGAATTATATTGTAATTTCACATTCACACTAATACGAACAAATTAATGCTTTTTATGGTTGTAGAGAGATTTGAACACACTCTGTTATCTAAATGACAAAATGTCGTTGCATTGCTATTGTGATTCTGCTCCTTCACTGTAATTTTGTTACTAACTCAAATGTTCTGATTGAATGGCTATTGTTCGCTGCTGCTAACCGTTTGAAACAAACATTAATGGCTTTTAATTCTGCAAGTAATTGGTTTAATCGATGGTAATTACACTACTAGAAAAATGATTTTTAGCAATGTTAGCCTTTTATTTTTCCAGGCGGGTATGACCATTGGAACCAAATAGCCGCCTAAAAAAATGCAAACCCGGTTGAAACTCGGTGTCCGTCTGCGAAAATCTATTTTCGTAGGCGGACCACTTAAGCGGTCTGCCTTCAAAAATACCCTTTATTTTTGCAGGCGGACATCTTATGTGGTCCGCCTGCGAAAATTAGCGTGGAATATAAATACAGCGGATGAGTCTCCCCCCACCCCGCGATATTTTCTAAGTCCCAGTCATCCCCTCCCCCTCACCTCTCCTCTCCCCTCCCCACCCCTCATCCCCACCCCTCACCTTACCGCGCGGCGGTGGCGCGGGTGGCGGAAAGCGGCTCGCCGGCGGCGCGGCGGCGGGCCGGCGGAAGGCGGCTCGGGGCGGCCAGCGGTGCGGGGTGGCCGGCGGCGCGGGGCGGCTCCCCTCCTCCCCCCCCTCCCAGATCTGCCAGAGGGGGGAGGGGAGGCCGGTGGCTGGCGGCCGGCGGCGTGGGCGGCTCCCCTCCTCCCTCCCTCCCAGATCTGGCCGGAGGGGGAGGGGGAGGCCGGGGCCGGCAGCCGGGCGGGGCAGCTCCCCTCCTCCCCCTCCTCCAGATTTGGCCGAGGGGGAGGGGGAGGCCGGTGGCCGGCGGCCGGCGGGCAGGGTGGCTCCCCTCCGTCCCCTCCCTTCCTCCCTCCCAGATCTGGCCGGAGGGGAGAGGGGGGAGGCCGGTGGCCGGCGGCTCGGGGTGGACCGGCGGCGGCTATGGCGAGGAGAGTGGAGTCGGCGGCGTCTCCTCTCCCTCCTCCCAGATCCGACGGCGTGGAGGGCGGTCGCGGCAGTAGCTACCGCCGGTGACGGTGAGGGTGGAGGCGGCGTGTTTGTTTAAAAGTTATTGTGATGCGTTTGATTTGATTTGTGAATTTGATTGTGATGCTACTATAATGCTTTTGTGAATTTGTGAACTACTGGATTGGATTGGGGATTGGATGGGGGAATGGGATGAGAATGGGAAGCCGGCGCCGGCGAGCGCCGGATTTGTTTTTCCCTCGCTTTATTTTCGCAGGCGGGCGGCGGACCCGTCTGCGAAAATCTCCTATTTTCACAGGCGATGGGATAGCGGCGGATGACTCCCCCGTCTGGGAAAACCATTTTTGGCCGTCTAGAAAAACCGTTTTTCTAGTAGTAGTGTTAGATGATTACATTACACGGTATGCCCACCATATAACTAATTCCACGTAGCATGTTCACACCGTTCCGACATAGCAGTTCGTGACGGTCTTGCCACCGATACCGTATATGCGGCCATATAAAAGCAAGGATAATAGTGAATTATAATTAAGCAACCTATGTACTTATGTGGAAGAAAGAAAAAAAATAAAGAGTTTTGGCTCTTCTGCAAGAATTAGTTGTACAAATGCATGTCATGGTTACAGATAAGGCATACATTCTATCATGCGACTTATGAAATATACGGATACGGCATATCTTTGTATGTGTGATAGATTTCCGTATACAATAAGGAAATCGACAAGAGATTATGGAAATAATCCTCATGGGCAAGTACGTAATAGGGTTTTACTGGGAGAGGGTTAAGATTATACTATATCGTGTAGGGTTCGGATTCTTGAAGTTCTACTTGAAAACTAAGGGGATTCATGGTATAAATACATATCTCCTGAGGGGTCTAAGGCATCGAATTATAGTACCAGCCAACCTGTCACCACAGAAGCAGTCCGGAGGACTTAAAGCCTACTCGCCGGTAGATCTCGTCGAGACTCTCTTGACAAGGATATTGCTGGTAACCTTGGAATCAGTTGTTATCTGTTGTACTATATAGATTTCCATATCAATCTCATATAAACTGGATTAGAGCTATTATCTTACGAGGGGTCTGAACTAGTATAATCCTTATCTTTTTATTTGCTTGATGTCGAATCGTGTAAATCCTCGTACCAACGTATCCCAATACCCACACTATTCGGTTTACAGGTATCCCCCGTCGACAATGCCAAAAAAATATGCACTAAATTAATAGTGAAAAAAGGAGGGAAGATAATATAGCTAATCAATTATACACGTTAGCTCTATAATAAATTTATAATAAATAGTGAGCTCTACTGATGAACTTGCTCCAATCGGCTGATACGGCCGACTTTAGCTAGTAGCCCTATTGTGGGGAATAAGCCAAACAGCATATTTGCAAATGAAACGTAATTTGTGAATAAAACTTTTATATACGTGTTCTTAACGATTAAAAAAACAAAAAACTAAACTTTGATAAAAGAAAATCCCAAATCAGCTTCAAAACTAAAGATTAAAAATTTAAATTTTGGCTCATAAACATAACCATAAACGAAAAAAAAAATGAGTCCGTGCGCTTCCTATTCTCACCGGCTCGAACTGTCATCCGCGCGCGTGGCCGGCGAATATACCGGGGAAGCCTCCGCTTTGCCTTGCGTCGTCGGTGCGTCCGTACGTGCGCGTGCATCCAGGCCAGCAAGCCCCCCACCCACCCCGACCACGGTGCGCGCCGCCGCGGCGTTGGGCTCGCATTGCCGCCACGTAACGTGTATGGTGGCCTCGTACGGGTGCGCGCGCGCGCGTGTACGTGTCCCGTCCCGGGCGTGTGCCCGCGTCCGGCAACAAAAGCGCGCGGAGGACTAGCTAGCTAGCTACTGATGAGTGAGACGATCGACTACCGGCCGGCCTAGCTCCGCCTGGGCCGCCGCGCGCGCTGGTCTTTGGTTACGTACGCTGCCGGCCGCTAGCAACAACTTCGATCTCTTCTGATCCACGAATTCTGGGCGAGATTTCGCGAGAGGCTTTGACGGCTCTATCGGCCGCGGGCAACAACAAAGGCGCGCGCGGGGACGGACGTACGTACGTACTCTCGCGCACGGCAATATGATCACATTTCGAGAAAGGGAAAAGTACTAGCTGGTATAACCGAGCCTGGCCGGCTTATTGCGTGCACGTACACGTGAATGCCATCAGTCGTACTGTATATGACACCAACAAGTCGCCATGGCAGTTGAACCACTGATCATATATGTATATATACTGGCTGAATGCCAATTAAATAAGAGAATCACGTCGTACGCTCTAATAAACCCTCAAAACTAAAAATAAAAGTACTCTCCTTCTAAATTCTTAGGGTCATATTATCCGTCATCATTTTCACCTCACTTCAAAATAAACTTTTCCTATTTGATGGCATGAGGTTGAGGAAGAAACAAAAGTCCATCCAACTCATTGTTTGAGAGACCCACGTGAGATCCACATGACAGTCGTGGTGGCAAATTCACCACTTACCACCACCATTGAGGTTTTTTAAGAGTATAGATATCCAATTAGAAAAGCCTATATGCGTACTTAATTTTATCTTACTATACTTTTACTAACACTACGTATCATGCTATGAATACATCTAGCTTTTCTATAATTTCCGTCTACTTAAATCAAATGGTTGATATATCATTGCTTGTAAAAGTTTTGTGAAAAGAAAAAAGAAATTAGTATGCGTAGCAACGATCTATGCAATTTTAACATTTTTTTCACTTTCAATTTCTTTTTACGAAAGCACAAAAATCTTGCATGTCCATGGGCAGTTTCAAGGGACCACCCTCAATTTTGGCCTACAATGACCACTTTATCCAAATTCGGTCCAAACCCCATTTATTGACATGACCCATTAGGCTATTTATGTTGTATTTTTTGTAATTTTTAAACGAAAATGCTAGTTTTAGTGGAGTATTTTGAGCTATGTATACGAGTTTTCGGCGTTTTGAAATTTTGAAGCATGGAGTAGGACCGTCAAAAAAAGATTTCTAGAGCTGCCTCTGTGCACATTAATATGTTAGAAAAAGATTATAATAGATCGATAATACGCCGAGACGATTACTGCGGGGTTGCAGTCTAGCATTGAAGAGATTTTGGTAAACCAAGTACAACTCCTAATAAGAAGAAGGTGAGAGAAGCGATACTAAGCTAAGTTATGTGCCTAAGAGCCTCCCGATAGGACAGGTTGTTACCTCAAACTATTGCTGCCCTTCTTGCACATTCCGCTTTACCTCTATTGGCACACGTGACAGAACGCCGTCAAAGATACGGATATTACATTTTTTCATAAGTGCTAAAAAACTAGGAGGACAAGGGAGTCGAAGCTCTCTATCGTTTTGCCTAGTTTCTTAAAAAAAAAATCTTGGAGCATCGATTGGCGGCTCGGCGAGAGGTCACGGTCACTTCCAATATCCTAGGCGTCTTTATCAGTGCTGGTTGTGTAAGTCTCATACAAACCAACTAGTGCTAGTAATGCCTTCCATGGCTGTGGATCTTTAGGAGCCATGTAAGGCAAACATCACCACTGCCAGCTAGGGAAAAAAAATATCAAACACTAACACTGTTACTCATCGGTGTTGCACTGAATTCCTAATTAAGTTTCCGATTGTTCGGTGTATCACTTTTTCTCAAGACAATGGGAAGAATTTCATTGGAATGAAATTACATCCGATCACTGCATCAACTAGAAATACACACAGCCTACAAATACAAGCTTAAGAATATATCATATCACCTTGAAGCAACTCACATATAACCAAGAAGAACCCAACCTGTGTCTCCCGCTGTCATCCAAATATAGGGTTGTGCTTTAATTTTATCCAAAACCTACGATGACACCGTCACGAGGAAACGACAAATCAGAGCCCATGTACTTATTAATTCTAGATGAACTAGATCGAAATTTTTAACCCCAGAGTCGTCGTTGCTTGTGCTCCATGAACGAGCACGCCAGAAGCACAAATGCCCCTGATGAAATTTGAAATAGTATATATGATCTCGAGCACTAGTGCACCACAATCATGCGTGAGTGATCCAACTCCCAACACACGAAGCTAGCTACCAGACATCGATCCCAATTATCCCATCTTTCTCACGATTAAAGATCACATTAGCGATCTGTGTGATCGTGTCGCTCTACGATCCATCTGGAGAGGGATGATCGACAAACTTTACCGACACATCAGTCTGTCCTGTATCCACCAGCAGGAGTTAAAAAAAGAGAGAAGAAAGGGAGAAAGCAGCTAAAGATGAGGAACCATATCTGCAAAGGATGCATGCATATATATATATATATACATATATATATATATACATATATATATATATACATATATATATATATATACACAAGATTATTGCTGCCTAAGGCCCTACGATGGAATATGCTAGGATCTTCTTCCCTTGATCTGTATAAGATAGGACTAGATGAATATGCTTAGTTAGTACTCCCTCCATACTTTTTTTTTTTTTTGACGTTGGTTGAGCTAACCAACGTCATATATTTGTGTATGGAGGTAGTACTTGACAGTGAAACTTAATTTATGTTGACTGAAGCTTATACTGTAGTAGTGTAGTCTACTGTAAATATTTATTGTAAGTTTTGTGCTAGTCAGGGTATCTAGTCAACTATATATATATATACACACTAAGTAAGAAAACTTTGGCCTAGGCAAAGGAAGCACACTGCTCAATCGGTATTAGTTAAAACTATCCCAATGGGAAGCACACTACTCAATTGCATTAGTTAAAACTTTGGCAAAAGCGATGGTAGCACACTACTCAATCGAAGTAGTTAATATGATATTTGTATGAATTTTCCTAGTGGTAGACTCGTAGTCACACGATCGTATCTCCGGATCTCTTGCAGGGACAGGTGCGCGCGGCAAAAGTATATTTACAAGAGATTTGTTCTGATCCAATAAAAAGTATTTTAAGATATCGGTATCTCATAGTACCAAATTGTTTCTAATCACTAGATCTAATATAACAATGCACATCCTGTCCAGTTAGATCGAACGATCAGAAACGATTTAGTACCATGATATACCGGTACCTCGAGATACTTTTTTTTTTGACCGGAGCACATCTCTATTTAAAAAACTATGTTGCACTGAGATTTTAGAAATCATTCTAATAACACTTGAAAATCACCACTGATGAATTAAAGGTAAGATAACAAAATACGATCAATTAATTCGTATTAAGGTATAATTAATTAATACCGAATGGTTAGCACAGATAAGGGCACCCGGAATGGTTATCTATAGGCTCTCTACAAGAGATCCATGTCAACATATTTTCCTACCTGGAAGAAATTAAATGAAGAGAGAGAGCAAAGCTATCTATTAACCTGAAGATATCTATAGAGAAAAACGAGACAATGCATTAGAGAGCTATAGATACCCATGTAGACATACTATTGAGGTGATTTACTATTAATCTAGTCTATTGCTGAGATGTACATGTTTTATAGAGAGCACCTTACTTTACCATTGCGGGTGCTCTAATACATCCATGTGATTAAGTAGAGAAGTGATCCAACGGCTTTCCTTTTCTCAACGACGATGCGGCACAATGCATGTTGAATTTTTGTCTTCAGTTACAATCTTTGTAGAGTTTTTGTTTGAACTGATCAGAATCTTATTAGAACCTAATTAACTGTACTGCTTGAGGAGAGGGAAAAAAGTCATATCCAGCTATTGTCAATACTGAAATCTTGAACTGTAAATCCATTCAGTCTTGACAATAGCATACAAATGCAGTTAATTAAACAGGAGAAGTGGTGGACAACGCAAAAAATCTATCGCCATTGGTCTATGTCCAGCTAAGCTTAATTACTACTTTAACTTGCCTTTACTATCACGGAACCATCACAATTATTAGCTTCTAGGGAAGCAAAAATGAGCACATTTTCCTCAGTATTACCTGCCTAAATTAAATGATCTTGATTTGTCCTACTTACCATTTAATTAAATTAAGAGGGATACATATCCATTATAAAGGAGCTGGCATACTAATTATATATTCTAGGTGCAAGCCAAACCTACTACCACTTCGATCACTGTACCTATAAATTTTCTCGTAATTAACTTTGATGGGAACTTGAAACAGATGCAAGCACTACCACCATCTATATCTCTGATACCCAACTAACACTTAATTAGAAGCAACATTCGGAAACAACACAACAAGCACTTCTGCAAGTTCAGTTTGCTTGTTCCATCTGTCACGAATTCTCATGTCCCTTTTTGTCATTAGTCATCACCCAAGAAGAAACCAATTTGTACATAAAAATATGTTGACATGGAACAGTATGTCCCTGATTTGCCTTTGGGAAAGCAAAGTAGTGGCATTGGGGCTCCAAATGGTAAACGCAGAGCCACTAATGCTGCTGGCAAAAATAAGTTGGGATCGACTCAGATCACTAGCCTAGTAGCCTAGCTTGCTATAACCATCTTTTCCTCCTCCATCAGTGGATGCTCAGATCACACATCACCGAATTTTCATCCCCATTATATTCTTCTAGCATGACTCATTTGCAGTGCCCAGCATTTTTCCATCCTCTTTACTAATTCTCCTTCCATTGGCTCATCACTGATCAATTAGGTGACGATGCACTAGCTATAAGGGAATTATCCATGTCCTGCACACCGGAACAAGGCATATGCTCTTACGAGGTTGCCGTTCCGGTGCTTTTAGCAATGTATATATAGGTGCAGAACAAGTCCTGAGGACTCAAGATTCAGATAGTTAAGTTCAGAGACTCTCAGAGTTGCAGCAACTACTCATCAAGAAACTCAAAGATGAGTAGTGGCGGCGCTAAGGCCTATGCGGCCGTTGTTCTGATCAGGATCATGTACTCTGGTATGCATGTGATGAGCAAGATCGCCTTGGATCAAGGCATGAACCCCTTGGTGTTTCTGTTCTATCGGCATACCACTGCTGCACTCGTGCTGATCCCTATTACTTTTATTCTAGAGAGGTCAGCCCATTGTCAACTATGCTCTTTGTTTACTATATGCATTGATCGTGACTTAAACTGTTTTCTTAATTATGTTGTTTCTTGTGTTTGTGCAGGCGGAAAGCTAAACCGGTGACGTTAAAAATTGCAGGGAAAATGTTTGTACATGCCTTATATGGGTAAGTTAAATTTCTTCTAGCTAGTAAAAAGGAAAAAACTGAATTGTTCTTGTGATTCTCATTAATTTGTTCATGGCACCATGCAAGATTTGTTCTCTCAAATCAAAGCTCATGCAGGAGTTGTGGCTCTTCTTTCTGTTAGTCTTGTTTGGGCAAATGATATTTCTTGAAGAATATAGGCTTTGCTTTAACATACAACTGTGGATATGAATAGTGTTCACATCTCGCAAGTCATCTCTTGGTGTGCCCTGCTGTGATCTGAAATCTTCTTCTGTGCATGTCCCACACTGCCTTTCCAATCTTCCACAGTTTGTCGATTTAATTATGATATTCTCTGCATTAAGTTGCTTCATGTCAGGATTGCTTAGACAACATAGAACATGGTCACATCTTCATGCAGAGGATACAACAAGCCTTTACATACTCGAAATTCACAGCATATATTTATTAATAACTTATCAATTTTACATGTATTACATTGTCTTGTAAAACTTATGTAATTCCTTGTATATTTTGTTTTATCTCAGGGTGACAGCTTGTGGCGACTTATTTAACCTTGGTCTCAATTATACTTCGGCAGCATCATCATCAGCATTGTACAACGTTCAACCAGTGGTTACCTTTATCCTTGCTGTTGTATTTGGGTAATGGAATTTCTACTTTATCCCATAAATTTTTTTTTCAGACATCCTTATTATATACCAAAATCATGAAAATGCAATTTGAATTGTTTTAGTAATTAAAACAAAATGATTACTCAAAGTAAATGTGATGAATTTAAAGAGATATGTCCACACGCAAGAAGAGCGAAAAGGCATGCACTTCATCAGAAGTTTGAGGAATCTGTTCTCCTTGTGGCAGGATGGAGTCTATGAAACTGAAGAAGTTCCATGGAAATGTAAAAGCGGCAGGTATTCTGTTCTGCATCGCCGGTGTCACAATTTTGGCCTTCTACGAGGGGCCAATGTTCAAATCATTCAACCATCACCACCTCTTTCAGCAAGGCAGCAGCAGCACTTCTTCTTCAGGAGATACCCACTCCAAGAAGCAATGGGCATTTGGAATCTTCCTCATGACACTCTCTAACATTTTAGCAGGCCTATGGACAGTTCTCCAGGTATATACATATGCTATCAAACTTCATATTTATATATGAAAAATTAAATATTTTGAGAAATAAACCTAATCAATATCTTGAAACCGGTGGTAGAGAGTTTTTTTTTTTTTTGAGAAAACATATATTTCAAAGCGTGAAGTAAATAATCCATTGGTTTGTGTTTTGTGTGGTTAGCGTGTGATGTTTGGATGTGCTTGGTGCGCGTCCGACCTTCTGATGTGTTTTTTCTTGTAACTTTTCTTCTTCGGATAGCCTCTTTCTGCCTTCCCGGCGAAAAAAAAACATTTTAATAATTCAGTGAATAAGCTGAAAAGAACATGGCTATATGCATTGTGCGCTTAAGACCTTAATTTTTCAGAGTAGATTCAACATGATGTTGTCTTTTCAGGGTCCACTGATAGAAGACACTTCCAAGTTGATGAACACCACGCTGCAGATCTGTTGCGCATCAGTCCAAGCTTTCGTTGTGGCTGTTGCAGCCGAGAGGGACTTCTCCAAGTGGAAGCTAGGATGGAATGTTGAGCTTGGTGCAGTAATCTACAGTGTAATTGATCTTCTGATGCAAAATTTTTCAAGTTCAAATTGCGTGACTCAAATAATTCTCAACTAAATGCATGTAAATTTTTCTCCATGAAACAAATATTGTTGCAGGGTGTGGTCGTCACCGCACTATCGTACTACATGCAAATGTGGACGATTGCGAAGAGGGGCCCGGTGTTCCTTGCCATGTCGATGCCGCTTACTTTCATATTCACAATTATCATGTCCTCATTCATTTTAGGGGATGCAGTTAGCCTAGGAAGGTATGTACAGCGTTCACAATTTTAGTTTATATTTTCTAACATTTTTGAATTTGGATCCACTAGTGGGTCTCGGTTGGAAGTGCATCCAGACAAAAAAAAAATTGAATGTGTTTGAATCTAGCAAAAATTTGTTCAGATTCAGATAATATCCGTTCAAATTTCAAAATTTGTCTGGATGTCCATTAAAATTTGTGTTTTTTTACTTCCCAAATGTGAAATTTTGTACGTCCTTAATTACGTGCATGTTTGTAAAACACAGTAGAATTCACAACTTCTCTTGCACTAACAAATTCTTTTTGTCTGATTTTGATAATATAACTGTGCAGTATTTTTGCTGGGATACTACTGATCGGAGGGTTGTACAATGTTCTGTGGGGGAAAAACATAGAGGAGAAGGACGAGATGAACAAGATTGGTGCAAGCAAAACCGGCCTGGAGCTGGAGCTGCGTGACAGCGAGGCTCAAGTGCCTGATGATGATGCAGCAAAGGTCTAAAACCAAAATTAAAACGATGTGACAGAAAAGATCTGTGTCGTCACTCATCAAACCAAAGCTGCTGCTGCTGCATGCCTCCAGATTGTCGAGGCCGACGTGTGCACACAGATCTCTTTGCTCCTCCTCACCGGTGAACTGGTGGCTGCAATTTATCCAAGATAGATGACAGTGGTGCTCTCTGATCCACGTAGTGTGTGATCTCTGCTTTTTCTGGCACCATGTTTCCTTTCCAGTAGTACTACTGCTGCTCCTACTGTTGTTGTTGATTAATTAGTGAATAAATTAAGTTCAAGTTGCTGTCAGTGAGCCTTGATGAGGATTCAGAGAGGATGCAACTATGAACTTGTCTAGCACCTGAATGAGATGATGAGATGTCGTTGTACATGTATCTGGTGTGTATTTGCCATGACGTCATTATCATCTCGGGCGAAAGCGACGGCAAAAACATTCATTAGGAGCTACTCCCTCCGTCCTAAAAAAAGACAAACCCTGGTTTCCGTGCCCAACGTTTGACCGTCCGTCTTATTTGAAAAAATTATGAAAAAAATTAAAAAGACAAGTCACGCATAAAATATTAATCATGTTTTATCATCTAACAACAACGAAAATACAAATTGTAAAAAAATTTCATATAAGACGGACAGTCAAAGTTGGACACGAAAACCCAGGGTTTGTCTTTTTTTTGGAACGGAGGGAGTAGTAAGTAGTAAGCAAAAACCTTCGCAGATTCATACGTACTCCCTCCGTCCAAAAAAAAGACAAACCCTGGTTTCCGTGTCCAACGTTTGACCGTCCGCCTTATCTGAAAAAATTATGAAAAAAAAATAAAAAGACAAGTCACGCATAAAATATTAATCATGTTTTATCATCTAACAACAATGAAAATACGAATTATAAAAAAATTCATATAAGACGGGGCACAGTTAAAGTTGGACACGGAAACCCACGGTTTGTCTTATTTGGGACGGAGGTAGTATGCTGTTATGACTTGTCACATCGTGTGGTATTATGGCCGTGTGAGCGACACTGCGCCCATTGCATCAAAATCTGAGATATGCGTATACAGTTCCTCACCATGAATCGAAAATCCCCTTAGAGAGATATGTAGTCGCCGACAGCCGCCATTGCGTGCCAGCCCCTTGCAAGGGTGGCGTATTGTCCGCGCGAGCACGTACCGACGTACGTCCGTCCCACTCTGCGCCGGCAAGCTGTGCCAGCCTTGTGCCACCTGCACCTCCCTCTTTTTCCATCTTCTCCTCGGTTCCTCCTCTTCTTTCCGCACAGGGGCAGACATATGTTCCAGAGCCTACTAGTTAAACACATACATTTCAGCTAATTCGGCCCTGTTTAGATCTCGCCCCATAATTTTTCACCATGTCATGTCGAACGTTTAAACACCTGTTGAAGTATTAAATATAGGTTTAAAAATAACTAATTACATAGATTACGACTAATTTACGAGATGAATCTTTTAAGACTAACTAGGAAGGTAGCCCGCGGCGACATACGTCGTACGCTAAGTTTGAGATATTTATAAGAGCAAAATATTAACCGGTGAACATCTACCACGATTTCTCCATAAATTTTTTCGTCTACATTAATTTCTTTTATAATTTATCTATAAGCAATTATTTATAATCTTCTTCATCACTTGAAAAAGGTAGACTTATTTTCTTTAGAATACATGTCAACGAAAAGTAAGTGTAAAGTAAACTAAGGTATTTTTCTTTTTTTAATTGCATATATATTATCATGGTTTATTCGAGGATTAATTGGGTGGGACATGGATGCTCCACTAAATATGGGTTTATATAGCTTAATATGATTGATGTAATTTGAGAGCTGGTCCATGTATGAACATTTCATATGAGTGGGTTAGAAGTTCCACGCAAGCTAATGTGAAAGCGAAATATAATTGCACAATACATCATGTATACACATCTGGTTTTTCTTATATAGGATAGATCTAACTGTTAGAAATAATGATTCCACCGATTTAAACAGTTATAAGTATTCCAGAATATAGCTTAAAAATTATGGTCGGTTTAATATCCAACATTATTGCGAAGTGAACGTAGCTCAACCGGTTAGGTTCGTTGTAATGGATTTGCCCACTGGTTAATGTCCCAACTTAACAAATTCTTTCAGTAGTAGGTGACGTACCCATCGACAGCGAGACGTACGTAGTGACTTCGTCAATCTTAATATATATCACCCTAGTCTCTCACAAGTACTTTAGGGGTATATGCATGTGTGCGTTCATAGATGTGAGTGCATGCGCGCTGTGACGCCGTGTTTGTACTTTGTACTAAAATATTAAAGATTATTTATTGTTTCTCTTTTAGTTTAATAGATAAAACAATAAGGGAACGACAGTGTTGGTGATGTGAGAGTGAGGAGAGGAGGTGAGATTTTATTTTTCTAATTTTTCTAAATGATTTAAGTGAAAGCCGATGATGGGTTGTACATGCCTAGGAGAATTTTTTTTTCTCAATCGCGTGAATAGTAGTAAGTATGGCACATTGAGATATTTTTTTCCTTTTTTGGGTAAACAGGCATATGTACGTGTAACTCGTAGCAATTAGGTGGGCCGTGGTAGGGCTAATCTTCTTTTTTTCAATCGTATTACATTTTTTTCCTTTTTTTAAGTGAGTAGCAAAGTACAGAAGTACGTATATATACGTACAACTATTCACGCGATTTTTTATTCGAGCATGTTAGATGTATTTTAAATAAATCTAATCTAATAATTATAAATAGTGGGTTTCCCAATAAAAATGATTGCGTGTTTTTCTCACAATTCGTAGGTTTTCTCTAATTTATTAGAGCACCACATGGGTGATAGAACCGTTCATAGGAGCGCCACATGGCTATTTAGACGTTTATAGAAAGTTTTAATAGATTTTTAGTCTCTAAGTTACTATTGTATGTCGACCGATGTATCATATTTATTAAGACACACATTCTTTTATACACCGATATTTTTATATAATTAAACGAATACAATGGATCATAAATTGGGCATATAATTAAATAATTTAAAAGATAATGTGTAGAGACCGTTGATTTGATATTTGATATTTATATTATAGATATAGTTTACATGCCTATACTTCCATATATCTATGTATATTATCATTTTATATTATACAGTTCCTACATTAGATCGTCATATTTTTCCAAGGTACTAACTACATATTTTTTTTGGCTTTATTATTTTTATTCGTACATAGATTTTATTTCTTTTCCTTTCGCCTAACAGCAGGAAGCTTATTTGTTTTTATTTTTCAATTATACTTGCGTACGAAACCAGTTGCATATTTTTTTTAAGCAAAACTATCCACGTTTTTAATATTAGATCTAATCTAGTGGTCTAACTTAACGGGCCTACCAATTTAAGTGAAAATCAACTACGGTGAGATTACATAGTGCCACGTGGCGGCCTAGGAGCGTTTGTAGGAGCGCTATGTGGCGGCTTAGGGAGCGTTTGTAGAGTTTATGGACTTTTAGTATATAATAGAAGATTGCTCATGATTTGATAATGTGATACTACAGTAAACATTTACTAATGACGGATTAATTGGCTTAATAGATTTCATTCGTGTTTACTGACGCGATTTTGTAATTAGTTTTTTTATTAATGCCCGAACACCACATGTGACACCTATTAATACCTGATGTGACGAGCCAAAATTTTACACCGCCCCTTATCATGTATTTATTATAGATGAGCCGAAATCACTATAATGTTTGACACCAGGACCTAGCTGAAATGTTGGGTTTTACCATCGTGAACCACAACAATGATCAGCCACGGCGGCATGAGGAGTCACGAGGCATACAAGGCAGAAGAAGGAGGAAGGAGTTAGGGGTGATATAAGGGAGAGAGGATCCCGTTCTCTGCGGTGCCGCGACGCGGTATGCCCTCCGTTTCTCAGGTGTTAGTACGCGTGTAATTACTACTTGGGGGCGTCCGGCGCTGCCTGCCTTCTGCCACCTCCTCTCCTCTTTTTCCTTCTTCTCATCGGCACCTCCCTGCCTCGTTCCCACAGGGAGGATCAAGTCCTAGGGCCCTGCTAGTTAAACCCATGCATTTTACCGCTAGCCCAATGCTGAGTCCACCCCAATTCCGCTCACTGCCAACTACTACTGTGTAGTCGCATGTGGCCCACCCCTTCTCTAGCTTCCTGCCACCACCTCCTTGAGCCCCCCTCCACTCTTGCCGCTTCGGTCTCCTCGCATCGGGATCACGGTCCCGTTCGTGATCGCCTACCGATTGTGGAACACATGCAGTTGTCGGTCGCGGCATGCACGTGAAAACACACAAGTAAAGAGCAGAAGAAAAAAAAGAGCTTAGGGTAGGAGGAGGAGAAGAGGAGGAGGAGAATGTG
>CM020184.1:2403802-2424625 GCA_009805545.1 Oryza longistaminata
ATATTTCTCCCAGGTGTAAATTAAATTCATCCACTATTTATTTACAAATGATAAGAACACAGATGCCACCTTGCAGACACCAAAATCAAAAAAGCCATACATCGGGGTAAAGGAACATCATATTCTGAACTAATTACAATCAAAATAACAACACGCATGCTAAAGAATTTGAGAAGTATAGTCCAGAGGGGTGCAGTCGGCTGTCACTACCTCGTCGGTCGTTCAGATTATTGAAACGATACAAAAAAAAACAAAACACACAAATACATCTGAATCAATGTTGATGGTAGCAGGCCGATCACTACTCACCGCCAGACTCTCGGACACTCGGACACCGCCCCTGCAACAACCGTTTGCACTACTTGTCTACTGCCCCTTTGCACAGATTTGAGATCCTCTGACGTAACTTTCCACTGACTTGGTGGCTGAAATATAGAACCGAGAGTGTGGCGGCTCACATGTCAGGTCAACCATAACAGTAAACATAACCCTCGTTGCACTCGCACGCTCCATTGAGCATGTATCAAGTGTCGTCCTATGCCGGCGGGGCGCCCTCGAGAGTTGCTCCTTGTGCCGCCGGAAGAATGGAAAGAAAGAGATGGTGGGCTAGAAAATCCGGTGAGAAAACGAGAGTGCAGGGAAAAATATTTGGGAGGAGGTAGAGCAGCCCACGCGCGCAATACCCAGTCGCGTACTCGTCCCACTTCCAGACCGCGTGAGTCAGCCATTGTGCCCAGAGCTAGATCATCAAGCATTTACATAGAATATCTCTATCTGATAGCCATATTCCTACTTTTGCTCATCAACCAGACATCCCTACACACAAAATTACTGATGTAGTCTTATCCGCGGTATATCCACCAACCAAATACACCCAAACTATTTGGAGCTAAAAACCGAGGTATAACGTTTTTTGAGAAAAATATTTAAAACCCATTGACTTCTCCACCAAAATAATTCAAATTTTGTTGAAAATTAAATTTACATTGTAACTTTTTCAAAAATACTAAAAATACTTATATTTTGGGACGGAAGTGAGTATAATTTAGCGACGCCGATCGAAAAGTGAGAGCCGCGCGGGCACATATCGTGCTATCCGGACTACAATTGCGCCGGGAAGGGTCAGGGACGCAGCGATGATTGGCGCGTGTCGGCGTGGCAATCGCGGAATCGGGGCCATTCCGGCTTCCAGGCGTAGAAAAGATAGGGAACACGAAACGTGAGCACGTACAAGTCGTACAGGTGGCATCGATCCATCATCGATCGATCATCAAAAGCTTTTTCTTCTCGGCAGGATAAGGATGCAGGGATGCATGCTTCCCTATTTTTAAAACTCCCTTCCACCGCCAACGCATCAGTGCGTGGACGTGACGCGAAAATTTAAATGGATCGGGAGATTCTGGAAAAGAAAAAAAAATGCGTACTCGAGACATGGACGAACACGAGGGCAAACCTTTGTATCCTTGTTTTTCTACTACAAGTTTCAACGAGAGTATACTGTACGAGACATGGATGCGGCAGAACATACCACGTCAATCCTTCGGGCTGATTTTCAACATTTATTTTCTCAACTTTCGTAGGAACTCCTACTCTAAGGCCGTGGTTAGTTCAAAGTTTTTTTTCCAAACTTCCAACTTTCTTCATCACATCAAACTTTCCTACTCAACAAACTTCAACTTTTCCTTCACATTATTCCAATTTTTAACCAAACTTCTAATTTCAGTGTGGAACTAAACACAGCCTAACTTTCTATTACTTACTCTCTCGGGTAATTAATTCATTTTTGCTTCTTTCATTTTTGAAAATAAATTTACTTTTAAAAGTAATAATTGATTGGAGTTTTGGAAACTATAAATAATTTTAAAAATGATTACATTTAGATTTGATAAAGTAGGGGTTTCTATAATTTTTATTATTAGTATGTCTTGTTGATGGGTAAAAAAACTTATTTTGAGACGGATATATTATTTATGACAGTTACAAATGTGGAGTAGTACACGTCTATTTGTTGTACAGTACTCATGCATGAACTGATATACGCCTTCTAGACTAATTGTATCTCTATAATTTAAATTTTATCCAAAACGATTACAGGCCTGTTCAGATTGTATTTACCAAATCTAGTAAATAAAACTAAACATAGACACTTTTTAACAACTTTACTGAAAAATGATATGGTTGAAAAATGGCATTAATCTGAGCGACCCCTACATTTCTAAAAAGGTATGAAATCCAACAGATTATTAGATAAAGATATATTGTTCCTAGTCCCCATCTTTCCATCCTCATCTCCAACCTTCCTTTTTAATCAATTACATATAGAATGTGTAAGCAGTGTGGTCATTAAACATGGTATTGTCCGTTATTTGTATTGCTGCTAACGTGTTTCTAATCTCCTAGAAATGTAATTATTCTATAAACGAAGGTAGTATTTATTAATGATAAATTGGATAACACCTATATTTGGATGTCCAACATACGATCAATAATCAGATGTTATAATTTCCCTCACATGAACTGCACGAGCAACATGTTCATTTACCACACACGAACCCTTCCATTCCATCCCTTTTGTTTGTTCTCTCTCCTCCCCATCTTCCCTCCCCCTCATCCCTTTTGGTCTATTATAGTGCAGCTATGGATCAAGTCAACTGTCAAAAGTGTGATGAGCTGCAGTGCAGTAATGCGTACGATGATGTGTGTGTCGAGCGAGAATCGTGCATGCAACGGTGATGAGGAAGGAGCGAGGAGGACCTCGGGGGGGGGCAAAGAGGCGGGGGCCTCCTATCGCTAGATGTTATAATGCATGTGTTTTTGTGTTGTAATAGATCTTTTACAATGTCACACACGATGGTGTTTGAATGTTTATCTTTCGGTGTTCCATTGGTTCATGTGCGAATGTTGAATGTAGTGTTGTCTGATTAAGGGTTTTTTTTGTGTTGTAGGTTATTGGGTTTGTTTGTTGATTTTTTTAAAAAAATGTTTTAGGGCGTTGGTAATGTGTTACATCTTTGATCAACTGAAACATTACGAGCTTTCTTTTATTTCTCCCGTATCGAGTACCATACGTCTAGTTTCATTGACCATTTATAATAACATTTATGGGTGTGATTTAAATCACAAAAGTAGTGCGGAGTATTATACTATAGTAGTCTAAGAAAGTGGGAAAGCAAAATAGATTATCACAATGCACTGTTTTCTTTATGAAATCCAATTGTAAGCTCCTATCAAACACGAAAACTAACTACTACTATCTTCTTTTTTCTTCTTGAAGTAACAACTCCTCCCATCAAACTAGCAGGAATATGAACAATATTCCATTAATGGAACCAGTCGATCTGATCACAAGTCAAAGAATGAGTTGCACCTAAAAGACGGCTTTAAGGGCACCCACAGTGGTTATTTATAGGCTTTCTATAAGAGATCTATGTCAGCATATTTTCCCACTTGGAAGAGACTAAATAAAGAGAGAGAGCAAAGCTATCTATTAACCTGAAGATAGTCTATAGAGAAAAACGAGACAATGCATTAGAGAGCTATAGATACCCATGTAGACATACTATTGAGGTGATTTACTATTAATCTAGTTTATTGCTGAGATGTACATGTTTTATAGAGAGCACCTTACTTTACCATTGCGGGTGCTCTAATACATCCATGTGATTAAGTAGAGAAGTGATCCAACGGCTTTCCTTTTCTCAACGACGATGCGGCACAATGCATGTTGAATTTTTGTCTTCAGTTACAATCTTTGTAGAGTTTTTGTTTGAACTGATCAGAATCTTATTAGAACCTAATTAACTGTACTGCTTGAGGAGAGGGAAAAAAGTCATATCCAGCTATTGTCAATACTGAAATCTTGAACTGTAAATCCATTCAGTCTTGACAATAGCATACAAATGCAGTTAATTAAACAGGAGAAGTGGTGGACAACGCAAAAAATCTATCGCCATTGGTCTATGTCCAGCTAAGCTTAATTACTACTTTAACTTGCCTTTACTATCACGGAACCATCACAATTATTAGCTTCTAGGGAAGCAAAAATGAGCACATTTTCCTCAGTATTACCTGCCTAAATTAAATGATCTTGATTTGTCCTACTTACCATTTAATTAAATTAAGAGGGATACATATCCATTATAAAGGAGCTGGCATACTAATTATATATTCTAGGTGCAAGCCAAACCTACTACCACTTCGATCACTGTACCTATAAATTTTCTCGTAATTAACTTTGATGGGAACTTGAAACAGATGCAAGCACTACCACCATCTATATCTCTGATACCCAACTAACACTTAATTAGAAGCAACATTCGGAAACAACACAACAAGCACTTCTGCAAGTTCAGTTTGCTTGTTCCATCTGTCACGAATTCTCATGTCCCTTTTTGTCATTAGTCATCACCCAAGAAGAAACCAATTTGTACATAAAAATATGTTGACATGGAACAGTATGTCCCTGATTTGCCTTTGGGAAAGCAAAGTAGTGGCATTGGGGCTCCAAATGGTAAACGCAGAGCCACTAATGCTGCTGGCAAAAATAAGTTGGGATCGACTCAGATCACTAGCCTAGTAGCCTAGCTTGCTATAACCATCTTTTCCTCCTCCATCAGTGGATGCTCAGATCACACATCACCGAATTTTCATCCCCATTATATTCTTCTAGCATGACTCATTTGCAGTGCCCAGCATTTTTCCATCCTCTTTACTAATTCTCCTTCCATTGGCTCATCACTGATCAATTAGGTGACGATGCACTAGCTATAAGGGAATTATCCATGTCCTGCACACCGGAACAAGGCATATGCTCTTACGAGGTTGCCGTTCCGGTGCTTTTAGCAATGTATATATAGGTGCAGAACAAGTCCTGAGGACTCAAGATTCAGATAGTTAAGTTCAGAGACTCTCAGAGTTGCAGCAACTACTCATCAAGAAACTCAAAGATGAGTAGTGGCGGCGCTAAGGCCTATGCGGCCGTTGTTCTGATCAGGATCATGTACTCTGGTATGCATGTGATGAGCAAGATCGCCTTGGATCAAGGCATGAACCCCTTGGTGTTTCTATTCTATCGGCATACCACTGCTGCACTCGTGCTGATCCCTATTACTTTTATTCTAGAGAGGTCAGCCCATTGTCAACTATGCTCTTTGTTTACTATATGCATTGATCGTGACTTAAACTGTTTTCTTAATTATGTTGTTTCTTGTGTTTGTGCAGGCGGAAAGCTAAACCGGTGACGTTAAAAATTGCAGGGAAAATGTTTGTACATGCCTTATATGGGTAAGTTAAATTTCTTCTAGCTAGTAAAAAAGAAAAAACTGAATTGTTCTTGTGATTCTCCTTAATTAGTTCATGGCACCATGCAAAGATTTGTTCTCTCAAATCAAAGCTCATGCAGGAGTTGTGGCACTTCTTTCTGTTAGTCTTGTTCGGGAAAATGATATTTCTTGAAGAATATAGGCTTTGCTTTAACATACAACTGTGGATATGAATAGTGTTCACATCTCGCAAGTCATCTCTTGGTGTGCTCTGCTGTGATCTGAAATCTTCTTCTGTGCATGTCTCACACTGCCTTTCCAATCTTCCACAGTTTGTCGATTTAATTATGATATCCTCTGCATTAAGTTGCTTCATGTCAGGATTGCTTAGACAACATAGCACAGGGTTAGATGTTCATGCAAAGGATACAACAAGCCTTTACGTACATACATGAAATTCACAGCATATATTTATTAATAACTTCTCAATTTTACATGTATTACATTGTCTTGTAAAACTTATGTAATTCCTTGTATATTTTTTTTATCACAGGGTGACAGCTTGTGGCGACTTATTTAACCTTGGTCTCAATTATACTTCGGCAGCATCGTCATCAGCATTGTACAACGTTCAGCCAGTGGTTACCTTTATCCTTGCTGTTGTATTTGGGTAATGGAATTTCTACTTTATCCCATAAAAATAATTTCAAACATCATTATTATATACCAAAATTATGAAAATGCAATTTGAATTGGCTTAGTAAATAAAAAAATTGATTACTTGAAGTAAATGCGATGAATTATTTAAAGAGATATGTCCACACACAAGAAGAGTGAAAAGGCACGCACTTCATCAGAAGTTTGAGGAATCTGTTCTCCTTGTGGCAGGATGGAGTCTATGAAACTGAAGAAGTTCCATGGAAATGTAAAAGCGGCAGGTATTCTGTTCTGCATCGCCGGTGTCACAATTTTGGCCTTCTACGAGGGGCCAATGTTCAAATCATTCAACCATCACCACCTCTTTCAGCAAGGCAGCAGCAGCAGCACTTCTTCTTCAGGAGATACCCATTCCAAGAAGCAATGGGCATTTGGAATCTTCCTCATGACACTCTCTAACATTTTAGCAGGCCTATGGACAGTTCTCCAGGTATATACAAATGCTATCAAACTTCATATTTATATATGAAAAATTAAATATGTTGAGAAATAAACCTAATCAATATCTTAAAACCGGTGGTAGAGAGTTTTTTTTTTTTTTTGAGAAAACATATATTTCAAAGCGTGAAGTAAATAATCCATTGGTTTGTGCTCTGTGTGGTTAGCGTGTGGTGTTTGGATGTGCTTGGTGCGCATCCGACCTTGACAGCTTCTGTTGTGTTTTTTCTTGTAACTTTTCTCCTTCGGATGGCCTCCTTCTGCCTTCTTGGCGAAAAAAAACCATTTTAATAATTCAGTGAATAAGCTGAAAAGAACGTGGCTATTTGCATTGTGCGCTTGAGACCTTAATTTTTCAGAGTAGATTGAACATGATATTGTCTTTTCAGGGTCCACTGATAGAAGACACTTCCAAGTTGATGAACACCACGCTGCAGATCTGTTGCGCATCAGTTCAAGCTTTCGTTGTGGCTGTTGCAGCCGAGAGGGACTTCTCCAAGTGGAAGCTAGGATGGAATGTTGAGCTTGGTGCAGTAATCTACAGTGTAATTGAGCTTCTGATGCAAAATTTTTCAAGTTCAAATTGCGTAACTCAAATAATGCTCAACTAAATGCATGTAAATTTTTCTCTCCATGAAACAAATATTGTTGCAGGGTGTGGTCGTCACCGCACTATCGTACTACATGCAAATGTGGACGATTGCGAAGAGGGGCCCGGTGTTCCTTGCCATGTCGATGCCGCTTACTTTCATATTCACAATTATCATGTCCTCATTCATTTTAGGGGATGCAGTTAGCCTAGGAAGGTATGTACAGCGTTCACAATTTTAGTTTATATTTTCTAACATTTTTGAATTTGGATCCACTAGTGGGTCTCGGTTGGAAGTGCATCCAGACAAAAAAAAAATTGAATGCGTTTGAATCTAGCAAAAATTTGTTCAGATTCAGATAATATCCGTTCAAATTTCAAAATTTGTCTGGATGTCCATTAAAAGTTGTGTTTTTTTACTTCCCAAATGTGAAATTTTGTACGTCCTTAATTACGTGCATGTTTGTAAAACACAGTAGAATTCACAACTTCTCTTGCACTAACAAATTCTTTTTGTCTGATTTTGATAATATAACTGTGCAGTATTTTTGCTGGGATACTACTGATCGGAGGGTTGTACAATGTTCTGTGGGGGAAAAACATAGAGGAGAAGGACGAGATGAACAAGATTGGTGCAAGCAAAACCGGCCTGGAGCTGGAGCTGCGTGACAGCGAGGCTCAAGTGCCTGATGATGATGCAGCAAAGGTCTAAAACCAAAATTAAAACGATGTGACAGAAAAGATCTGTGTCATCAAACCAAAGCTGCTGCTGCTTATGCATGCCTCCAGATTGTCGAGGCCGACGTGTGCACACAGATCTCTTTGCTCCTCCTCACCGGTGAACTGGTGGCTGCAATTTATCCAAGATGACAAATTGGGTGCTCTCTGATCCACGTAGTGTGTGATCTCTGCTTTTTCTGGCACCATGTTTCCTTTCCAGTAGTACTACTGCTGTTCCTACTGTTGTTGTTGATTAATTAGTGAATAAATTAAGTTCAAGTTGCTGTCATCAGTGAGCCTTGATGAGGATTCAGAGAGGATGCAATTATGAACTTGTCTAGCACCTGAATGAGATGATGAGATGTCGTTGTACATGTATCTGGTGTGTGTTTGCCATGACGTCATTATCATCTCGGGCGAAAGCGACGGCCAAAACATTCATTAGGAGCTACTCCAGTAAGTAGTAAGCAAAAACCTTCGCAGATTCATACGTACTCCCTCCGTCCCAAAAAAAAAAAAAGACAAACCCTGGTTTTCGGTGTCTAACGTTTGACGCGTTATTTATGCCGATCTTATCTATCAAATATTAATACATAAAAAAATAAAAGACAAGTTCACGCATAAAATATTAATCATGTTTTATCAGCTAACAACAGATAAATACGAATTATAAAAAAATTCATATAAGTACGGATAGTTTAAAGTTGGACAGCGAAGGACGAACCCACGGTTATCTTTATTGAGGGACGGAGTAGTAATGCTGTTATGACTTGTCACATGCTGTGGTATTATTGGCCCGTGTGAGCGACACTCGCCTCATTGCCATCTAAATCTGAGGATATGCGTATACAGTTCTAACCATCGAATCGAAAATCTCCTCTTAGAGAATATTAGTCGGCCGACAGCCGCCTTGCTGCCAGCCCTTGCAAAGGGTGGCGTATTGTCGCGCGAGCCACTACCAGACGTACGTCCGTCCCCTCTGCCGCCGGCAAGCTGTGCCAGCCTTGTGCCACTGCCACCTGCCCCTCTTTTTCGCATACTTCTCCTCGGTTCCTCCTCTTCTTCCGCACAGGGGCAGACATATGTTCCACGAGCCTATAGTTAACACCCATACATTTCAGCTAATTCGCCCTGTTTAGATCTCGCCCCATAATTTTTCACCATGTCACGTCGAACGTTTAAACACCTGCATGAAGTAATTTAATATAGGTTTTAAAAAATACTAATTACAATAGATTACGACTAATTTACGAGATGAACTCTTTTAAGACTAACTAGGAAGGTAGCGCGGGCATAGGCATCGTCATCGCTATCGATAGTTTGAGAATTTATAAGAGCAAAATATTAACCGGTGAACTCTCCACGATTTCTCCGTAAATTTTTGTCGTCTACATTAATTTCTTTTTATAATTTATCTATAAGCAATTATTTATAATCTTCTTCATCACTTGAAAAAGGTAGACTTATTTTCTTTAGAATACATGTCAACAGAAAGTAAGTGTAAGTAAAACTAAGGTGATTTTTCTTTTTTTTAATTGCATATATATTATCATGGTTTATTCGAGGATTAATGTGGTGGGACATGATGCTCCACTAAATATATGGGTTTATATAGTTAGCTTAATATGATTGATGTAATTTGAGAGCTGGTCCATGTATGAACATTTCATATAGAGTGGGTCAGAAGTTCCACGCAAGCTAATGTGAAGCGAAATATAAATTGCACAATACATCATGTATACACATCTGGTTTTTCTTATATAGGATAGATCTAACTGTTAGAAATAATGATTCCACGATTATAAGGCATATAAGTATTCCAGAAATATAGCTTAAAAATTATGGTCGGTTTAATATCCAACATTATTGCGAAGTGAACGTAGCTCAACCGGTTAGGTTCGTTGTAATGGAATTTGGCCCACTCGGGTTATGTCCCAGACTAACAAATTCTTTCAGTAGTAGGTGACGTACCATCGACAGCGAGACGTACGTAGTGACTTCGTCAATCTTAATATATATCACCTAGTCTCTCAGAAGTACTTATAGGGGTATATGCATGTGTGCGTTCATAGATGTGAGTGCATGCGCGTTGTGAGCCGCCGTGGTTTGTACTTTGTACTAAAAAATATTAAAGATTATTTATGTTTCTCTTTTAGTTTAATAGATAAAACAATAGGGAACGACAGTGTTGTGTAGATGTGAGAGTGAGGAGGAGGTGGAGATTTTATTTTTCTAATTTTTCTAAATGATTTAAGTGAAAGCCGATGATGGGGTTTGTACATGCCCAGGAGAATTTTTTTTTTCTCAATCCGGTGAATATAGTACGTATGGCACATTTGAGATATTTTTTTCACTTTTTTGGGTAAACAGGACATTGTACGTGTAACTCGTAGCAATTAGGTGGGACCGTGGTAGGGCTAATCCTTCTTTTTTTCAATCGTAATTACATTTTTTTTCCTTTTTTAAGTGAGTAGCAAAGTACAGAAGTACGTATATATACGTACAACTATCACGGCATTTTTTTATTCGAGCATGTTAGATGTATTTAAAATAATCTATCTAATAATTTAAAAATAGTGGGTCACAATAAAATGATTGCATGTTTTTTCTCACAATTCGTAAGGTTTTCTCTAATTTATTAGAGCACCACATGGTGGATAGAACCGTTCATAGGAGCGCCACATGGCTATTTAAGAGCGTTTATAGAAAATTTAATAGATTTTTAGTCTCTAAGTTACCATTGAATGTCGACCCGATGTATCATAATTTATTTAAGCCACAACATTACTTTTATACACCGATACTTTATATAATTAACGAATACAATGGATCATAAATTGGTATTATTATATTTAAAGATAATGTGTAGAGACCGTTGATTTGATATTTGATATTTATATTATAGATATAGTTTACATGCCTATACTTCCATATATTATGTAATATTATATTTATATTATACAAAGTCCTACATTAGATCGTCATATTTTTCCAAGGGTACTAACTACATATTTTTTTTGGCTTTATTATTTTTTATCGTACATAGATGTTTATTTCTTTTCTTTCGCCTAACAGCAGGAAGCTTTTTTTGTTTTTATTTTTCAATTATACTTGCGTACGAACACAGTTGCATATTTTTTTTTAACAAAAACTATCACTTTTTTAATATTAGATCTAATCTAGTGGTCTAAATTAACGGGTCCACCAATTTAAGTGAAAATCAACGGTGAGATTACAATAGTGCCACGTGGCGGCCTAGGAGCGTTTGTAGGAGCGCTATGTGGCGGCTTAGGAGCGGTTTGTAGGAAGTTTAATGGACTTTTAGTATATAATAGATTGCTCCATGATTTGACAATGTGATGCTACAGTAAACATTTACTAATGACGGATTAATTGGGCTTAATAGATTCGTCTCGTGGTTTACTTGACGCGGATTTTGTAATTAGTTTTTTTATTAATGCCCGAACACCACATGTGACACCATATATAATACCTGATGTGACACGCCAAAATTTTACACCCCCTTTATCATGTATTTATTATAGATGAGCCGAAATCACTATAATGTTACACCAGGACCTAGCTAAATGTTGGGTTTACCATCGTGAACACACAACAATGTCAGCCACGGCGGCATGAGGAGCACGAGGCACAAGCAGAGGTAAGGAGGAAAGGAGTTAGGGGTGATATAAGGGAGAGAGGATCCTGTTCTCGCGTCCGCACGCGGTATGCCCTCCATTTCTCGTGTTAGTACGCGTGGTAATACTACTTGGGCGTCCGGCAAGCTGCCTGCCTTCTGCCACCTCCTCTCCTCTTTTTCCTTCTTCTCATCGGCACCTCCCTCCTTTCCGCACAGGGGAGGATCCAAGTCCTAGGCCCTGCTAGTTAAACCCATGCATTTTACCCTAGCCAAATGCTGAGTCCACCCCAATTTCCGCTCACGCCAACTACTACTGTTGTCGCATGTGGCACCACCTTTTAGCTTCCCTGCCACCTCCTTGAGCCCCTCCATCTTTGCCGCTTCTGTCTCCTCCATCGGATCACTCCCTTCGTGATGCTACGATTGTGAACACATAGCAGTGTCGGTCGCGGCAGCACGAAGAACACAAAGTACAAGCAGAGAAAAAAAAAGACTTAGGGTGAGGAGGAGGAGGAGGAGGAGGAGGAGATGTGGCAACAACTGAGCAACAAGAACTCAATTCAAGCTAGTGGTTGAAGCTAGAGCTGTCACCGTGCTCCAATGTTGATACCCCATCTCCTCTCTTTCCTTCCTCCCACCGTTGATACACCTTATCTCCTCTCTTTCATTCCTCTTCTCATCTCCTCCCTCCTCCTCCTTCCCTCTGCATCTGGGGGGCTGCACTTTTTTCATCTCCTACTGTTGTTGTTGGCACACATGCCATGCCACCGCCTCCTAACACCGCGTCGTCATCATCTCCTTTTTTAATTCTTGCGGATCTAGCCTGATGCCACATGCCCACATAGATGTCATATTGGTAAGGGGTATCAAGTCCGGTATCAAGGGTACCGGGCATACCACACATGTACTAGGCCTACATCCGGGTTTCATGCTTGGTACTTTATTATGGGACTCCACATATATCAGATTTGGTACCTATCTGGTATCATTTTGTGTTGAAATGGATCCCATACAATAACAACCCTTTATCAACTTGAGAGGGATAAAGAAAATCAAAATATCAATTTGAAGAAAAAAAATGAAAAAAAAAACTAGCCTGGAAAGGCATCGTGGGCTCCTGGACAACTACACTTGAAAATTTATGTAAGGCCCTACATCGGTCAAGCCTACCCCAGTTTGCTCTTTCCAAACTCAGAAAGGGAATAAGTTCACTTGACATCCCTCATCTGTCCTTCCAGTTTAACTCGTATCTCTAGACCGCGATTCCATAAATCTTCACCTCCTAACTTACAAAACCGGATTAAATTAGGTCCCATAGCAATATTGATAACTGGTTTTACTAATGTGACATCCTAGTCAGCGTGAAAAAATAAAAGAATTTTGTGGGGCCCACATGTAAGTGGATACCTCCTCTACTTTCCTCTCCACTCATCTCCTCCATGCCAAAGGCGGCGCACCTGTAGCAGCAGCACGCCGCAGGCGGCTGAGCAGGGCTGGTCGGTGCCGGGCCAGAACAAGCACACGAACCCGTGGCGAGGAGGGCCGCGAGTGACGTGAGCACATTGGCGAAGGGGCTGGAGGAGAGCAGCGCAACAAAGAGGAACATGACGGGAGGAAATGGCACGAGCGGCTTGGGGGGTGGGGGTGGCGGCCAGGAGCAAGAGGGTCGAGGGGAGCAGCGCGAGCAGGAGGAAGAGAGTTAGGATGACACGTGGGACTCACTTTTTTTCCCCCACGTGATCAAAACCAGCCATTTATACTGTTGGAGGACCTAATTTAACCCAGTTTTATAAATTGAGGGGTGAAGATTTCTGGATGTCAATTAAAAGATAAGGGAAGGCAAGTAGACTTTCCAGAAGGTGCCAACAGGTGAACTCTGAGCCCACGATGGACTCAACTCCACCTAACACCGACCAAAGCCCAATTCTTGCCGGCCCAATCATATCGAGGCCTGATCTGATCATGCCGTTGCCGTGTTGCAACTGTCGATGGGGATCGATCACCGCTTGCTTAGCGGTAGACACATTCACGCATAGTACTCCCTCTATTTCATAATTTATAATGTAAGTTATTCTAGTATTTCTCATATTCATATTAATGTTATTGAATCTAGACATATATATTTATCTAGATTTATTAACATCAATACGAATGTGGGAAATACTAAAATGACTTACATTATAAAACGGAGGAAGTAGCAGCTTTCGTTTGACGGTATGAATGCATGCTGCGCTACACTATTATTAGTAGCAGTAGTTTGCTTTTGAGTTTTGAGTGCTTGCTACTATCGGTTGCATGATCCGGGACCAATTTGCATCTTTTGTGGCAGTGTTTGGTTTGGACTTCTGGCAAAATGCAGTGGACACACACACACTGTGTCCTGTGTGTGGTTCTAGCTAGTAGTTACAACTTACAAATAATATGTTGGTGGATTCCCAGAAACTATATATATGTTTCCTTCCATTTCTTCTGCAGCGAATTATAAGCCAAAACGTTTTAGTGATCATATAAAATAATTTATATAATTTGTACGTAAAACTTATAAACCAATTTAAAAAATAAACTATGATAGAAAAAGACAAAATCAATAAAATTTGTATTTTAGTTACTGCTGGTAAGCCGTACTGGGTTTGAATTATGAAGGCAGTTAATTATAAGCTTAATTATTATTAGTGATTATAAAATAATTTATGCGTAAATTCTCAGCAACTTAAATACCAATTTAAAAGATAACTACAATAAAAAAAATTAAAATCAATAAAATTGGTATTTTAGTATTGCGGCTGATAAGCCGAAGATGAAACAATTAATGAAGCGTGTAACCAAACCATTGGGATCTTTGCTCTCCCTAACACACGGACGGAAAAAAAAAACCAGTCCATATAAACTGCTTTAGAGGAAAACAGTGGTCTATAATTTCGCTCCGTGAGTACCACAGGTGCCCAAAGTAGCTTTCTTTTTTCCTCTCTTATTTTCCCCTTTGCTTTAAGGTACTCGACCGCCTTTTTCTCTTTGTAGAAAATGTCGTGAAATTTCATAAGTATGGTCTACCGTTGACTAAGAAACAGCAGGGATAGTGGTGATGTCATTTGGTTGGTACGTTCATGATGTCATATCATCAATCACAAAAAAAAAAAGAACAAAAAAAATTGGTATTTAATTTCATTTCATAGAATTATTGCCTAAAAAATTTAAAAAAAGAAACAATAGTTTTCACCGTAATACGAGTGAAACCATATGCACAATTATGTAGTAGAAATTATCGTTTACACGCAGGGTTTGCGTTACCACGCGGTTATTACGCTTACCGCGGGGTACGGTAATTGAAAAACCGTGGTAACCTCCTTAAATTCAAATAAATTTAAAAAATAATTTAAAATTTTGATAAATTATATACAGCTTCATGCGGTTTGACACGGTTATCGCGCTTATTGCCGGCGTGTGGTAACCCCGCCTGGCCCCAGTGGTTCAGGAAACCCGGTTTACACTATCGTTGGACGTGTCTTAAATAGGTAAACTCACAGGTGTGTGTGCATATTCCTATATAATAAAAAAGTATTGCTATGAAACAATACTGCTACTCCATCACTAAGGTAATAAGACTTTGGCATGCGATGTACCCAAAATTGGAGAAAGTCTCAACTGGGCTCATCATATAGGTTGAATCAGGATCTAAACAACATGATAAAAATGAGGATTATGTGTTCCATCCTTTAAGGGCACTTACGATATGGTGACATGCGTGTCAAGTGACCTCATGCCTTTACGTTGGAGCAAGTCACCGAGTTAGGAGGGTGGCCTTACCAGGTGCGTGGAATCAGCCGCGAAGTCACGGAAATTCTGTTTGGAAAATAGCCTAACGTGTGAAGCCACCGTCTAGGGAGCCGTGTTGTACGAGTTAGTGTGCCCTCATCATGATGCTTTTCTAGGCACATTCAGACTACCATACCAATAATGATAAGGGTGTATTTAATGGTGGGTTTAGCCTACGTTATAGCCAATAGCGTTAGGGCAAGTACTATAAGTCTCTACATGTTGTCCCTAAATTTGCCACATAGAATTAGGTGATGAGTTGGAGGAGAGAAGTTAGAAGAGAGAGAATGAGCCACCCCTCATACAAGGGGCAACCTCCTCACAATTTCCAAGAAAAATGTAAGATGATGTGAGAGTAAACTAATATTGGGGTTTGCGTACTAGAGGTGACATGTTGTATTTGTTACCTCTTAATTAATGAGAAGATGATATGGTTTAAATTAGATGTGGCACCCACCTCCACTATAAAACTTGCCCTCTGACCATTCCTAACCCAAGACACTAGACATAATTTTCATAAACTACACATCATCAAGAAGCTAGTACTAGACACTACTCTTCCAATGCAAACACCACTATTCCATATTTAAATTCAATACTACTTATCTCACGTGATGTCTTGGATGTTGTGTAGAAACCATGTCTCATGCAAGATATGGTTTCCTTCTCTTTCCTCATTTATTCACTTGCCACATCATTTTTTATCTAGGTGGCAGCTTATTTAATGCTATAAACACCATCCTAGTTATTGGGTTGGGAATAGCCTTAGGTCACCAGTGTAAATATTATCATGCTACAGAATGATAATGATGACATGAAAAAGAAGACCCTTAATTAAATTTTATATACCTTCCAGGGCTTGAAAGAACCTATATGATGAAAGGTAAGATACCACTTATTAAGGAATGCAATATATTACCTTCTTACCGCCTACGTATGCTGCTCACGTCCTAGATTCCACTCCTTTGAGCTCAGCAGCCATGCATCAGCCATCAGAACCATAAAATTTAAAGAAAAGGGAAATATTCTGCGTTCAGTCCACGGCTACTAATTCCATTTCAGATATCACAAGTAAAATTAAAATAATTTAGTGTGTGTGATCGTGAAATACGTGTGTGCATGTAGGGTGTAGCTAGACAAAGCACTTTCAGCTTTGAACGTGGTAAAGGTGGTCATATACATGCATCTTTTCGTAAAGAGAGGGAGAAAAAAAAAAGAAGATTCAGAAAGCTCACATTGCATCTACTGATGTTGAAAATCCCTTTTAATTTGTATCCCAGAGTCCGAAGGTTACAGGGAATCGACATGACTTAATTAATTAGGACTACATGGTTATATCATTTGTCAACAGTCAACAGAGATAATAGTGTTAAAAGGCCATTCCGATCACGTAGTAATTCCTCCAATACTAATTGATCATTATATGAACTTTTTAAAGTTATTTTTAAATGATTATTATATTAATATTATTTTTCTAAGTCTACTCATATCTGTGCATAAGAGTAAATAGACATTGACGCATGCATTCTTGTACACAAGAATTTTTTACCAACATGCAATGTGTTGGTTTATTATCAGCTAGAAAATAGAGGGGATGATACATATATCAGGATGGAGTAAATATAGTATTAGATAGTTACAGAGTATTTGGTTTTTCTTGATCTTGGTGTACTCTGTGATGATCAACTGTTAAGGGAGAAGTACTAAACTATAGTTAATTATTTAGAAGACCATTGCTGGCTAAAGTCAATGAATTCATAACTTGTTAATTTGCCAGTAGAACATGGGAGGATTAATGAAGATATCAAATTAATTAACATGGTCATGCAGCAGACAGTCAGTTAGCTAAGCAAAGACTCACAGTCACTTGCTATCGGTCACTGCGAAATTGTAAACTATTTCCTAACGGCGCACATGATATTAATCCCAAAAAAATAATAATCAGACGGTTAGCCAAGGAAGCTTCACCAAAGGGTATTATATAGCCTAAGCTTTTTGCCCTAAACAATTTCAGGGCACTCGCGCTTTATCCAACAAATTGCCATTCTGCTGATTCAAGTGGCAGTTTTGTTTTCGTATGTGGCCAGCGCACTACTCGTATATCTTTCAGTTGACATGACCATTGCACCAATTAAAATCTGATCTTTTCTTCCGTTTCTTTTAAAAACTCACTCATGAATCATGATATCCTTGCCGTCTCAAAATCCTGTCTTGTCAACCTAACCTGAATTCTTTTGCATGCACACACACACACAAAAAACTTTATCTTTCTTTTTTTTAAGGCCCTTTTGCCCATACTATGACCACTGTATCAACCTGGAAATTGTTGTTGATCTGATCTGATCCAGCATGGATCATGCAGAATTGAAGCAGAGCATGCTAAGAAGCTTCAGCTTCTCTCCTCCCTTAGAGCAAGTATAGTCCTAGTCTATAAGCCGGCTAAATACTGAGGTGGAGGAGAGAAGAGAGGAGAGAGAGGAGAAGCAGACTGTAAACTTACAATCGGCTTAGACACAAGAACCAAGAAACTCTATGAGAGAGATAAGTAGACCATGTATTAATTGTAAAGTGCTAAGAGCAAGTTTAATAGTATAGCCAACTGCTAGCTCCAAATCATCTATAGCCAATGTAATAATCAATTTATACAATAGTTGCTTACTATACTATTGATATATGGCCCTACCTATCATACACATATTGCGTTTTGGAATCCGTACTGCAGCTGGCTACAGATCTGTAGCCCGCTGCTCTTATCTCTCTTTCTTTATCTGTTTAAAATATGTTTATAGCTGGCTTATAGCCTACTATTGTACCTGCTCTAACTATTGTATGGGTAGGCTGATAGAAGGCTAGAAAGAACCTTATAGCCAATAGATCGGCTGTATTATTAGCCTTGCTCTTGCATATCTCACTTTAGTAGAGTCTTCAGTGTTCACACAAAATGACTAACAGCTAGGCTCTGGCTACTAGTTAGGTAGCTACCACACACACACAGATAGTATATATAGGGAGCTTGGTGAAGCATACACAAAAACAGTATTGATACATCAAGTGATCATCTCAGTGTTAGCTAAGCTAGCTAGTAGCTTTGATCAGTGGCAGCCAGCCATGGGGAACGGCAAGGTGTACGCGACGGTGGTGCTCATCAGGCTGATATACGCCGGGATGCACATACTCACCAAGGCCTCCTTCAACGAGGGCGCCAGCACCACGGTGTTCGTGTTCTACCGCCACGCCGTCGCCGCCATCTTCTTGCTACCCTTCGCCTACTTCCTCGAGATCAGGTATAGCTAGCTAGCAGCCAATGGGTTGTTCATTCAGTCTCTGAAACTGTCATGGATGGATGGAAGTGTTGATCTGATATGGTGTTCTTTAATCTGCAAGGAAGAAGCAGGCGCCGCCGCTGACGTTTCGGCTGTCTGCCAAGATCTTCGTCCATGGATTCTATGGGTATGTTGATGAATAGAACATCTAGTGTGTGTTCTAGCTGAAGAACAGACTGTTGTTCTGATTTCTGAATAAGAACTCCTTTGCTGAAAATTTGTCAGGATGGCCGGAACGATAAACCTGTACAGCATTGGCCTGAATTACGCGTCGGCCACCTCGTCGTCGGCCATCTTCAACATCGTGCCGGTGGTCGCCTTCATCTTGGCTGTCATGTTCAGGTCAGACAAGAATCAAAACAGTCTGATCGTGTTTAGTGTTAGTAACAATCTGATCACTGAACTGACGAACATTGATTTCTTGATTGCAAACCAATTAGGATGGAGACTCTGAACCTGAAGAGCACCCATGGCATGGCGAAAGCATCAGGGATACTCCTCTGCATCGGCGGCGTCATCGTGCTGGCTCTGTACCAAGGCCCGGAGTTCAAGTCCTTGAACCACCACCAGCTCCTCCACCATGCGAGCGCCGCGGCGCATTCCAAGAAGAACTGGGCGCTGGGGATCTTCCTGATGACCACCTCCGTCGTGATATGGTCGTTCTGGACGGTGAAGCAGGTAACAAACTGAAAAACTGAACTAATCAATGGACGATCGAATGATCGATTAATCAGCTGCATATATGTATCGATCTTGTCAGGGGCCGTTGCTGCTGGAGTACCCGTCGAAGCTGATGAACACGACGCTGCAGTGCGTGTTCGCGAGCGTGCAGTCGCTGGTGATCGCGCTCGTCCTCGAGAGGGACTTCTCCCGGTGGATCCTCCCCGGCGTCGTCAGCCTCGTCGGCGTCCTCTTCACCGTAAGACTGGCATCGATCGATCGATGATTCGGCCGGTTGATTTCTAGTTCTTGTTCATCATTCACCCTTGAAATCAGTGCATGAATGTTTGTTAATCAATTTCTCATCAGGGCATCGTGGTGGCGGCGATCTCGTACTACCTGCAGATATGGGTGATCGAGAAGAAGGGCCCCGTGTTCCTGTCCATGTCGATGCCGCTCAGCCTCGTCTTCACCATGGCCATCGCGTCGTTCCTGCTCGGCGAGGACGTCAGCCTAGGAAGGTAACTAACTAAAAGCTAAGCGCTCATTCTTGATCGACATGAGTGACATGCCCTTCGCCATCACGAGGAGGCACAAAGCACCAGATGCATCTATATTGCTCCTCTCGCTGTCATGATCCCTCGCGCGCACACTTCGCATCATATCGATCAGCTAAGCGAACGTCGATGTCGTGATATATATCCTGACAAAGAGCTGATCTGATCTCTCTCGGTGCGCGCAGCATTATCGGCAGCCTGCTGCTCGTCGCCGGCCTCTACAACGTGCTATGGGGCAAGAGCAGGGAGGAACACGGCGGCGGCGGCGGTGGCGTCGTCGGGCGCCCCGGCGCCGGTGCTGTCGTCGCCGGCGGCGGCGGGGAGAAGGAGGACGCGGTGGCTCCCGCCGCAGCCGACGTGGTGATGGCTAAAGTTTGACCGACACGGTGGTGCACCACGGGGCTGGCGCGGAAGCGATCGGAAAGAGCAAAGCTGCAAGTACAAAGTTGGGGGTGGTGGTGGAATCTCGAATATATCTTTTTGCGGCGGCGGGGCACGGGCGACCGGTGGTGGTGGCGGCGGCGGCGGCGGCAGAAAGGGTTAGGCTAGGCAAGCTAGACTACCCGGGTGAATCGTGTACTCAGCTCGTGTCAACTGATAAATCTTTGTACTATTATTCCTGTTTTTTTTTAATACTAGTATAATAGACACATGTGCTTTGCAACGACCAAAGTTGGCTGGATGAGTGTGCTTACCAATGGGCCAGGCCCACATATGATCGGGGATTGAACGGTGGGTGAATATAAGAAAAAAAAACATGCGCGAAGAAGCGGACAACTTGGAAAAGGTGTGAAATTTCGCGAATGAAAGTTTTTAACATAAGTTGATTACTCATCTTATTTAAAACTAGCTAGTGCTATATGTAGATGGCGCGGCTAGTATTATTTACCAAAAATTTTCAGTGCAATCATAGGTATGGTTTAGTGTTCCAAAAAAAAATAGTGGACATAATTTCACACTTTATTGAGAAAAAAATATGTGAAAATGGCAATATAGTTTTGAATTCTAGCCCCAATTTGATCAAAGTTTATGCATCAGATATTCAAATTAAGATGATAATTATTTCTACATAAAGCAAACATGATGGCTCCTTTTAGTATTTATT
>CM020184.1:2425237-2437554 GCA_009805545.1 Oryza longistaminata
TCGCTATAACAGTAAACCCTCGAATCTAGAGCTGTTTGGCGTTCCAATCCAGTTCCAACAATGCACTTTCGGACCAAGAAAAGCCTAAGCCCGGCCCGGCCCGCGTTAAGAGGGGAGATTAGCCAAAGGCGGAAAAAGACAGAGGGAGGGGGAGCTGCAAAGGAGAAGGAAAAAACAGAAAGGCGCCTCTTCAGGAAATGAATATCTCCATAAAAGATTTTTAGTTCCGCCACACCAAGGTTGTGCCGCAGCCCCCTAGATTGAAATATGACAACAAACATTTGCTATGGGCGGGGGGTGCATTGATTTTTTGCATCGTTAATGCTTTTTGTTGGGTAGTTCCATTATCACAAAGCCGCTCCCAAATTAACCTGGTTCCAAAGACGAATAGGGTATGCCTAAGCGCCCACTCGAGATAGGACTCGAGGGTGGGTTAAGACCCGCAGCGAGGTTGTCCATGAGCGGAGGCCCCTCGAAGAGGCGAGCCCGGAAACCAAGATGTCGATTTGTTTTTTCATAGAAAAGGAAGAAGGCCGAGGGGATAGCTGCCTTCCTTCGGGCTTTTGCCTGCCGACGTTTGCTCGTTGAAGATAAGAGTATATCGAACCCATATGTCGTCTTACCATGAGCCGATTGTCTCCATTGAGACATATAGGTTCGAAGCAATCATAGGTATGGTTTAGTGTTCGAAAAAAAATGGGTGGACATAATTTCACACCTTTATTGAGAAAAAATATTGAAAATGGCAATATAGTTTTTGAATTCTAGCCAATTTGATCAAAGTTTATGCATCAGATATTCAAATTAAGATGATAATTATTTCTACATAAAGCAAACATGATGGCTCCTTTTAGTATTTATTTAACAATGTACACCTCCGTTTTTAATATATGATGACATTGACTTTTTGATAAATGTTTGACTATTCGTCTTATTCAAAATTTTTCACAAATATAAAAATATTTAAGCATGTTTAAAGAACATTTGATGATAAATCAAGTCACAATAAAATAAATGATAATTAATATTTTTTAATAAGACGAGTGGTCAAACGTATTCAAAAGTCAACAGCTTCATTATTAAAAAAAAAACAGGGGAGTATATAATAGATCAAAGATATAACATATTTGTGGTACATATGTTTCTCTCTTTTTCTCCATCTTCGGTCCAATATTGGCATTTTCTCATCATCTCCGATGACATTCTTTCCCTTACCAAATATGGATATTGCATATCTGTGATAGTTTGTAACTAGTTCCAAATAAGAAAATGCCACTTATTGCCGGGATTTTTACATGATTACAAATTACTCCTCTTCATTATAGTTATTAGTCCGGATGGTTAGCACAATTCAGGAAGCTTCATTGTTTCGTCTAAAATAGATCAATTCTAATTTAAATCTTATAGAATAAAACAGATACTTTTACCTTTTTTGTCCTAATTCACTAATTTTTTGTTCCGATTTTTTTAGCATTTTAGAGATTTAGTACGGATTTTTCATCAAAAATCAATTATACTTGAGCTTTTAAGTCCAAAATTAATATCACTCTAGTATTCTTGCAAGTATTGTTCTTTTGGTATTTATAAGTTGTATTTAGACATGGACTCTTGATATTTTATATTTTGCATGGACACATGTTCTTTTTTTTACTCCTGGATTTATTGAATTTTATTTTATTTTGCAATTTTTATTTCAATCAAGTTGCTTCTTTTTATTATTTTCTACTACATTTTTTATTAATCCATATTATGGTCAATAGGGAGTCTTCTTTTATTTTTATTTTTAAAAAAGTATTTAAATGGGGACTCTTTCTAATATGAATTTCAGATTTCATAAATTGTATTTCTACATGAACCCTTCTTTTTTTCCTTTTTTTGAATTTTAGATTATTTTTAAAATTGCATTTCTGCTCAGATTCTTCTTTTTCAATTTTTGACTTTTTTCCCTATATTTTTAAAATCCCAATTTGAGATATTATAAATTCTAATTGGTCTCTCTTTTTTTTCGAGTAATGTGATAATTACCCGGGTTTGAAAGCAAACGAGATGGCTCTTTGAAAAGTAAACGACATTATATATCTCTACCAATTTAAAATCGCAAGTCCTCCTTCCATCTGTCCCCTTTCCAGTTTCCACCATACGCACAAGGGGTGATTCGCTCCTTTGTTTGTACGTAACCATCGTAGAATCCAGTACTTTATTCCTTCTATTCTTATATATTCTCCAATTATATGGATCTAGCATGTACTTTATTTGTAACACACCCAACTAATCTCTAATTATATGGGGCTGGCCAGGTACGAAGCAATAGCATATTCCTATCTTAAAAAAAAAGAGTGGAGTATTATTTTTAAGATCCGCATGCATGAAATGGAAGCTTTCATGATCAGGGGGTGATGATGTGATGGGCAATGCGTAAGACGAATCGGTGTAGGCAGTCGTCACTAACAGCAGGAGTACCTATAGCTGCTAATGCCAGCTATTACCGTGATATAATGCTACGCTATCGTGTCTGTTCTACCTGTCGGCCATTTGGGTTTGTTCACTAGCTTAGGCTTTGTGCTGGAAAAGCGTGGCCTAACTACTAACCAAGCAAGAGTGTCGTCCCAGGCGACGATCGAACGGCCCAATCACATTTAGAAAACCCGGCATCTTGACCTTTACGAATTTCGTAATGGAAAACCCGGAATTTGATGGACTTGACCAACGAGACATCGTTGCCGTCATCCCGTCGCCTGATGATCCTCCATTATGTTGGTATTCTTTTCTAATAAAGATCTTTATATTAATTTTTATTAGCATATAATTTTTATGCGAAAATTTTTTATATAAAAATTATTTTCAGAATATAAATAAATTTATGTTTGAAATCCATAATAATTAAAGTTAAATAATTATGTGCTAATGTTTTTTTTGCGTGTTCCAATTTAATCTTTGTCTTCATCAGTATTACTATTGACATGCATGGGGTCGAGTCGACAGATAAAATTTGTTCCCCTCTCGTTGTCGTGTCAGGTCGGCATCGGTGTATCTCGTTGAGGGGGCTATTTGTTTTGGTGGAGATTCTTGTTTGGAGTTTGGAGTCGATCTGGACCTAAAATTCTTCCGTGAACCGATCGATCAAGTAAAGTTGGAGGTACTAGTAGTCAGTAATTAGTCACACGCCAAGATTACTGTGGAGCAATTGGATATCTAGCCACCATAGATTGATGTGCCACCCACTTAAGGCTTCATTCGGCCCACGTCAAACAGAAAAAAAGCTTCATTCGGCAGTTAGCTTTCCTGGCTCCTATCCCACTTTTTCATAGGCATGCTCGACAAACTACTGAATGGTTTATTTTATTTAATTAATCATACGTTATAATAAGTTACTCTATTTTACCTGCATAGGAGGTTAGACACAGCATAAGGCCTGAGTGCCTACCAGTTGGACAGAGACCTCCTAGTTTTTCATGAGTCGACCCAAATGCTTAATTCTTTTCTTCTTTTGAGAGTGAAGCAGGTAAATCTGTTCTAGAAAATACATAAAAATGTTAGAGCTATTTTTTACCAGCTTCACAACTCTAGATTAATTTTAAATTTAGTGCTCAACCAAATACCCACAAATGCTATATATTTATATTGAGGTCATCTGGATTAACCATTTTTACTTGAAGGAGGAATGAATACATGATCGAGCTCCATCATAAATGGCTCGTTCGCCTACCGTTGAAAAAATAATTAACAGTAAATGCGAACACCCTGCGAGCACCCGTATCAAATCTAGGATTTAAAACCCCGGTAGGCTGGTTCCATTTCAAAAAATCTAACCAGTTTAGCTACGCTCACTTTGTTTACATTATTTATTTATCATAGGAGTGATAAAACTTCGTGTATCTCGAACAACTTCCAACCTGGAAGGCTGGAATGGTTTAATTGTGTTTTGTCATTGTCATGCCATCAGCTCTATAAGGGTTCAATGCACGTAGTTTGTAGGAAAAAACGTATATTAATATATGTTAATTGGATTTTTCTACTACTTAAGAACAATTATTTTTAAAAAATTATTGCTTGATTATTTGTTGCCGTGCAATCTAAATTCATTGCTCTACACACTCATTGACCGCTTTACTATATAGTCGCACACTATCCAACTCCAATATAAAGAGTTTAATCTTGTCTCCTAGCGCCTCAAAGAACACACCAACGTACCCCACCATCTCGTTAGTGTCACCTTTGATGCTACCACAATCTACTGAATGAATCCACCCATCTACCTTTTCCCCTTCTTCAGCCAGCCTTCTCTACCCTCGACTTGTCTTCTTTCTCGCCTAGTATCCCCGGCCGCTTCACCATTTTAATTACTGGTCCCTTCCTTTCCTCATTTTCATCACCATCTAACTCACCCGCTACCGACTTTTCATGTCTACTATAAGGCCTTCTCCAACAAGAGTGAGTCAGCTAGCTTATAAATCTCCACATCAGCTTTTGTATGATGTGGAAGAGAGAGAAGATAAGGAGAGAGAGTGCACTGTCTCTTCTTCAAGAGCTAAGCTCCTAAACAAAATGTGAGAGGGGTTGTGGAACCCAAAGCATTTTGAACAATGTGCTATGAGACAACCTATTAAAAAGGTAGACTTTTTACTATCTCTTATATGAGGTGGACAAGCATAAGCTAGTGGCACTAGCTCAGCCATTGAAGGAGGCCTAAGATAGTGCACCACACACAATGGACCATCCATATCTATCTCCTATTGATAGGTTACCATTACGATAACTCCGTGGAGTTACTCATTGCTAGAGAAAGGAGCTTTAATATCGGTTCACAACCCCTTTATTACTAAATCAACGAGACCAGTAAATCGAGATTAAAAATCTCGATCTTCAGTACCGGTTAAAAGAACCGGTAATAAAGATGCATAATAAATTAAAAATAATGTGGGATGTGGGATCCAAACTGAAGATCTCTCGTCTCGGTCCTCACGCGCGTTACAATCCCACCTACTACACACATCTGAATTGGATAGAGATGATTTCTTTTTTATCCAACTCTAGAGACATCTTTAGTACCGTTTGATAACACCAACTAATATTAAAAATATCTTTAGTCCGGATTGGTATACCAACCGATAGTAAAAATATATTTTTAGTATTGGTTAATAACATCAACTCGAACTAAAGATCCTCTAGCTTTAGTCTTGGTTGGTGTTACCAACCGGTACTAAAGATGCAATTTTTAGTACCTGTTGATAACATCAACAGGAACTAAATATATTTCTAGGGACTTGGACTTTTAGAAGCGGTTTTTAATGCAATCAAGATATTTGTGTTTTGGGGACGAGGATAAAAGATCGTTTCTCTAGTAGTGACTAGTGCACTTTGTACAAATATCCAATCCCAAACCCTAATCTAGTCTCATGAGACAAAAAGGAGATCTATACACCAGTTAAATTAAAAGGGAGGTGGTCAAGGCAGGAATCATGGTCTTGATTTTAAAGTACAAATAGTGAACAAAATACACCCAAACGAGCGAAATGTTAGCTTGTACATTTTATTAGCAAAATGTATACTCCCTCTGTTTTAATGTATGGTGACGTTGACTTTTTGCCGTATTTTAATGTATGACGACGTTGACTTTTTGAGATACGTTTGACCATTCATCTTATTCAAAAAAATTATGTAATTATCATTTATTTTATTGTGACTTGATTTATCATCAAATGTTCTTTAAACATGACATAAATATTTTTTATATTTACAAAAAAAATAATCTGAATGGTCAAAGGTTGTCAAAAAAATCATCGGCGTCATACATTAAAATACGGAAGGGAATATATTGCAAGGCTCATGTATAAATCACGTCAAAGCCGACTAACGTGGAGATGTACATCCACAATCAATTCAAAACGAAAGGAATATTGGAGGTGTGGTGATGGAGTCATAAGTGCATGACTATTCTTATTGCAATTTAGATCCTTGTGCTTATATTTACATATCTGCTAGCATACATTAAATTAGAAATTGATTGAGATTCATGGGTTTTCCATCTGGCCTCATCGCTTGAGAGCGTATTAAAGAGGGTGTACAAATGGTTGGGTGTCAGTGTGGTGGTATATGTGATGGTGGCGGCGTGTTGGTATGTGTGTATTTTTTTTGGTATAATTGAAAAAAGAGTAAATTGCATATTTTTTTTATAATTGAAAAAAGAGTAAAATGCGGTTTGCACTTGCTTACTCCATCTGTTTCGTGTCATAAGTAGCTTTGATTTTTTTTAGTCAAATGTTTCTTTTAGTTTGAGCAAGGTTATAGAAAAGTATAGTTGTATTTCTAATGCAAAACAAATATATTACCAAAATATATTCAATGCTACACTTAATGAAACTAACTTGGTGTTATAGATGTTGCTATTTTTTTAAACTTGGTCAAATGACTAGAAAAAAAGTCAAACCGACCTAAATATGAAACGAAAGGAGTGTTTTTGTTTCATTTTGCGCCTGGTTTAGTAAATATGGCTTCCGTCCTACTCCCTCCGTTTCACAATGTAAGTCATTCTAGCATTTCTCATATTTATATTGATGTCGATGAATTTAGACATATATCTATTTAGATTCATGGACATCAATATGAATGTGGGAAATGTTACAATGACTTGCATTGTGAAACGGAGGAAGTAGTATATAGCAAAAGGCAAATTACACCGTCCTAGCAAAGCAGGTTCGCTTGTTAGACTTTTCGGAATCATCAAACCAAGAAAGTAAACGGAACGCTATCGTTGAAAGAGAAAGTGGGACGTTCGCTCGTGTGATTAATCACGAACGTTCGCGCATTAGTCGTTCCGCGTCTGGGGTGCCGGGTTTGACTCTGGCGCCGCGTTCTCCTTGATGCTTGATAATTTGCTAATGTATGGTCTTGTGATGAGAGAAGGGAGGTTACTGAAACTCCAGCCAGGGTTAGCAAATGCGACGATAACAGGTCGAAATTTGTGGTTATATACCTATGCGAGCCGGCTTGAATTGGTAGAATTCAGTAAGATTTGCTAGAATTCGACGAATTTGAGCGATAGACAGTTTATAAACACTTTCCAATACTTATCGCTGATCCGACCGGGATCACATTTTGGTTCCCTTCGAATTTGTAAAACTTTTAATACAAACCTAAGTTTTGCAAATTATTACTATCCCATCCCAAAATATCGTAATTTCTAGCTATGCTTGTAGATATATTTTTATCTAAATTCGTAAGTTGTTATATTTTGAGACGGATGAAATAATATTTATGTGAATTCATTTTTCAAAAAGTATTTAGCCAAAAATTTAGGTGGCTTCAGTCATTAAAAGCAAATGTATCTTCCAGGAAAATCAAATCAATGTTTTGTTTTCTACTAGTTGTATCCAATTTTCTTACTTCCATTGCAAGTACATATCAGAAATACCGGGAGAATAACTTGTTGACAATGAATACATCGTTTATCAAAAAAAAAAAAGTTAATTGGTTGTACGTGCAACCGCCCGTATTGAATCTAAGATTTAAGTGGGTTGATTCAACAAAAAAAAACCCTTACCAGTTAACTTACGCTCACTTCGCTGCTTTAATTGTAGTGTGCATGGTGTTTATTGTTAGTATCAGAATATACTGATAATCTAGACGTGGCTGCTTGTCTTGTGTGAAGTTTACGGACAAGCTCCACCAGAAAAGAAAGATTTCTTATTCATTGACCAAGTTTATGAAAGGCAAAGCAAGTCATAATATAACAAAGATGCATAATCGATCACACCAAAAAAAAAAAAAACAAAGTTAAAAAAGACGATATATGCACCGACCATCATGTTAATCACTTTCAAAGGTTCTTGCACGAATTCAGAATGTTACTCGATTGTTTCGACTTTTGATAATACGGGTTATAGCTTGAAATTTTTTCAGACGGTCCTCGCAAAAAGGATAAAAACAAGCAAGTGGAATCCTTCAAAAATCAAAATACGTCATATACTTTATACTCGTTCACACAAACTTTTTACACAGGAATTTCACATAACTTATATAATTCAGTTAATTTCAGCAAGCGAGATATAAATTTCATTGTTGAAAAAAAAATCCACCTGTATGCTTCTTCCATTTCAAAGAGACGACTTCTTCTTACATTTCAAGAGGCGACATCCCATCAAATTATCAACCGTATCCATGAGGATTGGGGTGGTAGGGTCTGGGCAGCACAGAACACATTGAGAGAACTAGAAATAGTGGCACGCTATGCTGCGCCGGTCAATGATGCCAATGAACAAAGAATAAACACAATTACGCATACTGACTCAAGAAAATTACAAATCGAACGTGTAAGCACAATTGCTATAACATGTTGAAGACACTTAGTACTAATTACCATTAACCCGTATACACAACAGAATATATGTTGTATGCAAGTTTGCTTTAGTACACAATCTGAAAGTAGAAAAACCTTAGATGGAATAAAATAGTTTTGGTACATTATACATCCGCACACCCCAGCAATTAAGCACACTCACTGAATCCGAATGGTTAAACTACTGCCTGCCACTGGTGGTCGGTGGAAGAGGATCAGATCAGCTGTGTTGCATCAATGTTAAGTAGCACCGCAAACTTCGCTAGTAATCCTTCAATATTAAGAAAAAGGAGATTAATCGATGCTTGACTGATTTGAATATTGACAAATTAAGCATCGACAATTTGTACAATCCCATAGGAAAATATAGTATAGATATCCCACTTATTCAAAATTACAACATTTTAAGATGGTTCAGTTATTTCTCGATCTGTCATATCAACTGTGGTGAAAAGGAACCGCTAAACTCAAAAATGTTGAAAAGCATCTCTATTTTTCATTGATGCAGTGCTAGGCAGTTGTGATAGTGATACTATAGTGGAATTTTGTTGCTGAAACTTTGTAAGTGCTATTGCCAGCACAATGTTCCATGCATATATAACAAAATTAATCTGTAGCATTTAGACACAGTTAGTACATGGTGAAGTGGCCAAGAAAACGTGATGCATCTATACTGATTGTCCTGAATGCAAAATAGGACGCATTGGCTGGAGATTAGTAGTTTGGGATGGATGAATCACCAGGATACAGGAAGCCACATTTATCCTGTCATCTCGCTCCTTGGTGGCTGTGTGAAGCCATCTCTATTTCTGGCAGCAAATATTTTGCTATTGTGAACTCACAACCAGTAAATCAGTTTTAGAAGAAGGATAACTATGTAGGAAAAAAGAAACATAATTATGGAAACTATAATAATTCCATTGAAAGAACTTTTGGGGAAGGTCTGAATGACTAAAAAAGAACTAAAGAGCAATACCTCACCATAGAGAGTGATTATGGTGGAAGGGATGAAAAGATCTCGCAGGTAAATGTAGAACATACCAGCATATATACAACCCATAATTGATCATATTCACCATTCAATCATGTACCCGCAAGGAGCACTCCAAAAACGAAAAGGATCTAGTCCATCCAATCCAATGATCTAACTTATTGCCAGGATAGGTATAACAGTCCTAAAACAAAAATACTGATTTGTATTTCAGCAAATCAGTAGAAAATAATCATATATGAAAAATTAATAGAAGGAGATATAGTTGTTGATTTGCATTTCATGGCAGGAATCTAAAGGAATTGTAGAATTTATAGATCTATATTATCCACTTGATTATTTAAATACAAACCAACTATGTTTTTTTATACTAAGTTATCTAAATATCCTTCTGTAGAACATGCAACCATTTCAAATTATTAAGGTTGCCATGTCTTCTCCTTACTGTAAGAAGAAACTTCCCAATTGAAGGTCACCGGACCTGGACAGAAAATAAGCAGCTGCACTATGCATAGAAAAATAGTATGAAAGTATATCCATCTACTGGACTTGCAAACAAAAACTGAAGTGTGCTATTCCATATTAGGATTTAGATAATTACCCCATTGTGCAGGAAGGTACTGCAAACCATTTTCATCAGAAAGCAACAATTTGCTTTTGTTCCCCATATTGCATTGAGTCGTAGATGTCAACTAATAATGTATCATGAATGGTTGCAAACCCGAAATTAGGAATAAATATTTTAATATCAGAATGCCCGCTATTACTATCAGTAAGTTCCAAAATGCTTGAATAAATCACATAATGCAATGGACATGCTAGACCCAAACATCATGGCCTGTAGCCAGTAGTCCAAGAAAAAAAGAACTCGTAGCACTGACTGCCCTGATAACAGCAAGACCAAACTTTTGTCAAGACTATTCACGCACCTAACAACCTCAATTCAGAAAATGGAAAGAAAAACGACTGCCAATCTTCAATGTGAAAAACTGTTAAGCATCAATGCAAGTCTGCAGTGCCTATTGAAACAGTGAAGTCAACTAACTAAGCTTTAATTCTTCATTTATAAGTTTATTATTTTATAAATAGCATTACTGAGGAGTTATACATTTGTGTATTGATAAGATCATTCACAATTTCTTGAAGCTCGATCTCCCCTCAAATGAACCATATAGCCAAGAGAAACCATGAACCAGAATAGAAGAGCTTGTCCCACTCATAAGTAAATATTTCATAGTAGCCTCATTAGACCGTAGATCTCTCTTGGTATATCCAGACAATAAGTAGGAACATAAACTGAAACATTCTGGAGCTACAAAGATAGTTATTAAATCGTTCTTCATTTATCTATATATAGTTAGTTATTTTATAAATAGCATCTTTTGCCCCATTAATTATTACACATTGGGAACCAATACTTGTGCGCAGAACCTCATGACATTCATCAAGAATTAAATGGACATAATTTTATATTGTCTACAGAGTTAACCTCCACTTGGTAATTAAACTCTGTAGATGCCTTAGAGGAGATGAAGATGCCAAGCATAAACAATAGATATATATAATATAGCTGACATCAAAACAGAATAGGGACGTACATACTCTGATATTATAAAAAAGCCTGGATAGTAAATGATTACCCATCTTCATGCATGTTTGTCACACAGTGGTCCATTTACAGTCTTAATCATCCTGCTCAAACTGGAAAAAAAAAAGAGAAAGCAACTGCTATTTAGCATCTGATTAAACAAAGCCTTAAATGAGTCAAACCCAACTAAGAAGGATATGCCAAAAGGTCTACAAATATATTAAGAGCACCATTTTAGATACATATATGTTAGCATATGGCACTATCATATATTGACTATCACAAGGAGGAAAAGGGATCAGCAGATGAGAGCAAACGAAATGATGGCATAGTATATCCTTTCATGAACCTGATGACATAGCAAGCGATCATATATTGATTATCGCAAGGAGGAAAACGAAATGATGTTACCTAAAAAGAACCTTTTTAGAATAATGGATAAGTGTAGGAGATTTATGTTTTCAGTCACTTATCGACCTGCAGAAACGAAACAAACATCGCATAGAGGTAAGAAAGTATGATAATCAGTAAAATAACAAATTATAAGAACTGAAATTAAGCTGAATTTGCTCAGTTTTTCTTTGTGGCAGCATGCAATGCATCCTCCATTGGAACTACATACAGAATGTGAAGCGCATATTGCATACACAAGTTTCAACAAAGCAAGTGACCAAGCAGGTAAATGAAAAATAAAAGTAGTGCATTTGCAGTTTTGCACAGGAGTCCACTGAACTGAACGCGGCTGCAACCTTTCTGTGGGTCAATTTAGTTTTGCATATGAAAGAGAGCGGAGAATGGAGAGGGTCGCACCTCGGAGACCTCGACGACACCGGCCTGTTCGAAGAGCTGGGCGAGGCGCTCGTTGTCGATGTCGTAGGGTAGGTTCCCGACATAGACCTTGGCCTCCTCGGGCGGCTCCACGTACTCGCCGACCTCCTCTACGTCCTAAGAGAGATTCAAATCAGGGTTAGGCATGTTGATGGGCTGGTGGGCTTGTTGGTGGGCTTCCATGCCTTTGTGTTGATGGGCTGCTGGGCTTCATCTGACGTGGCATTGACGTGGCGATTACGTGGCAATTCGATCCGAAAAAATAATAAAACCCGTAGGACCCACATGTAAGTCTCACACAGAAAATAAGAAAAAAAAGTGGTGGGACCCACATGTCAGTCCAACTCACCTCTCCTCTTCTTCCCTCTCTCCCTCATCTCCTCTCTTCATCTCTCTCCTCTCCTCTCCTCTCCTCTCCTCTAAAGGAGGCAGAGGCCTCGAATGCGGCGCGACACAGCGGCAAGCTAGAGGAGCGTGTCCGCGCGCTGAGGGCGGAGGCGGCGGTGCAGCAGGCAAAGGCGCTTGCCGACCAGTTCACCGCGCGCCGCTCCGCCCCACCACACGCCGCCACTCCG
>CM020184.1:2437579-2472821 GCA_009805545.1 Oryza longistaminata
TCACGTTCCTAGCCAGTCAGCCTCCTCCGCAACTTCCGCGGAGGCCTCGACGCTTTCCTCCTCTCATCATCATCCGCCGCCTCCTCCTTGGCCTCCGGCGCGTACCCCTCCTGGTAGACTCCTCCGGCACGTCGGACCCCTGGGCGGCGCCGGGCTCAGCGAAGTTGAGCGCGGCGGCGGAGGATGAAGAGGATTCGAAGGAGTCGGATGGGCGAGCTGCGCGAGTGGAGGGGCGGGTGGAGCGGATGTGGAGCGCGGGGTGGACGGAGAGAGAGGAGGAGAATGGGGGGGAGGAGGAGGGAGGCTTGGGAGGAAGGCGTTGTGGCGGCGATGGCGCAAAGCGAGCGGGGTAGCGGAGGGAGGGGAGGCGGCGCGCGTGAGAGAGGAGGCGAGGCCGCGCGCGAGACCGGGCGCTAGGGTTTTGTCTCTTCATCTGCTCAAAAACGATCTGACCGTCCAATATGCTTTCGCCGATCGTATGGCTCAGGAAGAGCAGCCACATGAACGGCCGGATCGATCTTATCCCCGCGATCGAGCGGATGATATTAACTCAAACCTAACGTGATTAACAGCAAAGAAGGTGTTTTTAGAAAAAACAATGACGTGGCATGGCTAACTCTCCACCATTCCCACGATCTTTAGTAAATAATATTCGACTGTCTACTGTACCTATCTGTAGCTATATACTACCTCCGTTCTCCGTTTCAGGATATAAGACTTTCTAGTATTGCTCACATTCATATATATGTTAATGAATCTAGGCACACATATATGTTTAGATTTATTAATGTAGATAATGCTAAAAAGTCTTATAATATGAGAACGGAGGAAGTATCTATCATCTATGTGATTTGTCAGTTAATTACTTATGCAGACAAGCTGGAACCTTATCTATGGTTACTTTGACTGTTATGCGTGGTTGATTGAGTTTTTCTTGGTGTGCAATTGGTTGATTTGAGTTTAATCTCATGGGGCATGGGGATGCCATGTTGAGCACGTGAGTTGAATTTTGATTTACATAATAAAAACTTCATGAATTCTTGACTGAGATATGCTTATTGTCAGTTAGAGCATTTCTTGCCGTTGAATTCTTGACTGAGATGAGTGAACTTTTTTCATATGAAAGTAAAAGAAAATATCAATATCTTCTTAGGGACCACCTATACATTTTCGACAAATTTTCTCCTAAAAATTTGACGAATAATTATTAGTACAATTATAGTGTAATTACACTGTAACTTATATACAATTACACTGTAACTGCATGTAACTACAGTGTAACTTATATATAAGTTTCACATAATTTGAATCGTTAGATCTATTACAAGATTTGTTTTTGGTGAGAAAGAAAACAAATCATAGCACACACATATGTGAAAAATTGTTCCCACGACCTCCATTTTACCGAAATACATGTTACGGAGAGATTTTTGAAAGTTACATACAAGTTACACTATAGTTACAGTGTATTACATGCAAGTTACAGTATAATTACACTACGATTGTACTGTAATTACATCTGTTAAATTTTTAGGGGAAAATTTGTCGACAAATATATAGCAAAATCGTCTTCTTAAGTACTGTATTTAGCTGAGAGCCTGAGATAGTAGATATTCATATATGTGTAGAAATCTGTCTTGAGAAGTGCTTCAATGAAGCATAATTTCGTTGTGTGATACAAATATGTTCCAAGAAATTGGTCAAAAGATTTGTTTTTTTTAAGATAATGGAAGCTTTATTTATCTCAGTAAATTGGTCAAAGATTTATATTTTGGATATTTTATTGATGTCTAAACATGTTTATTGTCCAAGGAAGTAATATTTAAATTGTTACTCTTTATAAGTAAGAAGTTACAGTTCTTATTTGTTGAATGATGCTACAGGTCATATAAGTAAGAAGTTAAGTTCTTATTTGTGAATGATGCAGGTCATATAAGTAAGAAGTTTACAGTTCTTATTTGTTGAATGATGTACAGGTCATAGAACCTCCTCTGTAGTTTGTACTTTAGGTCTAGCTTAAGAGATGGCGTGTTAAGAAATCTATCCTTGTTTTGTTTTTAATCCTTATATTTTTGCTAATGTAAAACCCTTAATTTTGCAACATCGCCAATGGTATTGTTATGGTGTGCTATAGTTACATTGCCCTTGGGTTCATATCATTTGTGTCAAGTAGGAATTGCATTTTTATTGTCTCATCCACTTACCCAGTTAGGGATGAAAACGGATGGAAACATGTTGTACTATATTCGTTTTCATATCTTTTTCGGAACCGAAACAATACCCACATATGCAAATGAAATGTACGGGCATGGGATATTTATCAGAAAACCCCTTAAACTAGGCTTTTGAAATCACTGAATAGATATATAACTAATTTCTTTTATAAAACAAACCAATTTCTACAATTTTAGTGACCATCTAGATTGCCATATGCGGAAGTTACTATAGTATATAGGTAGAAAAATCAATCTAAACAACATATGTGAACTATGAAAGAGATGAAAACAACAAGATCTATTTTAATGGTCACAGCCCCACCTAAATAACTTTCCGTTGAAAAGGATTCATGTCTACTACATGAGAAGAAGAGCAGCTTGAAGCCCAACAATTTACGATCGTACTACTACTTTTGCAGGACGGTAACGAGGTAAGACAACGGGAAAACAAGAACCTGATAACACGAACATCAAACCAGAGAACAATTTGCAGCTAACTGCCAATAATGCTATGTAGATAGCATTGAGAATTTACCAATTACACTGGTAAAAAAAAAGGAAAAAAACAAAAAGGCATAAATGATTTTACAATATTATGTATAGTTTTTTTTCATCTCAAATTGCCTACCAACTCAGCCTGCACATAATGTATATGTCCTCTACCGTAGCTAACCTAACTCAGCTGCTTACACGTATCATCCTATAGTTTACTCCTATTAACCAAGTTACTACTTAAAAGTTAAAGTACTAATCAGCTCTTCTGCATCTGCATGATGATCAATTGGAGCAAGGTGAAATCCCTCATCAATTAATCGGGGATGTCCTCCTCACAAAGAAAATACCCTCAGCGCTGCACACGGCGACTCTCATCTCCAGGGGATGTCCGGGAGCTGTCCTGCTCCTTGCCGCTTCTTGTTACCCTGTCCATCTCGCGCACGCTCTTCCTGAGCATCTTCTCCGCCTCCAACTGGGCCAGGCCCAAACAGAGGACTATTCGAACGGGCTTCCAACTGGGCCAGGCCAAATAGAGAACCCGCGACGAAAACGAACTCGTTGCCTTTCTCCGGGCTTATCTCTGGTGTGCCGTTTATATCTACTTTTCTTGTTTCACTGCATGAAGTACTAGGATGCATGCCTCTAGACACGCTTTTTAAACAGAGATTTATTATAAGATTGTGATATGCTCTTGCTCAGAATATAGGAAAGGAAAGGTTGTATTCTTGCATTGTTCGAGACATAGTTTATAGCTTAGATAAGCACGCTTTCGATGATATAGTCTCATAACCAGGTCGATGAACCCCTACCTTCATTTTAGGTAATCTATGGACGATGTAATCATTATTTGATATTAATAAAGCTTGCCAAAAAAAGCACTTAGAGCCCAAACGGAAGGAAAACACTAGTGGGCACTCCCCAAGAGCAAATTGTATTTTATATTATATAATAAATTATGCAGTCCCTAGGTGTCAATACTAGTTTTGAGAATTGCAATAGAAGAGACGAAAGATATCTATTGGTGAAAACATGGACCATCAAAAGTTTGCAACCAATCTTGAAAAGGATGAGCATTCACTTTTGATAGTAACGTACATTGTCTCAAATACTGCTTGAAAACAAGCAAATGACTGGGCTGCCACCAGACTATTAGAGGCAGTAATAAACTCTAGCAGCCACTATCTCGTTAACATAACATGACAGCCATAGCAAACATGGACTGATATCCATTTAGGAAGTTCATACAGGACTGTCTTAGGGCGATAAAAATAACACGCGATGGCAATCTTCTCACAACCGGCAATGACAGCTTCAACCTCAGCAGGGTGAGAGGTGGTAGTTGGGAGAAACCTTTGCGATATCGACGTTGTTTGGGGTAACCTGTTCAGGATGAGATAGAGCCAGATATCTGGGGAAACTTTCTTTTTGGTGGTAGAAATGAGAATGAAATATAAATGGCTTGAGATTACCATACCTTTTCCTCCATAACTGCTTCAAGATAGACAGGGCTATGGTCTCAGCCTCCTGGAGGGTCAATTCCTGCATCAAGATAGCATTCTAATACTCCATTGTTTTCAAAACAAAAACGTAAAGATTGTTAAACAAACTGCAGGAATCCTGCTATGTGCTATGTAATGCTACATGGATGCAACGTTCAGCTGCGCTGCCGTTCGCACACATTTTGGCTGCTGCTGGCTGGCTGGCTGCAGCGCAGCCACAGCACTGCTGCAGCTATCTCCTTCCGAATAGCACCTAAGGCTTCTGAGAAAGTATTTCAACTGTCATAGAAAGCTATTCTAAACTGTCAAATTTGGACCCACTAAGTTCTGTTGGAAAGTTTTCATGTTGATTTGGCACTCAAGCCAACAGTATCGTGCATGTTTGCACCTCTTTATAGTCATCTATTGCTATTTGTTATTGCTCTTCAGAACTGCTTAATTAGCTTAATGGACGAACGATCGTACCTTATTGTACTGCTCTGTAATGAGCTATCAGCTCCTCAGAACCTGATCCAATTGCCTTGGCAGCATTGCCAAAGGTCCTGCATGGGTTCAGTGTGAGTTACTGCAACAAATTAGGAATTGATCCACAGATATAAGGTAAGTCCTCTTGACATGTAAACAATGATAACAAAAAAAAAAGCTGCCTCTGGATAGAAATGCCATGTCGCAACATCACCATACTTTATCACTAAATAAAGGAATCTCAGCTCATATAAAAATACATTAGGCACTTATCATTATCAGATTCAGAAGCATGGATGAAACTGCTCTTCTTTTGACAAAAACTAGAAACAAAAATCTATGTGTGGCCTATAATTCCTCACGCATGGGCAACATTTGGACAGCAACTCTTCTTTGATATATTTGGTTTCAAATGTAACTCTGCTTGAGTATAAGCAAATATCAAGAGTCAAAGTTGTCAACGTACAGGATCTAAGAACTGATTGCAGCTTTCACACAAAAGTTAACTAGCTATTGTAGAAAACCACCACGTTAATATGATTTATCCACCAAATGAGATTAATGAAAATGGCTATTGTCCTGACCTTTTTGCTGGAGAATCATTTTCTAGACAAATACTTAAAAAACTTGGAGCAATATAGGTTCATGGTCCATGGGATCAGGGTACAAATGGTGAGATAACACTACGGCCAGAGGTATCTAGACATCATAAGCGTCATGGAATTCACTCAGGAAAAAGTGGATAAATACTTACAAGCTGGGTCCGTTCTCATCATGACCAGCAAATAAGGAGAGAGACTCCAAATGGTCGTGACTGCACAAAAAAAACAATTATATCAGTTTTAATCTTGCTGGCAAGAAATTCCCGCGAGGATAAAAATGCTGCAGAGTAACTTGCAATGTCTAGTAAAAACCTTAATTGAGACAATGTCACCAAAATAAAGAGCCAAAACAAATGCAGCAAAAAATGATTTAATTTATAACTCCACTGCGTTCACAAATTTCAGTATTATTACTGGCCAAAAACATGGGCATTCATTAAAACATCTAAAACCTATTAGATGTCTATTTTCCTCCAAAGATGACAATCGATGCAAAAGATATGTTGTTAATTCCATTTAACAACAATACAAAAAAGTTGAAAAAACAGTTCCCCTGCTAATTAATCTTGATCCTTATCAAATGCAAGATTTGTTTTCATGCAAAAATGAGACTCACCATTGATTTCTTCCTCACCTTCACCAAAACGCGGAGCTAAGTCAACAGATAGCTTGTGTAGTACGATTCAACTGTCATTGGCTCCCCATATTGAAAACCTATGATTCTGATTGCCGAACACATCCAGGTGAGATAACATACACGGACCACAGGATGTAACCCATGTAGGAAAACTGGCATAAAGAACATACCTGAGTCTCAACACGAGCATGTTCAACCAATGTTCTAGCAAGCAGCGAATAAAGGCCGCTCATGGCCACAGCCTATGTGCTCATCAATTTCCTGATTTTCTCCACCACTGCTTTGCGTTCCTGTATAATTCATAACAAGATAACTTGAGTGGCATCATACACAAACTAACTAAACGTGCTTGCAATATCCTTAAGAGTGAAATGAGAGCCTAACATCAAGTTCTGTCAGAATCAAGGCGTAGTTTTTACGAACTTACAGAAGAGGTATCACACAGCTTTATATAACATGAATTACAGTTGTGGCTATAAGCCTATACGCTGCGGTGCTAAAAACTTATAAATGACCATTCATTGCAAATGAAAAATTGATTGCACTGACATACAAAACTATATAGTATATGCAGAGAGGGAAAAGATATAAACAAAGTTAAAGAACAAGGAAAATAAAGCTGGGATATGTAAAAAAAAAGAAATGTTTATGCATTTATGTAGAAGGACTCGTATATGCAGAGGTTGAGTGCAATATATTCCTTGTTCATTTTCTAAATAAAAATATCCATGATCAATTAGGTTCCAAGATTTAACATTTGAAATACATGGATTTATAGTGAGTGTTAGATTGACGGACCTTTTGTTTTACACTTGCATAAATACAAGTAACACATACCAGAAAAAAGATCCAAAACCTATAAAATTCAATAATGAGACTTTATCAGGATTGTTTCTTAAACAACATGATCTACATCCTTTTGTACGTTGGAAATTCCAAAAAGCATGTCGTTGAAAAAATGAAAAAACCACGAGATCATGAGTAATAACACTAGCAAGCATCCATGTCTACGAAGATCATCTTGATAGAATCATGCAAGAATGCAGGTCTACCTAAGGGATAGTTTTATCTTGCTGACCACAATAACAAAATCAATAATTCAAACACCAGCCAGACAAATTCAGTCTGTTACAGCTTCCTGAACTTAAGTTGTCAAAATTGCAGTGTGCGATCTAGGTACATTGAAACAATTGCATCAGCCTGAAAGAAGAAATTGGGTTAAGATGCAAGTACAGTGTGGTGAGGGTCACACGTTTCTCCACAGCAAGGACACACCAATCCTTTGGTCTTCATCCAATCGCAGTTGACCCCAAACTTACAGCACATGAGCAGCAGGATTCAGCAACACTAACATCACTTACATAGCAAGGCACACATAACCTTTAAAACATGAAAACTGGATAGTACCTACTAGAGGCGTCAGACATCTCGCTAGAGCAAGCAGCACATCACATCATCGCTAGAGCTAGCTATATACATGCCAAAAAACATCTTGGACGAACCCCATCCAAAAACTTTTTAATAAAGGGATTACAGTTGAAATTTCGCCGCCAAAAAAACCTAGAGCACCAAACTTGGAGATTTTACGCCCCCAACTCAATCCTGCAAATCTAGGAACCTTCTTCCCCAGAGAGAAAACCCCTTTTTTAATTATTTTTAATCCCCACAGAATCTAAAACATCTCAACTTCTCGCCGAGTCTAGATTTGAGTTCAGAAACACCACTCCCTCAGCTACAGCAAACAAAAAACAAGAAGCGGAAGACGGGGAACTCACCTTTGATAGGCCTCAATGGCGTACTCGACCTGGGAACAGCCGCCCCTTCCGGGGAGAAGGTGTTCCACCAGTACGTACTCCGTCTGCATCCCACCCACCCAAACACACAACAACCAATTCAACCACCAAAATCCCCAACAAAATTAACATCTCCATCGTCCCCAACCTCGCCGCTTCGCCCCACCGCCCGCCATCGCTCCGCCCACCGCCCACCGCCCCCCTCTGCGCCGCCGCTCACCATTCTGTAGGGGAGAGAGAGAGGGGGATAGAGAGAAGAGGGGGCTGGCATGTGGGACCACATGGGCCCCACCTTTTCTTATTATTTTTTTTAGCTGACATATGGGTCCCATGGTTTTTAATTATTTTTTCGGGATCCAATTGTCACATAAGCGTCACGTTAATGCCACATGGGACGAGGATCTAGTCAAAGGGAGCCATGTAGGCGTCACGTCATCCAAAACCGGACACAATACTGCCGAGGGATCTTTTTCTGCATGGTTTTGTAAGTTGAGGGATACGTTGTACCCGGTTTTCTATACTGAGGATGAAAATCAAGCTGGACGATAAATTGAGGGTCCTAAAGTGAACTTATTCCTTATTCTGATCTGCTTTGGAGAACGAATGGATGATGGTCTCCATGTGAATATATGGGTGTCGTAGAAAACTTTCTTATGGACTGAAATAAGTGAAGGGAAATTCTCAACCAAATATTAAAAATACTTTTTCTTGCCAGGCACTAGCATATCTGAGAACCATATTTTTAATCTTTGTGAGCCCGTAAATAGGTGAAATCTATATGGATCAAATACAATAGTTTAGAAATATAGATAATTCATATCCAATATATTGTTCATCCCTACGAACAACTATATAGTTTGACATACATGTCTAAAATTATGCTAAATATAATCTGATAATTACAGTGAAAACAATTTTATTTTTCTTTTTTTTTTGGTTTTACCATGTTTGATGGGTTGTCTACTTAAAATCCCGATGCAACGCATGGGCATTTAGCTAGTGCGCGCGTTCGCGCTTGAAACGGAGGTAGTATCAAATATAACGTGAAACAGAGGTAGTATCAAATATAACGCAGTCCAATGACTATCCACTAAAAAAAAATGCTCAAAACAAGAGCAGTATACGTGAAAAAACAAGCGCGTGTACTGTAATTCCTAAAGAGGGGCTTAATTTAACTTGCGTACTTTTGTACAATTGAACAAAGGCCATCGCACGAAGTACGGACGGCCGCGATCGATCGATCAGCCCACGTGGACGGTGGAGGTGCACTGGGGCGACGTGGTCTCCTTCCTGAGCGGGTACACCGTGACGCCGCACGTCACCACGGAGCTCGCCCTGATCTTGAGCACGCCCAGCACCACCGCCTTCCCCGCCACCGTCGTCGCCGTCTCGAACGGCAGCGCCCCGGCGATCCCCTCCAGGGGGAAGTACGGCGACGAGACCACCCCCACGGCGTCCACCTCCACCGCCGCCCTCACCTCCGCCGACGCCCGCGCCCCGACCTCCCCGCGCGGCACCACCGCCTCCCCCACCGCGTCGCCGTGGTACAGACGGCGGCGAGGACGACGACGACGGCGAGCGCCGCGCCGCAGCAGATCAACGCGGGCTTCCTCCTGGCGGCCATGCGAATTTGGCGATTAATTGACGTGCTAATTAATTTTTTTCTTGATTTTTTGTTCTTGTGATTTCTTTGGGGATTAATATGGATGGAAGAAGGGGAAGGGGGGGAGAGAAGGGTTGCCATATGTAAAGAAGGGAAGCCGCATTGGAATTTCAGCTGGTTTTTGTTATTTTCCTTTCTGTTTGGGGCTTGGTGTTTATAAATTATAATTAATTTGCCTGCTAATTTATTTAATTTTCTTATCGTTGCTGTTAGTTTTGGAATTAATTTTGGAGATTTGTGAGCTGTTGGAAGGATTCTGTGGAGATTGTGAGGGACAATATCTTCTTATGATATCTGATTTGTTATATATATTTCCTTGTTCTTTTTTCAGCCACACATCTGATTTAATTTGTATCTGATTTGTTCTCCATTTTTTTTTTGGAATAAGAGGGCTTACTGATTTGTTCTTTTATGAAAGTTAAGGTCATTTCTGTCATGCCTCTAGGTCCAAGAAGGTAACATCTGAGTATGGGGAAACTGGAGTTTAATTGGTAACAATATTTTTTAAGGTTAATTTAGTTTATGAATTTTTTTTGAGATAATTTAGTTTATGAATTTGTGATATCAGCTCATTATGCAATTAAGGAAGGAATTTCTGATAGTAAACAGCACCAATATAAGGGCCCAAAACAACATCATAGCACAGACGCCTGTCTCAAAATTGAAGAGTGCTACACTGCGAATTTCAGACATGGGGTGAGATAAGCTACACAAATTTGTAACGACATGTTACTCGGTAAATTTCAGGTTACGACAACTTAGCGAGTAGGTACATATACATATACTTTCGTATATTCATCTTCTTCCCCTTTATCTTTAGCAATTAACAAATGATCAAACTTGTTGGTATCACGATGTGGACATTATTTGTTCTAGAACCTAGATCGCCTAGGCACAAAACAATATATATAGGATTCCTCCGTTTCATAATGTAAGTTATTTTAGCATTTCTCACATTCATATTAATGTTAATGATAGATATATATGTCTAGATTTATTAACATTAATATGAATGACTTACATTGTAAAACGGAGGGAGTATATATTTACATTGTAAAACGGAGGGAGTATATATTTATACGAGAGTATATAAAAACTTGACGAACAAGTTACTCTTGGCTCACAGTCTCACACTGTGTCGACAACGACGTAACGCATTGTGCCTTTTGCCGTCGTCGTCATTGTTTCGTCCGTTTTACCCTTTGTTTACTCGATCGATCGATCGTTCCGTGTGCAATCGAAGAAAAAGTCTTTTTCAGAGTTTGGACAGTAAGACAAGTTCAGAATTAAGCAAGAAATTATAAAATTAAACTCGAGTCCTGACACGACGTGATGCAAAAAATTCATCATTTAGTTGGGTATCCTTTTTGTACTCTTGGTCACTACGCTCTAGCTAGCTCAGTTTAATTGTAATCCGACGAGATTATATTATGTTGCCTTGTTATGTCGAACGAAAGCTCAGCCTCTGAATCTCAACCTCTAGAAGCAAGAACACTGATGGACACAGCAGAAGCTGTTCGCGTCGGTGTCACCGATGCGTTTAAATTTGGCTCATCAAAATGTTATAATTTAAAACTTATATATTTAATTATAGCCAAAATTAAAATTGTTAACTACTCCCTCCATTCTAGAATATAAGAACTGGTACAAGATTTAAAACTAACTCACTCTGTCCCATAAAAAACGAATCTAGTACTGGATGTGACATATTATAGTACTATGAATCTGGACAGATGTATGTCCGGATTCGTAGTACTAGAATGTGCCACATTCGATACAGGTTGGTCTTTTATAGGACGGAGAAAGTAGATAGTATGAATCTGAACAGACTGTATCAATCTCGTATTATATTTTAGGACGAAGAAAGTAAATGAGAACTGAAGGAATGCATATATGTATATATATACACTCAAAAATTACAAAATGAAACACTGTAAAAAGTACTCCAATAAATAATAAAGTTTGTGACATGTGTAGTGTAGTGCAATACTACGTAGTACGTGTGTAGTTTAGCTAGTCATAGCTAGGAACAGAGTTACGTGCGCCACGGGCGCCGGATGGCTCCGACGAGACGGTCTCCGTGGCCGTGCGGACGGTGGAGACGCAGCGCGAGGTGCTCTCGCCGTGGAACACGTACATCTGCACGAAGCACACCACCTCCACGGACACGCTCACCTCGAACGACCGGAGCACCAGCGCCTTCCCCTCCACGGTGGTCACCGCCACGAACGGCAGCACGCCGGCGGCCGCGTCGTGCGCGAAGTGCGGGCTCTCGGCGACGCGCACCACGTCCACCGCCGTCGCCGGCTCGATCAGAAGCGTCGACCTCGCCTCCACCTCGCCGCGGGGCACCACCGACGCGCCCACGCGCTCGCCGTGGTACGTCACCGACGCCAGCGACTCGCCGTACCGGTACGCCGAGTTGCTCGGGTTGGTCACCACCACGTGCACGCCGACGGCGGCCTTCAGCTTCGGCGGCACGAGGCTGAAGAGCTCGATCGTCACGTCCACCGGCGTGGCCACCACGCGCGGCGGACGGGGGCGGTAGACGAGGTAGAGCGCCAGCACCAGCGCGCCGAGGACGGCGACGGCGGCGAGCAGCAGGCAGCACGCCCTCCTGTGCGGCTTCGTCTTCGTCTTCTTCCCCTCCGTCATCGATCGATGCTAATTAAGCTACTTTAGCTAGCTCTAGCTGATGATGATGATCTTGCTGATCAGCTCGAAGAACTCGTGATCGATCGAATTTTGTTTATCTTGATGTATATATGTACGTTTTCTTGTGCTGGTCAGTGTGTGGGGGGGAAGGATGATGATTATGGTTTGAGTTTATATTTCGTCTGGTTTTTGTTTGCATGTCCTGGGCAACGTTCGAGCTTACTTGATTCTGGGTTTTCAATTTGGTTGTTTGGAAATTCGTGTGCATATCTTGGGAGAATGGCTTGTAAGCAAGAGCGTTTTACCCAACTGCGATCAACAGCACGGATTATTTGTGTGTGTGTATGTATATATAAACCGCCATGCACGGTATTGATCGCATTATGGTGTAATTTGCCTTTTGCTTCTGAATTGGCTGCAGTGGCATGGATCCAATTTGAAAAAACAGCAGTATACCACTGGGGGCACAAGCATTAAAGCAAAGCAATACTCCCTCTGTTTTTTAATAGATGACGCCGTTGACTTTTTCTCATATGTTTGACCATTCGTCTTATTCAAATTTTTTTTGCAAATATATAAGATATAAATCACACTTAAAATACTATGAGTAATAAAACAACTCATAACAAAATAAATTATAATTACGTAAATTTTTTGAATAAGACGAATGGTCAAACATGTGAGAAAAAATCAACGGCGTCATCTATTAAAAAACGGAGGTAGTACTTACCAAGAATAATTCAATAGATTCAGAGTACAGTACTTGTATATCTGGGAAACAATTACCAGAATTCAGCATATTGCACTTGCTTGTTTTGCCATGTTTAGTTCCCAAAAGAAAAACTTTTCATCCATCACATCGAATGTTTAGACACATACATGAAGTATTAAATGTAGACGAAAAAAAACCAATTGAACAGATTGCATGTAAATTGCGAGACGAATCTTTAAGTCTAATTGCGCTATGATTTAACAATGTGGTGTTACAGTAAACATTTGCTAATGACGAATTAATTAGGCTTAATAAATTTGTATATGTAATTTGTTTTGTTATTAGACAATGTTTAATCCTTCAAATGTGTGTCCGTATATCTAATGTAACACCACAAAACAAAAATTTTTGCCATCTAAACCAGCCCTTTGTTTGTAGAACATAGAACAAAAAGGATGTCAGACAGTAACATCGTGCCACAAAAGCGAACTTAAAAATTCTGGTTACCGTAGATGAATTTTGAGACGGAAGACAAATCCAGAGTAACGAGTAATGACAGGTGCCATCACAACAGTAAACAGAGTAACACAACACAAGTCTGGACGAATTAACGTAGGGTATAGTTAACAAGGATCCACTGTCTTATTGTTCTTACGAAGTCGTTTAGCAAAACAGTGAGGTCCCTACCTACTATTACTATATATCATGACCCCAACTTCTCCTCCTCTGCCAACCCACTACCCTCTTTCACATCTTGATATATTAAGAATTCCTACCCTGGTATAACAAAATAATGACTAAAACTAGTGCAACCACTAAGCTTGAGGCTGCTTCTGAAGATTAATTTTGTTGTTCAAATGTTCTTCCCAAGCTCGACCTTCTTAACCAGCCGCAAGGTGTTGTGGAAGATGGAATCCAGTATTCCAGCAACCTAGAATTCGCATGTCATTTCATTAGCCATGTACACTTGATGGATTCAGAGAAAAGGAAAAGATAAAAAAAGGGTGTGTGCTCTCACCGTGAAAACTCCTCCAATGATAGCACAAACATTTGTGATGAAATGGGAGAAGGATTTTGGAAGTTCAGTTACCAAGACCTTGGAAGTGATGATAAAATAAGAATTAGTTTTTCTTTCAGTTATGAACCAAACGAAGAAAATGTGAGATGCCAACCTGCATGGGAGAAGGTTCAAAATGGAATTTCACAACAGGAACATAGAAGCTGTGCACCAAGCTGCTGTGCGCTGTGTATTCATACTCCTCAACCAGTTTCAATTCCTTTGATGATCTCAGTGTAACAAGCTCAGTTTTCACAATTTGCAGGTAATGCTCAATCTAAGAATGACAAAAAACAAAAACTATGTTACTCCATAAGAAACCAGAAAATTTAGTGCTGGAAGGCATGCCTGCTGTAATCATCTTGATAACAAAAACAAAGCAAAATTTAGGGACTTACAGTAACGTTGGCATTGACATCACCATGCTTAACAATGTAGGATTGACCAGCTAATCTATCATGGTGGCCACCAACATAGGGAGTTAGTCTTTTCAGTTCATTAAACATCTTTGCCGATAGCCTTTTGCCAAAAGAGAACTGTGTTACGTAGTGGGAAACATTTATCTGGGATGGATCAAAGGAGTGGGAACCAGATCGAGCTGAGATTACAACACTCCCAGGGACCTGATAAAGAGGAACCAGAAATCAAATACCACAGATAGAGATCATCATCAACACTACAACTATTACACCTCAGAAGTTCATTTACCTTTTTTACCCGCACAAAACCTTCTATTCTGCATCCACTGGTCAATGGAGCAGGGCGTTTTGCAGGATCAACAGTCTTATTGGATTTGTCCTCCAAAGCTAGAACATGGGCATCTTTTGGGATGTTTGCAACATAAGTTTCCATTGCCTGAGGCCCAAAAAAATATGTCAGGAATTTTATCCACAATTTGACAAGACCATGAACAAAGTCAGTGATTTACAAGCAAAGGATAGTTAGCCTTTTGTTCTCCCTAGGAAAATGGGGACAATACCTTTTACAGGTAAGCTAAAGCTTAGGGTGAAGAATATATCATGCAGTACATCAAGAAAAATAAGTGGGTAACAGAATATACATACCGCTACTAAACTCTCAGTATCACGGTCGCCGTAGTATGATTCATGATCATGGTGACCCTGGTTTTCCCTGCACAAATGTCAATTTGTTTGTTTCTGGAACATGAGCAAAAAAAAAATAATAATACAAGTCTTGCGCCACAGGTTAACTCTTAGTAGAGTATCCGGAAGACTGTAAGATTTACTTGAACTTACTTAAGATCACTCCCTTTACGGAAAATGCGAATGGATGGATAACCTTGTATATGGTGCCTGCATTTAATAAATTAAAACAATGAACTGTAGTCCTTAATTTAATGACGAACAAGCATAACAAGAGCACATATAATTAGGTAAAACTAGTGGGAGAACAATTTAAGGCTTCTATTGAGGAGTTGTGGTTCACATCCAATGCGCATAGCTTGAAATGTTACTATGTGCATCAATGGCAATGGCACTATCACACAGAAACCAGTGTCATCAGAAGCAGAATGGCTCATTTTCTTATAAAAACATGGTCAGTAACAATTAGGGTTGTGATCTATGGAATAAAGGCTTTTGAATCATTCCAAATGCAAACAAGTCCAGAAGGCATAAGCATCCACTGAACCAGGATAAGAGGACACAAACACGAATAGCTCATGAAAGATGTGGCATAATAATGACACTTTGTTGGGGATATTAAAAACTAACTAACTAAATTTCTCTTGGTACATGGATCAAAAAGGGATTTGTAAAGTTCATGTTGCAGCCTAAATATGCTTTGTCCTTGTTTTGGATATGAATAATAATTAAGTACAGACGAACCTCCTACACAAGTCAATTTCTTCAGTGCAGTCAACCTTGGCAAGAATGATTCTGCCATCCATTTCAGGATCATATCTGCAGAAAAAAAAAACAACATGGTATAGATTAAACAGCACATTAAAACCACAAAACACAAACAAAGAGAAACAGTATGTACCTCTCCCTCATTATTTTTGCAGTCTTTTCCCACGAAGGTTTCTGGAGGAAGATCAAGTAATTAGAAATGTCTCCATTTGTTAGTTCAATAAGTCGTGCCATACTTACATTACTTTACCAGCAATAATTTACTAATCATTTCCTTACAGATAGAGTAGCATATACTAGAAAATCACTAAATGCAAAGGAACAAGATGAATTCTAACCAATCGATTGCTCCAGTAACACCAGGGGGCATAAAAATTAACAACCAAAACAGGATACCTGAAAAGGAAGTGCATGATAATAATCAGTGGAAACAATATTTGGGCTCCGAAACAATACAAGAGGGATTAACTAGATCTACCGAACGGCACTTCAAGGAAAAATATTTGAGGCAGGTAAAAGTGAAGATTATCACCAATTTGCCATAGACAATCTGGTTGAAGTGATTGGAGCTATGAATATAAAGTACATTTCTCCATGAATGTGAAGGAGAAAGAAGACAGCATACATGAATAATAGGTTGACCGTTGATATGGTATTGAAACGCACAATTGCTAAAATGCTATATGTTATGTGTTACGGATAGGTGGATATTGAAATACATATTTGAATACTTACTGGTGTGAATAGCTATCAAAATTGCGAGAGGACAAGGGAACTGAACCATCATCATGGTTTTCTTCAACATCATCTCCATGTTTGCTGACCGTAGGAATAGGTCCTGGGTGGAACTCGGATCCAGTAGGCACTAAATTCCGATCAATTGAATATTTGCGAACAGTTTTCGTTATGTTCAATCTGTTCTGCATGTGTTTTGAACAGAAACTTTAAGGTTAAACCAGCATGGAGAAAAACTCGAGCTACAAAAGGCAAGATATGATCAAGAAATGCTTATAGATAGAAAGTTAGTTAGGAATTTAGGATAGGTTTCATTCTTTTGACATGCACAGAACTTTACAAAAACTGATAAATTGTCATATTTCGTATTTTTAACATTGGTGTAAAATATACATGTAGAGCTTACTTCCTCCGTTTCACAATGTAAGTCATTCTAGCATTTTCCACATTCATATTGTTGTTAATGAATCTAGATAGATATATATGTCTAGATTCATTAACATCAATATGAATATGGGAAATGATAGAATGACTTACATTGTGAAACGGAGGGAGTACTTATAAAAGCTAGTGGAAAGTTATTTGTAATGGCAAGTTAACAAGAAAATAAAGTCAACAATAGTTTTTATGGAACGCGCAAGACGAGCTTCATGTCCTTCAATGATATCCTCATTCTAGACGGCAGATGAACAAAAACAGAGTACATGAGGTCAAGTTAGAATCTTACTGTTCCCAGAACATCACTGACATCAACTGATGCAAATTCGCATGAAAGTGCAGGAAAGCTGTAAATCACAGAACCAGATCGTGAGCATCTACTGGAAAAACAAGGAAAAGTTGAGTCCAGTTTTGCTGATGTCATTCCATAGAAAACAATGGGCAACCAGCTAGACTAATGTAGATACCCTCCTATGCATTATCACATACAAATAAATGAGCAGTGCCTGACTAGTCCTTGTTTGCTGGAAAGCATCAATTTCAAGTATAAACAATGGCTCTCAGGTTCATATAGACCAAGGGTTGAAAGTGTTGAGTAAAAGAACAACATCAGAATTATTCTACAAACATATTACTACAAATGGTTGGATCTGGTAATTAGGTGACCTTTGAAGATAAATGAAATGAATTAACTGAGAATCATATGTTTTTTCCACAATGCACCAAATGAGTACAAATACATTGAAAAGAATGTACTGAGTGCCTGACATTAATTAACGCTGTGCTTTGCTGTTGCATATATAGTATTCCATTAAAATTAATCACAATAGGGATAAAATTACTATCAGCAGATCAGAGAATTAGGAAGACATTAGTTCTATGAACCATAATGATAGCAGTATTATCTATGTGATCATGAAGGTTCTTATTTTGTATTCTAACCTTATTACTTGTTGAGATGTGCAGCATGTGCCATAGAATTTACCTTAAGTTAAAATCTATCCGTAAGAACTCCCCATCTGAACTCCTATCAACAATCACAGATGTGCTAGTATTGACTGCTAAGTAATTACTCAGTTCCTGCAATAACAATTGAACAGATTTAGCTTTTCAGTTGAAATGAACCTTTAAACTAGTCTAAAGCTTGATTAAGGAATCAGCTCAGCATAGTGAAAACTATAGCACATTGCAAGCCTTAACAAGCAACAGCCAAAATTATGCATAGGTTCCGGAGTAATTACAATATACTTGGGCATATACATTACTTAACTGCCACTTTCAAGGTTGGATGGACCAATTGATAATTCGGTCAAAAATATTCAACCAAAATAGGTTCAGTTAAGAATCTATCCTATCATGAAGCTCTAATAGTCAATTGAAACAGATATCAGGAAAAACGAGCTATTCTCAATCATCAAATGAAACAAGCAAATCGAGACTCTACATTGATCCGGCGATAGCGATTAGCTACACTACAGCAGTTGGAATGGTAGAAGACAACTAATCTGCATATAAATAAATAAATGCTCTATCATTTTAGTATGGCTCTGTACCAAATTTCAGTCTACAATCACCAAATGGAACAGAAGAACAGTCCAACCATTTTTTGTTTGTTTCCCTAAAGACTGGAACCAGAGTGAAAAAATGAAATCTAAAAATAACAGTGCAATCGCTAATCCAACGAAAACTGACCATTCCAAACAAAAACACCATAGCTAGTGCTGCTACAATGGACAATCCAGCCCCAGATAGTGATGCCTCGGTCAAATCCCTAGGAATTTTCCTGCAAGCACGGGAAAAAAAAAAAAGCATCAACCAAATTACCCATCTCAGTAGAAAATACACCAGACATTACACTACTCGCAACGACCGCACGAATGGTCAATACCACCACATACGCCCACGCAACCCCGATTTTCTCAGTGCATCAACGAACCATCACAAACCATCTACTGCAATCGCCAGAACAGCCAGGCAAGAGAATTCACCCAATCCGAACCCAGATTCGAAGCAAAGCCAAAACGAGGACCTGCACCCCCAGCCACGGACCGCGTCGAAATCCCCCCCGCGCGCGCGCGCACACAGAGTGTACCATACCAAGCAATGGAGGGAGAGAGAGATATAGATCGGGAGTGGAGGGGACCTGTAGAAGTCGACGGACTTGAGCTTGCTGGAGGAGATCATGGCTGCCGGCCGCGGGGCCCTCCTCCCCGCCGGTGACGAGGTGGGGGTGGGGGGAAGAGATCGGGGCGGCGCGTGGAGAGATCTGGAAGGAGAGGAGAGGGAAAGGGAGGAGGAGGAGAGAGGCGAGATCTCTGTGGGGGGGTGGAAAGGGAGGAGGAAGAAGAGGCTGTCCGCCTCGCGTCGACGCTGCTACGGTGCAGGGTCGCGAGAGATTTGCCGGTTGTAACTGCAACTGCAGTTGCTGCCCGCGTCGGTGTTCTTTTGTTTTCTTTTCTTTTTTTTCTTTTTTTGATTGGAATAGGGCAGTATGCAAACGGGTCCACCCGCGAAACTAGTTGATAACCTATGAATTTCCTCGCCGCTTTCCACACCTCAAATATGTAAGTGGATCAATCCATAAACCTATTTATAGATTGAATTAGTAGATAAGTCACGAGTCAATCTACGGTTTAACAAACTAATTTTGCCTATAAGTGGATTCATGGGTTGATCCGTTAGAATCCTTATGACCGATTTTAGGGATGGGTAAATTGGAGTATTTTGGATAAGGCTATAGGATAAGAGTAATCTAATTGATTTAGAGTGATGTGGTGACAAAATAAGTAAATGATGATGATTTTGCAGCAGCATCTTTTAAAAAAAATTCTTTTTCTGTAGCATTGAAATTGATGATATTTTGGTCCTACATGCCAATTGGATATGTAACAACTCATTAAATTAGAAAACATATGACTTGTATGATTTTTTTATTCGATTACACATTAGACACACACCCACACACACTATTAAGAGAACATGTAACACCATACTCACACACGCTCACGCATTGTGTGAGCGCCTGAGTTTGTACTTATAAAAAAAGAGACAAAAATCAATGGCATATCACTCATCTCACTAAAATCTTGTTGAAAGTTCACCTATATGTGTAGGCAAAATATATTATTCGTGGTATCAAGATTTTGAACCCTGGTGAATGGTGGAGTCATACGCCTACGACTCTATCACCATATAACTAGTGTTTTCCCTGCATGACACTTTTTAACCTCAAGTGCATGATAATATTCGCTAAATATATTTCACTTTGGACCACCTTTTATTACGATTGTTTCACTTTGCATTACTCTTTAACTAATGTTTTCACTTTGAACCGGGTAATCTTACTTTGTGTCACTTTGGATTACCATCAACTCTTTTATCCATCTACATTAAACTTGTCATTTGTCAAATAAATTGTCTATATAAAGCGGTGGGAGTTCACTGACGAATCAGAGCTGGCGTACTCAAAATCATTCGTATGCTTGAAAAGAGAGTAAGGGCAATCCAAAATGCAGCAAAAGTAAGATTACTCGATCCAAAGTGAAAACATTGGTTAAATAGTGATCCAAAGAGAAATACCGGTAATAAAAGGTGACCCAAAGTGAAATTTTACTAAACTTTTAAACTATCAATTTATGCTAAATTAAGTTTACAAAACCAATAGTAAGTTCACAGCAATATGTTACTTTCAAGGCAACGCAAATTTACGCGTATATACCACCTTTACTTTTAAACTAAAAAATGATATTCTATTGATGACCCTTTAAAGAAAATTTGCAACTGTATATGGCACCTGAATGATTATGTATCAAGCATGAGAGGAATCCAATGGTTATTACTTTTCTAGATGTCATGGTTCAATGTACATTAAATTTTATAACAATAACTATATTTAGTGGATTATAAATGCATATGGCATATGGATGGTTGAGATGAAAGCATGAGATGGATCAAAAAGCTACTATTTTCTAGATGTAGGGATGCAAGTGGGTAGTCCCGCTACCCGCATAAAAACCCGCTTGCTAGTGTATTTTTCGCATCATAGTATAAAATTTAGAAGAAAAATGAACTAGAAGTGGGATAAGCGGGAAAAAACCGCTTGCCCGCCCCGCTTGCATCCCTATCTAGATGACATGGCTCAATGCATGTCAAGTCCATGGTTCCAACTATAGTAGAATATATAGATATAGATATCTAAATAATCTATATTTGTTCTATAGTAGTTGATGTGAAAATACAATACTCCATCCATCCTTAATTATAAGGGATTTTAGTTGGATGTGGTGTATTATAGTACTACGAATCTGGACATACTCTATGTCCAGATTCGTAGTACTAGGATGCGTCACATCCAACCAAAATCCCTTATATTTAGGGACGGGGGGAATACTACATAACACTTAGGACCTGTTTGGGGGAGCTTCTAGCTGCTGCAACTTCTTCCAGAATCAGAAGCTCCCCCAAACAGTACAGCTTTTGGTCCAGATTCTAAGAAGCTGTAGTTGTAGAATCCAGAAGATGAACTAGAAGTCAGAAGCTGGGAAACCCAGCTTTTCCAGATTCTCAGAAGCTGGCTATCAACCAGTTGCTTCTCAGAATCTTAAGCTCCCCCAAATATGCCCTTAGATTTTTTATGTATCAAACATGAGAAGGATCCAATGACTATTAGTGTTATAGTTCAATGCACATTAAGCTTTATAGCAATAACTATTCTTAGTGGATTGTAAATGCATATGACAAATGGATGGTTGAGATCAAAGCATGAGAGGTAATTTTTTATGGAAGAAATATCAAAACAAGTTCAAACACCACCAACCATTTATTAATGGTGATTTTGCCATCCAAATACCATGGTTTAAAATGCTAACTAGATGATTTAAGTATGTTTAAAACAAATTTTTGGTGCGGCAACAATATGTGCTACAACATGAAGACTGATGAGGACATCCTCCACTATTACCCGCTGGCAAAGACGCCAAAGTCGGGCGGCGACCGTGTGAGCCTTTGAATAATCCCACCTTGCTTAGCTTGGGAGGAAGAAGCCACCTTAAAAGGGAGAGCCACCCTTCCCATATTGAACAGTCTTTTAGGGAGATTAGGCATTTCCCCGAGTGGGTGTGCCTAAGAACTGTTGGGGTCCAGGCAACCTTAAGTTATTGGGCCTCGGCCGACCCCACCTGGGCCGGATTGTTATCATTTGGTATCAGAGCTGGGCCCTTGTTAAGAGGGTGGGAATGATGAGGACATCCTCCACTATTACCCGCTGGCAAAGACGCCAAAGTCGGGTGGCGACCGTGTGAACCTTTGAATAATCCCACTTTGCTTAGCTCGGGCGGCGACCGTGTGAGCCTTTGAATAATCCCACCTTGCTTAGCTTGGGAGGAAGAAGCCACCTTAAAAGGCAGTTGCTTCTCAGAATCTTAAGCTCCCCCAAATATGCCCTTAGATTTTTTATGTATCAAACATGAGAAGGATCCAATGACTATTAGTGTTATAGTTCAATGCACATTAAGCTTTATAGCAATAACTATTCTTAGTGGATTGTAAATGCATATGACAAATGGATGGTTGAGATCAAAGCTCGAGAGGTAAATTTTCATGAAAGAATTATCAAAACAACTTCAAACACCACCAACCATTTATTAATGGTGATTTTGCCATCCAAATACTAGCATGTCCTTTTGACTTTTATGGTTTAAAATGCCAACTAAGTGCCATGTCAGTGGGAAATAGATGATTTAAGTATGTTTAAAACAATTTTTTTTGCGGCAACAATTTGTGCTACAACATGAAGACTAAATTAAATAGCTCTTAAGAAAGTATTATAATCGGTTTTAAAGTCGATGGGTATAAGGAAAATCCCAACCCAGAAACTATATGGTAGTAGTTATCATAATCGCCATGTCATATAGATACTAGTACATATAAAAACTGTATACCCAAAATGGTTCCTTCAAAATAAATTCTTATCTAATCTCCTCTTCTCTCTTTCCTTTTATCTCCCTTATCCCTTGTCTTAATTCTTGTTTCTTTGCATAGAGCTGGTTTCTTTATCTTTTTTTTCATCTTATTAACTCTCTTACCACTTTAGGGTTTTTTTTCTTATATAGCAATATATTTAATGCTATGAAAGCTAGCTGAGGTAGAGGGTTGGAACTACCCTAACAAATCCGGTTCTCTAATAAGCGATATATTTCTAGGTTTACAGGTTATGTCTTTACTTATAAAAAATGGCATACACAGTTTCTTCCATATGTAAGCCCCATCAAATAAAGTCAGCAAAAATCAGTTGTTGCTCGACAAAAATCAAAGTAGGCGATAGAAATGCTTGCTTGCTTGGTTGGGTCCAGCTAGCATAAAAGCAATTTTTTTTTGGAAGAATTGAATATTGATAGTACTATATCTCTAGCTCTAACACATATTGTACCTATTTATGTGGAACATATTCCTTTGTAAACATACATCAATTTCTAGTGGTACGTGACTTAGCACCGGTACCTGTATTTACGACTAATTATTCTTTCAGTTATAGATGACGTACCTATTGACGAGATACTTGTAATGACTTCAAATATGTTAGATCAGATTTTAAAACGTGTTCATATGAATAGAGTGTGTGTTTATAGAATGAGTATTTGCGCCTAATGTAATGCATTTCAAGAAAAGAAATCTCATTTCCGACGTCGTTTTTGTTGGTGTGATTCCTAGAAAAAGAAAACTGCAACCTGAGCTAAGACAAGGACAGTAAAAAAACAAACTTAATCCAGGATTTCAATGACGTCTACTGATCTTAGGGCCTATTTATTTTGGAAGAATTTTAACATATAAGAATAGTAAAAGTGGAGCAATAGGAATGCATGCACACTTCAATCCATAGGAATTTTCCAAAAAGATTTGAGTGGATGAAAAATTGTCTATGTTTTCTCTCTACAACTTGTATGAAAAAAATTCCTTTGATTTCCTATATACCTACATTCCTATGAACCAAATGATACTCATATGAGTTAATCCTTAGGAATCCAAAACCTTTGATTTTCCTCCAAAACGAATATGCCCTTAGAGGGTTTACACAGCCTTACAGCCACAGCATAAGGTGTCCGTATGTGTTTGCTTAGGTAATTAGAGGAATTAACAGCTTTTTTAAATATATAAATCATTTGATGCATTAAGTGTAACTTGGGTCAAATTTGAGCTGAATCATACATAAAACTCAGAATAGTTCAGCATCTGATGAAGCAAGTACAGCAGTAGTACAAGACTACAAGTGCACAGATCATGAACAAGGCGCGAACGCTTTAACATACTGAAATCTTGCAGATGTGCCATGCCCTTCTTTTCAAGGGGCTTCCATCTTCAGTCAACTGTTTCAACCACCAATTGACAATGTTATTGATCTGCCTCCTCCTTGTTTAGATCTTTGTTCTATACTCCATTTTCCCAATATTTATTTTCCATGTATAGACAAGCTTCTGTGACAATATATAGCCTTCTCTCTAAACAATGTGACATGTAAACCCATCAAACATCTATGTCCAAGACGGCAAGACCCCAGCCAGCCCATGTGAAGATAAGATGAATGAAAATTGTAGCTAGATGGCCCATCAACACCAGTATTTGCATTGAGCGGCCGGTCCACCATGTTGAATTAACAAGCTATATGCAATATACTTTCATAATACATCACCAAACACTTGATAGAAAAACTAACTTTTCTTTTTTTACTATATATATAGGAACTGCCTCGCAGATTTAGTTAACACCATAGATCTTTCACCAGCTTTGTTTCGTAATATGTTTTTAGGCCAACTTGGTTAATTTGGCAATCCCATCCACCGCGGGCGAGTTAAATGTGGGCTCATCTCATCATCTGACCTCAAGGTAGAATTTTCACATGTTTAGGCTCTGTTTAGTTTTCAAAACAAAAACTTTCTACCCATCACATCGAATGTTTGGATACATATATGGAGTATTAAATATAGACAAAAGGAAAAAAAAACAATTACACAGTTTGCGTGTAAATTACGAGACGAATCTTTTAAGCCTAATTACGCCATGATTTAACAATATGGTGCTACCGTAAACATTTGCTAATGGCAGATTAATTAGGCTTAATAAATTCGTCTTGCAGTTTCCTGGCGAAATCTGTAATTTGTTTTGTTATTAGACTACGTTTAATACTTCAAATGTGTCTCCCTATATCCGATGTGACAACTAAATCCAAAAATTCTTGGGAACTAAACAAGGCCTTAGCTGAAATCCATATGCCTATACTAAGGCTGCGTTGTTTACCCCTCTTTCCCAACTCACTTTCCTCATTTTCAAACTGCTAAACGGTGTATTTTTTATAAAAGTTTTCTATATGAAAGTTGCTTTAAAAATAATATTAATCAATTTTTTAAGTTTTTTTTCTCATACTTAATTAATCTCACTATAATAATCGCGTGCTTTGTTTTCCGTGTCCTCCCGAATGCAGCCTAAACTACCACGGCACCATTTACCCTCAAGGTAGTATGCTTTTTTTTTCTTTCATAAAGGCATAAGTTAAGGGCTACTAGTATACTGTACAATAGCCCTAGATTCAGTCAGGGCCCATTAATTTGAGATGCCCAATCCCTATCAGTCCAAGCAAACTTCCAAAAAGATGTGAATAATTAGCCCACCACATTGTGGAGCTAGTCGGAAGACCTCTAAGCGTTTCTCCAAGCAAACTTCCCATAAACTAGATTGAGCATGCGAGTTTACTTAAAAAAAGATTGAGCCTGTGAGCAAAATTAGATTGCCAATAAGCCTCTAAATAATAAGCATTTTCTACGAGTTAAACCTTATTTCCACCGTATAGGTGCAAATAAAAATAGCACAAAATATTATGGGTTGGTCCAAGCCTTGGGCCAAACCTCGAGACTGAGTGAGTTTTGATCGCTTAATTAATACTCCCTCCGTTTCAGGTTATACGACGTTTTGACTTTGGTCAAAATCAAACTGTTTCAAATTTGACTAAGTTTATAGACAAATATAGTAATATTTATAATACTAAATTAGTTTCATCAAATCAATAATTGAATATATTTTCATAATAAATTTGTCTTGGGTTGAAAATATTACTATTTATTATAGGGTGGAAACCCAGCTGGCCCAAACCAATGCCCGGAGAGCCTGGGGCAACTTTTTCACATGTTTTTGGTAGGTTTTTCAGGAAGATTGGAAGGAAACCAACTAGCAGCGGCAAGACAGCCAAGAGAGAACATAGAGGAAAAGCAAAAATGGTAATGTGAGCCCCTCCTTGGACTATAAAAGGAAGGGGATATGCCACTGAGAAAGGAATGCTTGAGTTTAGCTTGAAAAAGTATAGTTTGTATTTTTCCAGATCCAGATAGCAAACACAAAAAATTAGGAGTATTATATTACACCTCCGGGTGGCCTAAACCTGTATAATTCTTGGTGTTGGTTGGATTGTGAGGAACTCGTGCCCCATCCTAGGTGATCTCCACACGTCGATTGTAGCTAACCCCTGGTTGAATCTTCATTAGGGGACGCGTCTGCACTTCCCTGCTGCTAGAGAATCACCTCTCCGATAGTGGCGGTGGAGAGGAGAGACGCCAGTGGAGGGGAGAAGCGGCGGCGCTGTACGAGGAGAATGGGATTGGGTAAGAGGGAGAGTTTGGTGGGGAGGAGAAAAAGTATAGGACAGGGCTGACATGTGGGTCCGGCAATAGGCTAGATATATGTGTACTCCTTTTTGTTGTTATAGGATGTAAACTATAAAAGTTTTAATTTATTCGACAATAGAAAATATCATAGGGATTGACAAAGAAATAACTAGGGTCTGAAATCCTGTACCATGGGTTATGTGCTCTAAATGAATCTTGTGCTTATGTGGCATTTAAGGGTGCTTAAATGAGTATCCCGCACTGTGAATGTGTCAGGTAGGATGATGCCTTGGGTCTATGCTAAAGTGGGGACCGGCTTAGTTACTTTCTTGAGTTTTGTTAGCACGCTTTTGAAATAGCTAAACAATGTGTTTTATATGAACTTCCTATATAAAAGTTGCTTTTAAAAGATCAAATAAATTTAGGTTACTCATCTTGATGTCAAGTTCAAATTTTAGGACCCTCGTCTCGACGTCGAGTTCAAATTACATTCTTGAATTCAATACCATATATAATGTCTCGGGACTTAAAATGAACTTATTCCAAATTTTAATAATTTATATTCAATCATATGCTAATCACATTTAATCATATTCAATCATCTGCTGCACGACGCCGTCCGATGCCAGTGCCTTCGCATCCCCAAACAGTGATTGCGCGCGTCTGCCACGACCTCGCATCTTAGGGACGCGACGAATGTATATTACAGCAACTAATTACTTTTCAAACCAATATATTCATGTAGATTCAGAAAAAAAAAACTATATTTTTAAAAAACATTTCACCTGTCCAGGTTTAAGATGTAGAATTGGTACGAGTGCTCATATTCGGTAATTATTTTCTCAATGATAAACAGCATAATATTCGTCAATAAAATACCCGAGCTAATTTAATCAATCTCAAGATAGGTTGATGCCCGTAACAAGAGTAAGGTGTGCTTATACATAGACATAAGAGGAGCAATATGTGCGCATTTATATTCGTAGAGAGGTGTGTATTATTTGCGCGTGTATACTAGCTAGCGTCCGCTTCTGTATTCTTTTTTCTGATATTTGGCATACACGTGCATGCTCACATATATTTTTCGAATAAACGAAGTCACCGGTAGCATACAAGTAGATATGGGGGTGAATCATGCACATGGTTCGATCTGACTGATGCATGTGATCGAGCAGCTGTATGTATACAGCAGCAAATGCGTAGGCGACCGACCGAAATTCGTGGCCATTATTATTACTGTTATGTTTTGAAATTTCAAACAAATAGAGAGGGCGAGGGCGGCATAGGGCAAACTTTCATCTATCCTTTCTTGGAACCTTGATGATCAGTACCGACGATTTGCCCGTGGACAGCAAGTTAAATTAAGACCCAATGCTGCCAGCGAGACGGGGAAGTTCTAAGCAATTGTTGAATATGTGACTGCACCTGTGACCAAGCCGGTTGGTAAAAACTAATATGGATTTTCATGTCTCCAGGGATACCCCTTCATTGTTTATATCTCATCTAAATAGTTATAAAAAAAATAAAAAAAATTGACGACATAGATTGCTGGTATGAAATATATCACTCCACAAACATGTAATATCAAATTTAACTTCTACAGGTTACAAAAGAAAAGAACAAATTAAACGGAAAATAGTTATCGTACATTCGCATATATGTTTGTTATTTTTGTTACAACTTGTAAAAGTTGAATTTTAACTTGTATGTTCGTGGAGTGATATATTTCATATTAATCTATCTTGCTATTTTTTTAAAAAAATTTCTTAATGACTATTTAGATGACTTGCACGAAACGAGAGGATATCCTCTCGAGGGATGAAATCACTTCCCCAAAAACTAGGGCCAAAACCGTTTGTGCCTCGAGCAATGTCTCTGTCCATCTTTTGCATTGGTTTGTTGGCCTATTCTGTTGTGAACGGCATTGAAATGGAATCCCAGTCCACATTCGATCGATCCTCATATATAGCTCTGACAGAGTGACAGTAGTGCAAAGTTTCATTGCATGGACGTGGTTGATTTGATGAAGTCATGGAGATTATCTGAGCCCTTCACGTCATGATCATAGACCCGGCATCCATCCGACAGAATTGACCTGATGTTGTTCTTTCTCGAACTCGATCATCTTCCGAGTATATATGTGGCGTACGTGAACATGGAAGGATTTGTTTCTCCTGATTTTACCCCGTTTGCGTGTTTCAAAACAGTGCCTGTTTCTCGTAGTAGTAACATGGAGAATTTTGCTTGCTGTAAATCTGTAATTCTCTCCGGCAGCGCGCTCTAGCTCCTGGCATCAGGGGTCTTTCTTCACCATTATGGAGCTCATGAATTTTTTTAAACACATCACATTTTATTAAAAGACAGCGTTTAGGGGAAATGAATTCCCGAATACATCACCCAGAAGATACATAAGAGTTGAACCATCTTTAACAAGAGAGAGGTCAACTGAATAAAGGAGCAAATCGATAGGGTACCGTGGCAATGCCGCGACGACCGCATCGTAGGGCCTCTATTGATGTGCACTCCGCTTGACAAACCGGTAAACCCCTTCGACTGCCTCCACGGGAACGACATATATGAGAGGTTTGTTGCTGAGGCGTAGATTTTGGTGTGAGCATCATTGGACACCGCAAAAGATTTTCACGGAGTTCATCGTTTAATCTGAGGAGCTCTAAGTGTAAACCTGCAAACCGAGATTGCAAGTTCAATATGTGCTCAACCCGAATGATAAACCCTGCATGGTTACTGCTGCCAAGAGACAAAAAGGAAGAACTTCTCCAAATCTAGTAAACCATTGACTCAATTAACCTAAGATGGTGGCGAAGAAATTGTTGTCTTGCTAAATCGATGGATAAGGCTCAAGAAGAGGAGATCATCTGTGCCGCATCTGCGTCGCCGCTGCTGCCATGGGTCACATCCACGCCACCTCCGCCGCCGTGGGTCACATCTGCACCGTTGCCGCCATCGCGGGTCGCAACCGCCCCACCGACGCCGCCGCCGCCGCGGCACGGTCCGCATCTGCCGTCGTGTCGCTGTCTCCGCGCCGGCATCGGGTGAGTCGCATCCGCGCTGCCGTCACAGGCCGCCGCTGCCACGGGCCTGCTCCCTCCAGACTCATGAATTCATTATGGTGAACAACAAGGCCTATTATTACCGTGTCCCTTCAGCATGAATGCTTCGGCCTATCCTTTTGTTATTTATTGATTGTAGATGTACAAACAATGTAGTTCGGCGAAGTTTCGATATCACTATACTGTTTTTAGAACTTTAAGACCATATAATAAACACTAAATTCCACACACTACTCCAAACTACTCCCTCCGTTTCGTTATGTTTGATGTTTCCGACATTTTCGTCAAAATTAAGGAAGCGATGGAAATTACATATTTGCCCCTGTGCCTTCTCGTCAACACAGGAGAAATCCCAAAATCGACCGGCCTCCGACGCACCGCCGTGGTGGGCGGCTCCTCTCCGACCTCCGCGCCCGCGTCTCTCAGGTGCGTGCGTGCGCACGCCCGCCTGCCCGCCGGATCGTCCCCTCCTCTCCGCACCTCCCCACACGCCTTCGTCGCCGGGGCGGTGCCGGCCACACACTTCCTAATCCCATCCAAATACGCAAGCATACACGAGTATTCGAATCAAACAAATTATGGCACTCTGAATCTAGCCCATATATCAAAATCCAGAAATAAATGCTTTCTTCAGGACTTCAGCTATCGTCGATGAGCAGTAGCCGAGGGATGGCATGAGGGAGATGTGGATGCAACCAGTTAACAACCGAATTTGGTAGTATTCGTATTCGTGGTTTTTCTGTCACAAACCATAGAGAAGCGCCGTCCCAGCTCCATGCTCGATCTCCTGGCGCGGCAGCGGCATCAGTCCGCGGCAGCGGTAGTGCCAGGCCCCGCGGGTGCCTCCCTGCACTTGTCGAAGCCGAATTCGCCCCCTCCGCTGCCCCCGTCACCGCCTCCATTGGCGTCGTTGCGTCTCCGCCGCGCTCCCTTCTTCGCCACGAGGAACCGCCTCTCCCGGCGGCAAGCGATGGTGGCGGCTGAGCGGGCGTGGAGATCTTCTTCCTAGCAGAGGCTGAGGCGGACTTGAACGCAGTGGTCGCGACTTTGCAGGCTTCGACAACAGCGGGGCAGAAGGAACCGCATGTCGGTGGAGTTCTTGAAGGTCAGGGGCAAAGATGGAATGCTTCAATCGATTTGGCTTATGGTTTCAAACAGTTTTGAACACTAATTTTTTTTTGGACTTGCGGTGGTCAAACATAACGAAACGGAGGGATTAGTATAATTGTAAGACATCTCAATTTTTCTTTTTTTTGGGGGGGGGGGGTTGTGTGTTGGAGGGGGGGAGGACTGCTCGATTTGAAAATGGCTGGAGATTTCTTTAGATTGCTTGTTTTAAAATGGCTGGAGATTTCTTTGAGTGAACACAATCCAAAGTTTCCCTACCCTATCCCCGATGCGATGTTATGCTTATGATATAGGGTGGTAGTGTTGGTTACAAAAATTTGGAATTTTATGTTTTCAAGAAAAATTGGAAACTTAGTTTGCCTAAGGTTGTTAGAACTGAGATATTTGGTAGGATTGTTGTTTGCCTGACAATATCATACTGTAGAATTGGATTGTACGATAGGTATTCTATCATAGGGATCACCTATAGATTTGTCAATAAATTTTCTCCTAAAAATTTGACAAATGTAATTATAATACAGTCGTAGTGTAGTTACATCGTAACATACATGTAATTAAACTGTAACTACAATATAATTTGTATGTAACTTTCATATAATTTTAAACTGTTAGATCTATTTCAAGTTTTTATGCAGGTGAGGAAGAAAAAAAGTCACAACACGCACATGCGAGAGGATTTGTTCCCATAACCTCCATTTTACCGAAATAACATGTTACATAGAGTTTTTTGAAAGTTACATACAAGTTACATTGTAGTTACAGTGTAATTACACTATGACTGTACTATAATTACATCTGTCAAACTTTTAGGAGAAAATTTATCGATAAATATATAGATAAATTGATATGAAATTATGACACACTTACGTCGGATATGAATATTATGAAATTATGATACAAAGTGGGATTAGAACCGTTCTATCTTGGTAGGTAAGATACCATGATTCAAATCGACATACCACTAACCTTACTTCTAACCACCCCTCATTTAACAATGGGCATCGATGTCATTTTTCTCTTTTCTACTATCTCGTAAGAGTAATTATTTTAAATGTTAGACTTATACTACTGCTACGTCTGTTTCATATTATAAGTTGTTTTAAGATTTTTAAATCAATCTTTTTAGGTTTAACCAAATTTATAGAAAAATATAGAAATATCTTCAACACAAAACAAAATAACTATCAAAATATGTTAATGAAACTAATTTAATGCTTTAAGTGTGTACTACATTTTTCTATAAATTGGTTAAACTTTAAAAAAGAATTAGAAAATCGAAGGGAACTTAGGCTGTGTTTAGTTCACGCTAAAATTAGAAGTTTGGTTAATATTGGAACGATGTGATGGAAAAGTTAGAAGTTTATATATATGTAGAAAAGTTTTGATGTGATGGAAAACTTGGAAGTTTGAAGAACTAAACACAGCGTTATTTTGATACGGAGTGAATAGTTCCAGCTAGCAGCTTGTGTGTACATGGCACAGTACATACCAGCTGGGTTTGCAGAGAGAGTGTGACAGTGTGACAGATGTGCATCATGTGGGTCACAAACTCATTTCACAGTCACACATCAGATAAGCTTCCTCCCCTCCCCTGCATCCACTCCACAGTCCACCACACCACAAACGTATCTGCGGCGATCGATTTGGGAGGAGAGGATTCAGACGACGATCGATCGCTCAGAATTCAGATGACCAGCGTGAGGCGAGCAGACAAACGCGGCTGATTCGACGGATTCAGAATCAGAATGGCATCATCAGTTGCAGGCTCAGTGACTCGTCGTCCTCCTCCCGTGCTGCTGGCTTGCCGATCGCGACCAAATAATCGTCGCCTCATCAGATTGTTACCGCTCCTCTTCGCCGTCGTCGTCTTGCTTGCTCTTCTTCCACCATGCGTTCATGGAGCTCGTGCTCTGAATAATGGCAGAGAAGCCAAAGGTCAGTCAGTGCTGTTAAAACTTGCTGCTAGTTGATCTGCTTCGTCAGGAGAGTGAGATTAGTGTTTGTGTCAAGTGTTTGATCGTGAATTGCAGTTGCAGAGGCCGGCGACCAGACGACGACGACGACGCACGCCGCGGCGGCGGCGGTGGCTCGGTGGTCTGTCACCGTGAGGGAAGGAGGAGGAGGTGGTGGTCACGGCAGCGGCCATGCCGGCGCCGGCCACGGCCACGGCAGCGGCCACGGCAGGCCGGAAGCCAGCCGAGCACCACACGGGCAGGCGCAGCGCGGCGGCCGGATCCGTGCGCCCTCCCATGGCGGCCTCCTGCGCCGCCCTCCTTGTCGCCGCCGTCGTCGCTCTGCTTCGCTTCTGAATGAATGAATTCTGGACCCGAATCGCTCCCGATTTCGCATTTGAATTTAAATCGATGTCATCTTGCTGTGTGTACATAGAATGAAATGAAATGAATCCAAAGGAATCGCAAAGAATCCGCCCGATTCGGGGATTCCCAGCGAGATTTTTCGGCTCTTCAATCTCCAATTTTGTGTGCGCGCTTTCCAAGAAATCAAGATTTTGTTGAATGCGTTCTTGGAATCGTATAATCCGTTTCTAAACTTAAAAAATGTCTCATCTTTCCACGAATTGCATTTAAATACGTAAGCTGCGGCATCCTACGATACCGAGTAACATAAAACAAAACAAAATTCAGCAACCATGGATTCACCGGTCAGGAAACAAATGGCTGCTCCTCCTCGTCTTCTTCCTCCTGGCCTCCTCCTCGTGTGTTCTTGCAGCCGGTGATTCTTCTGCAATTGGCAGCAACGAATTAACGGGCAAGCAATTCAATTCGTTCTCTCTCTCTCTCTCTCGTGATTAGATTGATCTGATCCCAGTGGCGTCTGTTTGTCTTGAATCTTGATGATGAGCAGGAGCTAAGGAGGTGAAGACGGCGAGCACGGCGGCGGAGTTGGCGGTCGTAGTAAGAAGCTCCCACGGCGATCACCATGGCCGCCACGGCCGCGGTGGCCGCAAGCACAAGGGCAAGAATCCGGCGCCGCCGCCTCCGACCGCCGCCCGGAGGTAGCACGGCGATCGCTTGCTGCGGCGTCGTCCTCGCAGCTGCTGCCAATTGGTTGCTTCCTCTCTAGTTCGACCCATTTAGCTCAATGGTATGGAGTAGAATAGAATTTAGTTGATGAGGGTTACGTTTTGTTTAGCTATCCTTTTGTGTACTCTTTCACTGTCTTTTTCACATTTTCAAGTTAGAGTGATTTCACTGTTTTGTAAGGCGGCAGTGTTAATTTATGGGTTTGTAATTAAGGCGGCAATGTTAAAATTTACATTAGAACTGTACCTCCTAAAAAACAACAGTAGTAACATTCTCTATGTCTAAAGAACTGTTCAGTGTTAATTTCAGTAGTTAACATTCTCTCTCTAAAAGAACAGTTTTACGAAAAAAAAATACAGCATCAGTTTTTCGCTTAATTTTAATCATACTCTTCTCACCATATTAGGTTTGTTCTCCGTAGATCGATTCTTAACACGCGTTTTGACGAGGGCTCAGCTTGACTTTTTTTTCTAGCCTGAAATTAACCCAAGACCTATAAATGTTCTATTTGAGCATTGTAACCTGTAGACTTCAGTCTCAGACCATTCGCAAAACTTAATTACAAAAAAGTTGTAAAATGATTTAACTGTTATTTTTAAAATGTGGTTCATAAATAAGCTAAAAAAATGTAATTCTAGCCATGCAATTTCTAGAACGGGACATAGATAATACAGCATATATATGTTTTCATATGCGGTGCTAAAAAATGTCTTAAGACTAAATAGTGATGTAAATTTGTTCTCTGGTAGTTTGCAATATGTACAAACTTTCGTACCTCTTGATCCTATTGCCTTGCATGCTGGTGTAGTTAAGCATTACAACGAAACAAGTGAACATCGTGCTGCATTCCCTGCCACTTTGCAAGGAAGGAACGACTACTGGAAATTATTTCTACATATAAAACACCACTTTTTATAGAGGTTGGTTTTTATTTAAATCCATTATTTTAAAAATTAAGGTTTTTAGGTCTAGTCTTTCTTTTAACCGAGGCAACTCTCTTTATATATCCTGCGTAACTCCACCGATCAGAGTTTTATTTTTTTATCAAAGGTCCTTATGATTTGCATGTAAAGAACAACGATTTGATGTATTTTCTTTTGAAACAAGGAGTCCCATCTTCATGACAAAAGCAATGAAACCGGAGTACAAGGACCCAAGAAAGAAAAAGAGTACAGAAAACTCTGCACAAAAACAAAGAGAAGTATAGAAACTTAACATGATCACTACTTTATGCCCAAAAGGATCTAAACAAGCTAAATATAGTTTTAAACATGAACCATTAACAAAAACCATGCCAGGCCAAAATTCAATCCCATAACAAAAATGGAAGACTAATTGTCTGTATGGAGGAGCTAACTCTGAAAGTTGCTGCCAACACAATCTTTACTAGTTTTGTTTTTTGTGCCTAAAGTTGATGATCTTACAAACCATTTGAGCTTTCTGGAGAAGTTGTTACCGTAACAGACAACCCCAAAGGTTATCTTTCGCAATCAGGCATTTGAAGAGTAGATTTT
>CM020184.1:2475314-2515604 GCA_009805545.1 Oryza longistaminata
ACTCCCTCCGTATTTTAATGTATGACGCCGTTGACTTTTTAACAAACGTTTGACATTTCGTCTTATTCAAAAAATTTATGTAATTATCATTTATTTTATTGTGACTTAATTTATCATCAAATGTTCTTTAAGCATGACATAAGTATTTTTGTATTTGCATAAAAAATTTGAATAAGACGAATGGTCAAACGTTAGTTAAAAAGTCAACGGCGTCATACATTAAAATACGGAGGGAGTATTTTGTGATGGATGGAGTAATTAACTTGAATATGTTATTTTATGATTATCTAAAAAAATATGTTATTTTGTGGCACGTGAAGAACAGAAACTTGCTGATACAATTTCAATTGATACTATACGTGTGTTTTCCATATACAGGCGCCGACGGCGAGATGGTGGCGACGGAGAGGGCGGCCGGCGGCGGCGGCGGCGGACATGGGCGCGGTTACACAAGCCACCGGTCGCACAACCCCAACAATCCCAACGACGGTGGCTCCGGCACGCCGGTGGTAGACCCGCACAATGTCGCCACCAGGGGTCACCACCACCGCGGCGCGGCGACGAGGACGGCCGCCGGCGGCGACCCTCGCCTGGCAGCCTGCATGCTTCGTCTGGGAGCGACCTTCTTCCTGCTGGTTCTTGGCTGAATTATTTATTGGAGGATGGATATGTGGTTATTTTTCTTAAGTTTTTTTTACTGCTTTTTAAATTTAATTTTTTCTGCGTTTTTGATGTAGTGGGGTCATAGTTTTGTGATATGTTAAATATACCAAGAGATGATACAAGGTGTATATATACCATGTGCATGTGAAGTTGGGATGTGTGTGTGTTTTGCTTTGCATGTATGAAGACATATGTATGGAGTTTGTTTGCCAGAATGTGTGGTTTATATGTCCATATCATGTTGTTCAATGTAGTACTAGGGCCTAGAGATCAGAGAGCATCTCAAATCCTAGTGCTATTAGTACAGATCTTCTACACCTAGGGGTGTGTTCGGCATCCCATGTTCCCAACACTTCTCTCTCGTTTTCCGTGCGCACGCTTTTCAAACTGCTAAACGGTATGTTTTTTTTAAAGTTTCTATACAAAAGTTGCTTAAAAAATTAAATTAATCTATTTTTGAAAAAAAAAGCTAATACTTAATTAATCACGTGCTAATGGATTGCTCCGTTTTCCGTGCTGGATGTTTAAGTTGGGAACCTGGGGTGCCGAACAGAGCCTAAGAGCAGGTACAATAGCAGGCTATAAGCCAGCTATAAACATATTTTAAAGAGATAAAGGAAGAGAGAGAAGAGCAGCGGGCTACAGATTTGTAGCCAGCTGCAGCACGGACTCCAAGACGTAATGTGTGTATGACAGGTGGGACCAGGTATTAATAGTATAGTAAGCAACTATTGTATGAATTGGCTACTACATTGGCTATAGACGATTTGGAGCTAGTAGTGAGCTGCACTATTGACCTTGCTCTAAGGCCGAGTTTAGTTTCAAACTTTTTATTTTCAAACTTCCAACTTTTCCATCACATCAAAACTTTCCTACACACATAAACTTCCAACTTTTCCATCACATCGTTCCAATTTCAACAAAACTTCCAATTTTAACGTGAACTAAACACACCCTAATATATATCTACAAAGACTTGGGAAAGTACAAGATGAAATTAAAGAAAAGTTAATGCCATATATGCTGGGAGCCTGGGACATTACATTACGTAGGCGTACCTGCAGATATACGAAAATGAATATCTGGCTATAAATAGAACTTCAAAGTAGAGTTCTTTCATGAACACGTACATCACATGAATGAGATACTTTCTCAGTTAGTCAGTTACATCTGTTTTAATATCCACCGTAGACTAATTCACATGAATGGAGTCATGGTTGCACCGGGTGCTCTGAGATACACCTACAAAGCTAGGTGCAAACTTAATTTGCTCATGTTATTATGCCATCCATCAACGACGTCACATACGCATAGGAGTGAGAGGCATCAGGAGTATTTTGCAAAGCACTGCACAATGGATCAGAATGTGGGTGTTTCAGTGCATATATAGTACCAGTTTATATTAGCAAAGGAGCAATTAGGTCGCTTCAAAATTACCTGCCCCAACGTCTGAAGCATTGGTCGCTGCAGGATTGTCTTATCTGGCTACGTCTTGTTACACGATATTACTATGCATGTCAACCGAAAAATGACGGGAGAAACCATTGTACATATATTTCTCTATATCAGTCAGCAAAATTGGCCAACTGACCAGTCAGTATGTGTCTTCTGTTACTGAGCGTGCCCTTTGTTCGACGACAGTGAGAAAATTAACCAGTAACTAATCCTGTTTTCGCCAGCCAAAACATTGCTAGGTGGAAGGGGAAAACAGATCCAACAGTAATTGTGTCGAAGGAAATGTTGAGGATTAATAATAAGTTTGTTCACTGGGTACTGGAAAGAATCATATCATCGGATATCCGTCTCTAGAAACAATCAACCTTATTATTATTATTTTAGATGTTTAATTTTACTAAGGTTTACATTGGATATTGGTATTATAATTAGTCTAAATCGCGCGTGCTTTTTTTCTACTCCCTCCGCCCCAAAATATAATAACTTTTAGCCTTTAGAATTTGTCCCAAAATATAACAACTTATCTACCAACATTTTCTTCTCAACCAATCACAACTCTTCACCATTCAATTTCCCCACCTACCTCCACTTATCAACCAATTACAATCTTTCACCATTTAATTCTACCTATTTTTCTTAATAACTGTGTCGAACTCTAAAACTTCTTATATTATGGGACGGATGTAGTAATGCTTTTCCCAGGGGGAGTATCTTGCCGACGATGCACAACATTACAAGGATTTCCTGAGTTGCCAGACACCTCCCAGGCCTATGAATTGCACGCGCCCACCACTTTGGAGTAGAATGCCATAGCTGTAGTTAAAAAGTTGTATAAGAGCACCCAGCAGGTTATTCAAATTTGATCCTCCATGTCCTCATATATAGATGGCCATAAAAAAAAAAAATCCTACTTCATGTCCCTTCTGACTAAAAAAACATCCATATTATATCCTCCATAACAAACCCTCATATATTGTAGTAATACTTCCAACTAACTATACATTTGTATTATAAAATGTATTTTTTTTTGTAAGGGCTATATTTTGAAAGTCGAAATGTTAATGGTGTTATATTTATTGTGATGGTATCCACCTGGTCCATCTGTCGTCCGCAATAGTACCCCGAAGTCCCAGTTTTTTAGGAGTTTTACACCTTTGTATATTTGCAGATTGATTGAAAAATCTAGTACTGGTAGTTATATCAAACAATTCAATTACTTTGTGAATTTTCTGACATGTGCTCAAATAATGCAAGAGAGCCAAATGATCTCCCGCGTAAGTGCTCTATAATACATTCTAGACTTTAGATGGTGTTTAACGGACTGGTAATATGCCATACGTAGTTATACTTATATATACATGCAGGTGGCTAAGGGATATTCTATACCTTCCAGGTATGAACAAAAATTTATATTTTTTCTGCGCACAACATGGAAACATCCATGTGTCAGTATGTAAGCAAATTTTACAACCCTGCGGCATGATTACTAGGAGGTGCAAGAAAACCATTGTTAACAAACAAGAGAGCTTTTACGATGTTTGCATTCCAAAAAGAGTAAACATCCAACGCTTCTCAATAACATATATGATGTAAAAAGTATTTAAGTATTAGTGTAGGTACTTTTGTATCAAAGATTGAATATAAATTTGCTAGTAAAGAGAAAATGGCAGAATTGTCCTCAAATTTAAATCGGTACCGCATAGGTACCACTTAAGTCATTTGCCTGGTACTAGCGTACATGTTCCCTTTTGCGTCGTTTCGTGTAGATTTACATTGTGTTCTTTGAGGTTCTTATTCGTGTGATTTTCTCTAGATTTACATTTTGTTCTAAGAACACATTACTAACGTAAAGATTCTTATTTGCGTGGTCTTCTATAGATTTATGTTTTGTTCAAAAGAACACATGACCATGCCAGAGCTTCTCCCTTGTTCGTGTCTCCTTGCTGGTCCACATGTTCAAACCATATTAGAAGAACAGAGGAGATCTCATTCCAATCCCTCATAGGAAGGAATTTGTGAACTATGTAAATAACTAATTAAGTGCGACAAGGAGATCTCACCCGATGGGTTCCACCTATGCCATTGACTGGTCGATCTCGTCTCATGTTGAGTCCTCAACAATTCCGACGGTTCTCCCTCTGTTCCTTTTGGGTGAATTTAGGTCAAATCCTAGAGCAAGAACGAACCAATGTGGAAGAAGAAAGAAGACGGATCTGATATCTTTTTCCTGTGAAGATCCTATTCAATGCATAAATCAATGCCTGATTTACGTTTTTCCTACCGATTGGTACTGGTTCAGTCCAGCCAAGTATTCCATCCATTTAAAATGCCCATATTTTACTACTTAATTATTTCACTGCCATCGGTTACAATAATTTTTATTCCGTTCCTTACCTCACTCTCGATCAACGGTCCACATTACTCCACCTCTCAATACTTCTAAATACCTTGCAAACATAGTAAAAGCTAAAGATTGTCATATATTAGACATACAACACTACTGGAGAACCCCACACCTCTCCCGGTTCGCAACCACCTTTACTCCCGGGTAGCGAACCGGGATAAGGAATCCGGGACTAAAGATCGCAGTCTTTAGTCCCGGTTCAGATACCTGGGAGTAAAGATTCATCTTTAGTCCCGGTTGGTAACACCAACGGGGACTAAAGATGGCTGAGCCACGCCCCGGTTGATCCCCTTTTCTTTTTTTTATTGTTAATTTGCTACTGACTGAGTTAATCCCGGTATTTTCTCCCAAATCGGATGAGATGCATATCCCCAAATCAAACCCCGAATCAAGTAACATTCCAAATCATTCAACTCACAAATCCTAAGTTACATATACACACAAATCAAATACATCACAAATCCTTAAATAAATTACACACCAAATAAAAACATCACAGATCTATGCAATGATTCACAAATTTATACATCCAGTGAATCACAAATCACAAAAAAAAAGAAAAAAGAAAACGGGAGGATGCCGGCCGCCGCCCGGCCCGCCGCTCGCCTCTCGCACCGTCTCGGGCCGAGCCCCACCGCCTGGCTCGCCGCGCGCCCGCTGTAGGCCGCCTGCCCGCCGCGACCGCCGCCCGCATCGCTCGCCCCTCGCCCGTGCCCGCCGCAGGCCGCTCGCCCGCGGGCGGCCGCCGTCTGAGCCCGCCGCTCGCCCCCTCGCCCGCGCCGGCGCCGCTCGGCCGCCGCTCGCCCGCACAGAGGGAGGAGGGGAGTAGAGGGGAGGAGGGAGGAAGGGGGAAGGGGAGGGAGGAGACTAGGAGAGGGGAGGAGAGGAGGTGAATGGATCTGAGGGGAGGAGAGATCGAGGGGACTTAACTGATCGACTTAACCGATCAGAGATGGGAGATAAATATTTACTCCGGTTGATAATTTCAACCGGGGACTAAAGATAATCTTTACTCTCAGTTGGTAGTATCCAACCGACTAAAGATCTAAATGATCTTTACTCCCGGTTGATAGTACCAACTGGGACTAAAGTTTACAACTTTAGTCCCAGTTGGTACTATCAACCGGGACTAAAGATCCTCGGCCCCCCGCTAGGCTTCTGACAGGGGATAACCTGCACTAAGATGATTTGTCCAGGTTCTTAATACCAACCGGAGTAAACACTAAATTTTTTTTAACCAGGACTAAAAACAATCTTTAGTCCGGGACTATTGTGGAAATCGCTCGACCTCCAAGATCATTTCTCCAGTAGTGCAAAATTTATAATGAATTTGTTATACCTTGAAACCTAAAGATTTTCTCGCGCAAACTAGGATGAGGAGAGAAGCAGGGAGAGAGTGAGTAGACCAATCTTAATGAGCTTACCTAGACCTTACTTTATTGGAAAATATCATGCAATTCCACTTTAAGCACCAAGTCCCACAGCTGAAGATACTCCACGATGACTTCGACAGGGAGGGCTCCTCTGATTTCTGTAGTCCATATCTATGAATTTCTAAATCCTGTGCCACAGTACGGTTTTTATAACCTTTTTATATGGACCAAATTGATAAGATTAGGGCCACCTCTGCTAGGTCCTGCCCTGTATCCATCAATCTGACCAAAACAAGATGGATTGACCATTCCCAACCATTGCTTCCACGGCATATTGAAAATAGCACGAGCATTGCTTGGAACTTGAAGGTCCAATCCTTACCAAGCTCGAGCACCATTGATCTTTTGCACCAACCCACTGATGCGAAGGGCCCGATTCATGAGTTTCAAGTTGCGAATTCCTAAATCACCATACATAAGGGTCGACAAATCCGCTACCATGCAACCAAACAATTACCACAGTTAGCCCTTCATGCCCGACCATAGGAAAAACCTCTTCGCATTGTATCCATTCGACCTTGATCACCCATTTAGGGATATCCATTGCGATCATCGAATAAATCGGGATGGCCGATAGAACTACTTTCAGTGTGGTGAGTCTCCCACTCTATTCATGAGGGAAGCTTTCCAAATAGGAAGGTGTTGCCACCTTATCCACCAAGAATTGTAGCTCAGCTTTGCTAGGTTTCATAATATTGAGAGGCAACCACACGTAGGTGCAGGGAAACTCTTTTACTCCACTAGTCACTAGCCCAGAAGCATGACTGAACAATCAACAGTTGCTTGATGAGTTATGTCATTCACTGTTGGCCTTAGGAACATATAACCGCATCGTCAACATAAAAAGAGCATCTATGTTGAGCATGCTGAATAGATAGGGGCTGCAACCAACCTTCAAGAGAAGCATGACTGAACATTGAGTTCAAGACATCCAAGACCAAATACAGGTAATTATGTCAGTGTCCAAAAAAAGTATTAGTCAAGTGATAGACATTATAAGCATCGAGCTAAATGTTTATATAATTTATTGTACTTAATTCATGCCCACTGCAGTCTAGCTAATCAAAAGTTTGTAGAGTGATTGGTATCAGTACATATTCTTCATAATATTTAATTATAAATTTCATACAAAATATTTAATCACGGAAACAATAAAAAAATCATATTCCAAACATAATGATGCCTTCGCAGTTATATTTAGCCATCCAATCATGTTCTCGCTTGGCTGGTGGAGCCTCGCACACTTGCAAGAAATGATCCAGCCTCGAATCCTCCCCCCACCTTCCCCAAATCCATCAATAAATAAATAATGAGAACCTATTTAGCCTTAGATGTTTGCAGAAAAGTTGATTGATTTTCACAGAAAATGGTTGATACATAAGGTAATACGCTCTATCATTATATATTTTATCATCTCAAGTTAAAATAAGGTTGTATAAAATAAAATAGGAAATACAAAAGGGAGCAAAGTGAACTAATTATAGAAAAATATAAAACTCTTACATTAAAAAGTTCTTAGCATTCACTTAACTAGGATACCCATAGCTACTCTATTATTTATTATTAATTGATATATACTAAAGTTTATTAAACTTCCTACAAACGCTCCTATATCGCCACGTGGCATTTTATAATCTCACCGTCGATTTTCTTTTAAATTGGTGGACCCGTTATTTTTAAGCGTTAGATCTCCCTTAAAGAAAAATCATCCCCACTTTTTTTGAGAAAAATTGCCGTATTTGCTTTAACTAATAGATAGAAAAAAAAAGGAGAATACCATAACATGACAAAGGCCATTGAGGATCAGGCACGGTACATAAGTTCTTTTTTTTTCTAGTAGCGTACGTTCTAATTTTTTCCTGGTGGCGTGCGTATGTTATACTACGTTAGTATTTTTTTTCGCCTTTCTTTTGGCAAATAATATTTTTTGCTTTACACATTCGGCAAACAGTGCTATTACTACGCATATCATACGTACACGTACGGGAGTTTAGGAGGAAGTGTTAATAGATATAAAATCACATGTTACCGATTTAAGTGAAAATCGATGGTTTGATATTTTTCTTTTTTCTCATAATTTTTAATATTTATTTTGATTTAGAGATATGACACGTAGTGACCTACGAGCATTTATACGAGCGCCACGTGGCGGCTTAATTAAAAGCGTTTGTGGAAAGTTCAATGGACTTATATATACTAAAAGCCAATTAAACTTCCTATAGACGCTCCTACATCATCACGTGGCATTCTATAATCACACCGTCAATTTTCTTTTAAATTGATAGACCCGTTAATTTTAACCATTAGATCTCCATCTCAAAGAAAATAAACCGGGTATCCCCACTATAACACCTTACATACATAAGGTAAAAAAAAAGCAGTACGTACTCTTTCCACCCTCGGAATCTCCCCTCCTCTCCTATTTTCTAGCTAACTTATCCTATTTTATAATTAACACTCAGTATATCAAAAAATAATTCAGACATCTAAATGATCATAACCCTCGAGTTACAATTTTATTCTTAGCTTTTGTTAATTGCTGTGTTATTTATAATTAAATATAAAATTCAAAATTCATATTGCTCATATTTCGTTATGTAAATATTAGATCATGCAACCGTTCTAACTACAAATGTCTAGGCCTAATGGTACGCCCATAAACGCTTCTAAGTCGATTGCCACGTGACACTCTATTAAATTTTAAAAAAAATCTATGTGTGACAAATGAAAACAAAACATCTAACCATCAGTTTCCACTTGAATCAATGGATCCATTATCTTATATGGTTAGATCTATCTTTAAAAGAAAATCCCAAAACTCCGCCCCTACCGTTTGTCCCGTTCCTCTCTCCCTACCATTCATTATCTGTTCTTTTTATCTCCATAGCAACTAAATCCAAAATTATCTTTACGAGAAAAAAACACCCACAAATGGACTCCGCCTAACAAGTCTAGCCAGCTTTTCCTCCGTCATGTGCTTCTCTTCTCTTTCTCCTCAAGCTAGCACTTATAGAAACAACCTAAATTAGACTTTAAAATAATCGTAAATTTTTAAATCTTATATTCAATTTATGACATTTCTAAACTATTGTAATTTTCAATTAAATCAATAATCATTTCTCCAGTAGTGCAAAATTTATAATGAATTTGTTTATACCTTGAAACCTAAAGATTTTCTCGCGCAAACTAGGATGAGAGAGAGAAGCAGGGAGAGAGTGAGTAGACCAATCTTAATGAGCTTACCTAGACCTTACTTTATTGGAAAATATCATGCAATTCCACTTTAAGCACCAAGTCCCACAGCTGAAGATACTCCACGATGACTTCGACAGGGAGGGCTCCTCTGATTTCTGTAGTCCATATCTATGAATTTCTAAATCCTGTGCCACAGTACGGTTTTTAATAACCTTTTTATATGGACCAAATTGATAAGATTAGGGGCCACCTCTGCTATGGTCCTGCCCTGTATCCATCAATCTGACCAAAACAAGATGGATTGACCATTCCCAACCATTGCTTCCACGGCCATATTGAAAATAGCACGAGCATTGCTTGGAACTTGAAGGTCCAATCCTTACCAAGCTCGAGCACCATTGATCTTTTGCAACCAAACCCACCGAATGCGAAGGGCCCGATTCATGAGTTTCAAGTTGCGAATTCCTAAATCACCATACACAAGGGGTCGACAAATCCGCTACCATGCAACCAAACAATTACCACTGTTAGCCCTTTCATGCCCGACCCATAGGAAAAACCTCTTCGCATTTTATCCATTGCACACCTTGATCACCCATTTAGGGATATCCATTGCGATCATCAAATAAATCGGGATGGCCGATAGAACTACTTTCAGTGTGGTGAGTCTCCCAGCTCTATTCATGAGGGAAGCTTTCCAAATAGAAGGTGTTGGCCACCTTATCCACCAAGAATTGTAGCTCAGCTTTGCTGGTTTCATAATATTGAGAGGCAACCACACGTAGGTGCAGGGAAACTCTTTTACTCCACTAGTCACTAGCCCAGAAGCATGACTGAACACATCCAACAGTTGCTTGATGATAGTTATGTCATTCACTGTTGGCCTTAGGAACATATAACCGCATCGTCAACATAAAAAGAGCATCTATGTTGAGCATGCTGAATAGATAGGGGCTGCAACCAACCTTCAAGAGAAGCATGACTGAACATTGAGTTCAAGACATCCATGACCAAATACATGGTAATTATGTCAAGTGGATAGACATTATAAGCATCAGCTAATATAATGTTATTGTACTTAATTCATGCCCACTGCAATCTAGCTAATCAAAAAGTTTGTAGAGTGATTGGTATCGAGTACATACTTCCTAATATTTAATTATAAATTTCATACAAAAATTTAAATCACAGAAACAATAAGAAAATCATATTCCAAACATAATGATGCCTTCACAGTTATATTTAGCCATCCAATCATGTTCTCGCTAGGCTGGGTGGAGCCTCGCACACTTGCAAGAAATGATCCAGCCTCGAATCCTCCCCCCACCTTCCCCAAATTCATCAATAAATAAATAATGAGAACCTATTTAGCCTTAGATGTTTACACAAAAGTTGATTGAGTTTTCACAGAAAATGGTTGATACATAAGGTATAACGCTCTATCATTAATATTTTATCATCTCAAGTTAAAATAAGGTTGTATAAAATAAAATAGGAAATACAAAAGGGAGCAAAGTGAACTAATTAATAATTATAGAAAAAATATAAAACTCTTACATTAAAAAGTTCTTAGCATTCACTTAACTAGGATACCCATTATCATAACAATCGCATGATTTTTCAGTGATTAGATGCTTACATATAAGTATGCAACAAATAGCGTTAATATGAACTAATTAGAGGGCGATAGTTTGATTGTACAAATAAAACAAATTTATTGAACAATAGGTTTTTAAAGATTTGGTTAAAAAACTGAATCCCTAAACAATCAGTTATAAAAAAAGAAAACACTTTACTTTTAATTTACACTTAATTTGTGAAACCTGTTTCGGAAACAAACTAAGCCTATCTTCTTCTTTTAAAGATGATTAAACAAATTCTAGATAATTCCTGGTAAATTAAATATTATATAATATAGAGATAACAAATAGACTGAAAAAAGTTTTTTAAGCAATACCAGTGAACAATATATTTTTTTTGAAATCGTACTTTTGAACTGCATTACCAATAATACAGTTGATACTTTTCTCTTATAGATTCTAATGCAATTGGTTTAATCTATTTATTGGCTAGAGTATTCATACCGTGCTTATTGCCGGCTATATTTTCTCTTTAAAAGGAACAATTGATCAGTCTTGACTCTCTCCGTGTCAACTGGAACCACTGAGAGCATTTTTAGCTCTGAAAATTGTGAAAACATGTCTTCGAAATAAAATAGGAGATGACTAGCTATTTGCGGACTATTTGGTAGGTTCTATTAAAAGATATTTGGCAGCAAGGATTAGTTCTAATGACATTACTATGGTATTAGTACTCGTAGAGCTAATTTTAAGTCAACTGAGATGTAATTTTTGTTTGTGTACGGCAAAACAGTAAACATATGTTGCCTTGTTTTGGTGTTTATGAGATGTTGGAAGCCTTCTTTTGTATCTCAAAACAGATGTTATTTTCTTATCTAGCTACATCTACATGAACATTAATACTATATAAGAGAATCCATTATATGTCACTGACTTTGTCACACGTCTACGATTTGCCATTGATTTTATCACGTTCTATAATATGTCATCAATTTTTGTTTAACTTCTACGATTACCATCACCGTCCGGTTAGCCTCCGTTAGCACCGTACAATTTTCTCCAAATGACCAAAATACCCCTAGGACAAAAACTTCTAAAATTTGGACAAAAATATCATATTATAAACATAATATTGTAAACATCCAAAAATTGGACAAAAACTTGAAATATGATATTTCAGAATTTTTATCCAAATTTTGAAAGTTTTGTCCCAGGGGTATTTTGGTCATTTTGAAAAATTTGTACAGTACTAACGGAGACTAACCGGACGGCGATGGTAAATCGTAGAAGTTAAGCAACAGTCGATGGCATATTATAGAACGTGATAAAGTCAGTGGCATATAATAGTTTGTCTCTATTTATATACCTATACAATTTGATGGTTATCACCATGTGCTGTGTAACCACCCCCCCTCCTTCCCTCCCTCTTTATTTGTGAGGTATGACCCATCAATCCATCATATATTTGCATCATATGAAGGTGAAAGTTCAAGAGCCAGTAGAATTTGTTTCGAGCACTATTTGATTAGTAAGGCTCAATGGAAAAGGGAGGCAGCAGGAATCAAAGCTAAACAGACGGTCTGGATATCTGTTCCAAGTGCTGATGCATTTCATTAGGAAACAATTAATTGCAGCTTACAAGTATCAAAATGAGTGAAACAGATCTGGATGCTCGTGATTACTTGGGGAGTAGCACAAGCACTTGCTGTACTCGCAGCTCTACTTACACGAATTAGGGGGGTGGGGGGAATCATGGATGCATGCATTGCATTTCTGGATGGCGGGGTCTGATTTTGTGTGGAATTTGCCGAACTATAATTCAAGGCTTTGGCATGTTTTAATCTTGGTTTTAGTAAAAAATAAAGACATATTTCCTGGTAACCAAATCATGCAACTGAAAGCCTCTACAGAATACGCTGAAAGTTCGCTGGAATACATGTTAACATGTTGAGTACATAGAGAAACAGATTTGGTTACAAAATAGAGAAACTTATAGAAACATGGACACGAAATAGAGAACTGAATGTATCTTAAGGTGCACATTATTTTCATCCAGAAACAGGTATCTCTTGTTTCTATAAAGCTAATACCCACTAAACATCTAAAGCTCAACATGCAAGCATAGTATTTATTAGCACTCCTAAAACCTACATGCAAGCATGCCACGCCAACCCATTAAGCATGCACACAAAGCTCCACAATGCAAGTATATAGTAATCATGTCTACAATTTATTTTATTCTAAAACTAAACATACACATGCTAAATCATCATTCTCAAATCATTTTCATAATATTTCAATCCAAATCATTTTATCATTTCTCTAATATCTAACATATATCCCGTAGCAAAGCGCGGGGTATCGTCGAGTACATACTATGGGAGAGCAAGTATAAGAAGCACTCCCCTTCTTAATGGGTTGTTCGCAACTACTCCCTCCATCCCATTATAAGTGCATCCGGGAATTTCCGTGCAAAACTTTGGCCGTATTTGAAAATTTTTTGAAAAAAATTAAAAACATGAGTTATGTATAAAGTGCTGTTCATGTTTTATCATCTCAAAATAATAAAAATACTAATTATAAAAAAGTTTCAAATAAGACGGGTGATCAAAGTTGGGCGCAGAAACTTATGGTTGCACTTAAAATGGGATGGAGGGAGTATATATTAAGAATTTCAACGTTCTTAATGAATAGGACTTGGTGACTCACAGCATTGTTGCACTTCTTGATATTTTCTTCAATCCAACGATTTCCTCGAATGCTCAGGATGCACGAATCGTGCCTCCATTATGTAAAATCGAAGTGTGTTTGATTCTTATTCTGTGATGAACAATTGGCATATGAGATTATTGGTTTTGATATTTCAAGATTATTGGCGAAGTGGTTTTGGAGATGATTGGTTTTGCAGGCGATGAACATGGACTGCTTATTGTTAGGTTCGGTCAGACCGGGCTGTGATTGCTGGTTAGACCGGCATGTATCGAGCGGTCAGACCGGCCAGCCCGTGGTCTGACTAGCCGACTCTGTGTCGGTTTCGGTTTTGGGTTGTTTCATTGGATATCCATGGATAATTTGTGTTTATGACTTCTAGATGGATACTATGCGTATGTAATACTGTTGTTTGCTAACAATGAGTCAAGTTGGAGATAGTTTATTCTCGGAATATGGTTTCTTGTTTGATTCATGTGTAGGTGATCTTGATGCCTCGGGAGAGTGTTGCCGGTGATGGATCGGGAGTCAACCTGGGGATAAGGTGATGTCCGGACGGTCATATATCATGCGGGATACTGTCACACCCTAAAAATCCCAAATTTATAAATTGTTGTTTAAATGGAATTATTAGAAATGATTTTAAAAGCCTAGAAGAAAAGATCTAATTTTAAGTAATAAATTCCAATATAAAAGTGGGTTAGATAAAATTTTATTATATACTTTTCTTGATTCTATAGTTCCTAGATTTTTCTGGGATTTATTTGAGCCAAGAAAGTATTTTTAATAAATGGAATTTCATTTCATAAATAATTTAAAAGGAAAAAGGTTTTAAAATCCTTCTTTTGGATTTGGGCCGAAAGTCGGCCCAAGTCTCTCTCTCCCCGGCCTGTGCGCGCCCGGCCCAAGCCGGCCTAGTCCGCCCCTCTCTCCCTCCTCTCTCCCGTTGACAGGTGGGGCCCACCTGTCAGGGTCATCTTCCTCCTTCCGCCGCCAGCCGGGCCCTAGCCACGCGCAAGCCGCCGCCGCCACTTCCAAATTCGGTTGCATCTTTCCCGATCCGATCAAATTGGTAGAGGGGAAATGATCCCCTTGATCTCCTCTATCTTTTCCCCTATAGAAACTTTAGCTAATTTCGTTTGGAAATCGCCGGATTTGATCTCGATTCGGATTTGTTTTCTCCCTCCAACCCTAAACTTTCCATCGTCGCCGCCGGCCGCCGTGGGCCTAGCTGCCGTAGAACCTATAAAAGGACCCCCCGAGACCTCCTCCGTCCGCCGCCACCTTCGCCTTAGCCTTCCATCGCCGGTAGAGCTCTAGCCGCGTTAGCCTTTGCGCCGCCGCAAGTCCAGCCGTGCGCCGCCGTCGTTTTGGTCGTCGTCGTCGCTCGGGAAGGTCACCGTCAGGTTCGCCAAGTCGTCGCCATCCTCGTCCCGTCCTCCGTTTCCTCCGAATATTGCCGGAGCATCGCCGTTGTCGTCGACCCGAACGCCACCGCCGCTTCGACCTCGCCGCCGTCGCCATCAGTTGCCGTTCTTCGTTGTCCGAGCCCTCGGTGAGTTCGCCGCGTCGCCCTCCACCCGTTGGTGCCCTCCGTTTGCACCGCCACGCCGTCGTTCGCCGGTGAGCGTGAGGTGCCGAACCGCCGCCGGTGATGACGTCATCATCGACGTCAGCGCCACGTCAACCGTAGACCTGTGGTAGATCGGTTAGATCTCGGCCGTCCATTTTGATTAGGTTAGATCTCGGCCGTTCGTTCCGTAGACCGTTTCCGTGCACCCGGTCCACCGTGAACCCGAGCCCGCTGACGCAATAAATTATTTTTCCTTTTCAAAAATAATTCTTTATTGCGTCATAATTCAATTAAAATCCAAATAAATGTTTTAATCCGATTTAATCTTTAAAAATTCATAACTAATTCATCTTAGCTCGGATTTAGTTGGTTCAAGTCTCTAAATTTTTCTAAAACTGAGATCTACATGTTAAAAATATCCACATGTGCTGTTTATGATTGTTTATGTACTGTTTTGGTGATTTTTCTCTTTTATGTTTAGATTCCGACGTTCCCGGAGAGTACGATTTTGCTGGAGAAGATTTTGAAGAGTTCCAAGGCCAGCAAGGCAAGTCACACAGATCCCAAACAACCCTTTGAGCATGTTGATCCCGTTTAAAGCTATTGTTTATATTCAACTATTGCATTTATTTTTGAATGTCATCGGGTGGGAATGACCTATTTCCTTTGTTATAGCCTTTTGTTATTGATTACCTATACTTTGTCACCTGGTTAATAATTGGATTAGCTAGAACATTATATGGTTTTGGCTAAAATGATTAGGATGCTTAGCCATGCTTAGAGACACTAGCTCATATGAATGGGATAATAAATGATTCACTATTACTTAATGATGGTTTAGTGGTAGCTCATGATGGTTAATCATGATAGGTTGATTAATTAAGATGCCAACTAAAACATGATAATGGTGGATTGTGAGCACATGGTTTTGATGGTCGTGCTCATGACAATTAAGGACTGGTTCACGATTTTCGGTTGTGAAACATTAACCGTGCCAACCACAAGCCAACGTGGGTAATGGCTTTACCTTTTGTATAGTGTGGTTCATTGTGGGGCACTAGACTGAGAAGTGGAGGAGATAAGCCCACAGGGGTCCCTAGGGAGTCCATGCCTTGTTTTATAAGGGGGTGATTATGATCCAGGAATGGTGCACTGCTTTGAATTGTGTTATGCGGAGGGTATTGTCACAATCTCTATTCGGGTACTTGTTAAGTATCGCGATGCATGGTTGACATGATGTTGAGGTTGTGTCTTGTGGGTACAGTGGTACACCTCTGGCCAGAGTAAAACTATTCGAATAGCCGTACCCGCGGTTATGGGCGGGTCTAACAATGTCTTTCGTGATTAGTCTCATACCTCTCACCATAATAAATGATGCTGTAATTGGTAATAACTTGTTTAGCTCCTAGTTTGGAATGGTATATTCCTGGTTTGGAGATATAACTGTGCAGCCGGGAATGGTTGGGCCTATACAACGGGTATGTTGTATAGCGTTGGATTAATATTGTTTAATTAAATACTTTACTGTTTTTTCTAAATTCTGAAGTATTTATTGAATGCCATTTATGCAAATAAGACTATATTATGCCATCCTTTGTTATCCCCTACACTTGCATATTTGCTGCGTGGCTTGTTGAGTATGTCATATACTCACCTTGCAATCATTCTATCAGAGGAGGAGTTCTACAGTGATGCTGAAGGTGTGGAGGATTAGGCGTAGCCCTGGTCAAGCTGCTTGTGGGATGGAGTCGCCTGCGCTCTTTATTTTATTTTCCGCTGCTTAGATCTTTATTATTTGAGAGGAACTATCTACCTCTGTAATGACTTTATATTCGCCTATTAATTAGAATAATAATTACACTCTATTAAAATCTCGAGTACTAAACTCGAAACCCTCACTATTCTCCTAACTCAATGCTCTCTAAAACGATACCGGGAGGCCACACCCTTCTTCTCTATATATACCCGAGGTAGGCAGCCTAAAGCCACGAACCAAACTTGTACAAGAAGTCCTAATCCCCTAGGAAACCTTCCTGTATAAGAAACTAACTTTACAAATAACAATTGTACCAAATTTGGACTCCCTCCAAATTCGACTCCGCATTGATAATACGATGAAGAGCCTTTCCCGGGAAAATATGTAGTGCAAACCACATATGTAGTGGAAACTTGGAAACTACCGTTGGATCGAGAAATGGACGTCCGAGATTCGTCCACGTCACCATGAGTTAAAATTTAACTCCCAGAAATTTTAACTCATGGTGACGTGGACGAATCTCGGACGTCCATTTCTCGATCCAACGGTAGTTTCCAAGTTTCCACTACATATGTGGTTTGCACTACATATTTTCCCGGGAAAGGCTCTTCATCGTATTATCAATGCGGAGTCGAATTTGGAGGGAGTCCAAATTTGGTACAATTGTTATTTGTAAAGTTAGTTTCTTATACAGGAAGGTTTCCTAGGGGATTAGGACTTCTTGTACAAGTTTGGTTCGTGGCTTTAGGCTGCCTACCTCGGGTATATATAGAGAAGAAGGGTGTGGCCTCCCGGTATCGTTTTAGAGAGCATTGAGTTAGGAGAATAGTGAGGGTTTCGAGTTTAGTACTCGAGATTTTAATAGAGTGTAATTATTATTCTAATTAATAGGCGAATATAAAGTCATTACAGAGGTAGATAGTTCCTCTCAAATAATAAAGATCTAAGCAGCGGAAAATAAAATAAAGAGCGCAGGCGACTCCATCCCACAAGCAGCTTGACCAGGGCTACTACATACCTAAGTGACAGAAGCTAGCTTGAAGTTGGTTTTTGTGATCTTACATATTCACTACATACCTAAGTGACAGAAGCTAGCTTGAAGTTGTGACAACCCTCTGAGCAACGCCTGGCATATATAGCCGTTTTCAAGACTGTTCATTCTGAGCTGAAGATATTAGCAGAGCACTTTTTAGATGATTGGGTTGATTTGTTTGCTAGGAAATATTATGTATTTAGATGAAAGCAAACATTATAATAGTATTAATTAGATGATTTGGTTGATTTTATTGCCAGGAAATATTATGTTTGATAGCTTGGTTGAGTCATCAATGACAACTAGGGCCATCCTCCTATCTTTCAACAAAGTTGTGATGGTAAATCCTTGTTAATTAATCTTGATTACTTCAGTCTCCAGAATGTTGAAAAAATATTTATGTTGTAAAGTTTGTCTAAATTTATACGTCGTAATCTCAATCATAAATGATAGGCATCTCTGCACAACTGCACACAGTTTAACTGCCTCAGCCTCAATGGAAGTAAAGAGCATGCAGCTTATTTACATGCAACCAAAATCATCACACTACACACAAGTGATATATAGCATGAACCTTTAGAACCAAATAAGGCAGTTCTCTGCTTTGAGAAGAACTGTAGGGAAGTTGAGGGCGATAACAATGAAAATTCCATATCTAGCCTGATGAAAGATTCAATAACAAATCTTAGCAAATGGCACAATAAGGGCCCCTTTGAATCAAATGATTTATGTGGATTTATGTAGAAATTTCATAGGATTCAAATCTTATAGGAAATTTTCCTATTTGGCCATTTGATTCAAAGGATTGAAGCTTTTCAAATCCTATGAAATTCCTATGGAATGGCACATTGCATGTGGATTTTGGAGGAAATATAGCAAGAGCTTCAACCTCTTGTAAAATTTCCTTTGAGTCTATCTCTCTCATCTGATTCCTGCATTTTTCCTGCGCTCCAATCAAACGACCATTCCTGTGTTTTTCCTGTGTTTTGCAATCCTCTGTTTTACACTTCAATTCCTATCGGAATCCTGTGTTTTTCCTATTCCTCCATTTTTTCAACCCTGCGATTCAAAGGGGCCCTAAGAAGGAGAAGCATCAGGAATTCAAGTTAGAAAAACAGGAGTTCAACTCGAGGAGAAAAATCCATTTCGTTAGGTGCAAATCAAGAGCATTGGCATGATTCCACCTTCTCAGTATCAAATCCATTCATCACTTCTAGCCCCTTCTTTTGCTTTTCATTTAGTCTGGTTTCTTCAGCTTCTTGATAGAACCAAACATCTCCATGTCTGAATCTTTATCCAGGGAAAAGAATTGCTTCAGTTCCAGAAGCTGAACTGAATGCACCACATCTTTTAGTATTTTTTCTTCAGATCTTTCTGATAGACGTAATAAACTGGCGTCTCTGTAACACCTGAGCATAATAAGGTTTCATGTGATTTAGCTTGTGTAGCAAAAAGGATTATGCATGCATAGTGCAGTTTTCGGTCTGTAAGAAAAAAAAATATAAACCTGTACTGCATCTTCATGAGTGGTGTCTAGTGCCAAACAGCTACAGATTTCTTTAGACGATATTGCAAGAACCAGTGTCTCAGTGAGTAATCATTAGCAGAGTTGAGCATCACCTGATTGTATGCTGGAAGGAAAAGACATGCTATATATGTTATCAATTAAAAAAGTCGATAGGTGATTTAACCACTCGATCGGGCAGCCTTAGCCGTCCGAATATTGGTTTATTTGTTCAACAGATCAGACAATAAAATCAAAATAATTTTATTTCGTATGCATGTAGTTTTCCGTTTAAAAGTGCACCACGCACTATACCAGAGTTTGATGCTTTCACTGGCCAAGATTCTTCAAAAAATATCACAAAAAATCAGAACCTTTTGTTATCTCAGTATTCTGTTACATAGCTTACGAGTAGTTTAATTTTTGCAGGTAGCATTTAGAAGAGGGTACTGACAATTCACAAGCATGCCCTGTGAGCCTCAAGAATCTACACAGCCCAGTGACTATAATAATCCTGAAGTCCATTATTAATTTTTTTCATGAAAAATGGGAATGTTTCAGGTCAAAGCTGATGTGGAGACACAAGGAGACTTTGTTGAGTCTCTAGCAAGTGATGTCCGGGCAGCAAAATTTGTAAATATCGACGATGTTGTTGCATTTGTAAATTGGCTTGATGAAGAACTATCCTAGGTAAGCTACCTCACAAGTTTCTTACTGCAACATCTGACAAAGTAATAAGGTAGTACTGAAATGAAAAAGTGACAATTGACCCTTTTAGGTTGATGAGAGAGCAGTACTGAAGCACTTTGATTGGCCAGAGAGCAAAACTGATGCAGTAAGAGAGCAGCCTTTGAGTACCAAGATCTTCTGAAATTAGAAAACAAGGTTTCCTCATTTGCCGATGATCCGAAACTTCCATGTGAAGAAGCTCTCAAGAAGATGTACTCCTTGCTTGAAAAGTAAGTTAATATCTCCCCTGAACTAATCTTCACCCAAATTCGGTTGTTCTTCAGAGACAGATAATAAACATGTTGATAACTTCAAATATCTTTAACATGCAGAAGCATTTATTGTTTGATGGAACTAACTAGTGCCATACTTGTTTCAGAGTAGAGAAGAGTGTTTATGCGGAATCAGATCATCTGACTTCACGTGGAATGATGGTAGAGAGCAGTCACGCGAATCCATCCGTCAGCTCACGATCGAACGCCTTTGCGTGGAGCTGCACGTCCGGCTGCTTCGCTCCTTTGTTATCTGGGCCTAGGCCCAACAAGCGCACCATCGTCAGCCCGTTGCTCCCCTTTTTGGCGCCGTCTTTTCCTTTTTGGCGCGAATCCCGTCTGCTTTTCCCGCGAGCGAACGTGAGGCGTCGGCAAGAGGGTGAGGCGATCGGCTTCTCCGTGGAGCACGAGGGTGAGGTGATCAGCTGCAGTAAAACAGAGAAAACAAGATCATGCTCGCAGGTTTGCATAGTCTTCATGTGTGTGTGTTTAGATTGCAACAATCTTCTTCTAATTTGTTTGCCATCCTCTCCTATGTTAGCCTGTGTGGAAATAGTTTAACGAAACATCAACTTGTGATTCATCAAAAAATAGAAGCATGATATATGAGATGGAAGAAAAGAGGTGTGTAACCCATGCTTGTTTCTTTCTCCCAATGCGTACAGATATATTTTAGTTGCTTATCATACCACCATCAAATTAAATATTTTGTTTGCTATAGGGATGGGTTTTCCCCTAGTTTGTTACCTCAAGTTGGCATGGAATTCAGCAGTACAGATGAGGCTTGGATGTTTTGGATTAGCTATGGAGGTCAGAAAGGGTTTGAGGTGAGAAAACGGTACACAAACAAAAGAAAATCAGATGGGAAGGTTAGGTCCTGCAGATATGTTTGTGCAAATGAAGGCCATAGAAAGGAAGATAAAAGGGATCATCTAACAAAGTGTCCTAGAGCTGAAACTAGAACCGATTGTCAAGTTCGCATGGGTGTTGTACTAGATCGAGAGAAGGGGAATTATAAAGTGGCTGATCTTGTTTTGGAACACAATCACATCCTTCAGTTGCCAGAAACCTCGCACTTGATGGTGTCTCAAAGAAAAATTTCAGAGTTACAAGGTTTTGAAATTGAGACAGCCAACGATGCGGGAATTGGGCCCAAAGCAGCACATGAGTTGGCTAGTATCCAAGTTGGTGGCTCACTTAATCTCAGTTACACTCTTCGTGACCACAATAATTATTTACGGGGCAAGCGCCAACGAGAGATGGCATATGGTCAAGCAGGAAGCATGCTCATGTATTTTCAAGATAAAATTGCAGAGAACCCGTCGTTCCAATATGCATTGCAGATGGATCAGGAGGAACAAATAGCAAACATATTTTGGGTTGATGCTAAAATGCTCACTGACTATGCATATTTTGGTGATGTTGTCAGTTTTGATACTACTTTTGGAACAAACAAGGAAAGTAGGCCTTTTGGTGTATTTGTTGGGTTCAATCAGTTTAGGGAAACAGTGGTTTTTGGTGCTGTTCTCATGTACGATGAGACATATGAGTCCTTCAAGTGGTTATTTGAGACCTTTCTAAAAGCACATAATGGCAAGCAACCTAAAACAATCTATACTGATCAAGATTTTGCAATGGGAAAAGCAATTAAGGAAGTATTTTCAGAAGTATGGCATGGTCTGTGCACTTTCCATATTATGCAGAATGCTGCCAAGCATCAAGCTGAAGTCGACAATGAAGAAGAATCTAGTACTTCTCCCGAACAGATAGCTGAAGACAATGAGAATGAACCAAGTATTCTCGCAGATTTTAGTGCATGCATGTTTGAGTACGAAGATGAGGAAACATTTGAACAAGCATTTAACACCATAAGGGCAAAGGCGAGCAAGCAAAGTTGGTTGGATAGTATATACAGGGTTAAAGAAAAATGGGCTGAATGTTACATGAAGGATGTGTTTGCATTAGGTATGAGAAGTACACAATTGAGTGAGAGTCTAAATAGTGAACTGAAGAGGCATTTCAAATCTGATTTTGATATCATTCGATTTCTTAAGCATTTTGAAAGGGTGGTGGAAGATAAGAGGAAAAATGAGCTAAATGCTGAATTTGAATCAAGGAAGAAAATACCCAGAATCAAAATGAGGACACCTATGCTAATCCAAGCTAGCAAGCTGTACACACCAATTATATTCGAAGCTTTTCAAGGTGAGTATGAAAGGTCCATGGTAGCATGTAGCACGGCATTGGAAGGCAAAAATTGCTATCTTGTGGCAATTGGCAGTCTTGATGAAAATTGTACCTTTGAGAAGGAGTACAAAGTTTTTGGTGATCCTTTAGAGCAAACTAGTACATGCAGCTGTGGGATGTTCAGTAGAACTGGAATATTGTGTAGCCATGCTTTAAAAGTCCTTGATTTGATGAATATCAAATCTCTCCCAACACAATATGTACTGAAGCGATGGACACGTGGAGCACGTAGTGGGACAGTACAAGACAACCATGGGCGAAATATAATAGAGAACCCAAGATTAAATGAGATGCTTCGCTACAAAGATATGACCCGCAAATTTCTCAATTTGGCACTTAGGGCTGCCAGCCATCTAGAGTCTATCTTATTAGTAAACAACACACTGGACGTCCTTAGCAAGCAAGTTGAAGAAGAAATCAATGCATGCACTGATACTATGGTTCCGGTCACTGCTCCCACAAATGTTACTCCTCCAATTGATTTGGTGAGTACAGCATGCCTAAAGAAAAAGGAGGTGCAAACAAAAAGCTCAAAGCGGAAAAGAAATTGGCTTGATAAGATGCACAAGTCCACAGAGAAAGGAAGTAAGAAAGGAGGTAAGAAGGGAGGTAAGAAAAAGGAAAAAGGATCAAAGGTATGTGATTACATAAAATATATTTGATTCTCTTTTACCGTGCTCAGTGGGAACATGTTCAGTTTTATTTTTCTTTTATTTGAAGGAACAAGGAACTGAAAGAAGGGAGGGAAAAAAAAGGAAAAAGAAGCAACGGTACAAGACAGTGCATCAGTGCAAAATATTTATCCTAATACTTCTTTGCCCATGGAAGAAATGTCTGAACCATACATGGCCGTCAATACCTTCTCTCAGATATTGACGGTAATATTTCAAACTAACACACCATTTTTCTATACCATAGATGGCCATCAATACATTCTCTCAATTGTTTTTCTGAACCTTTTATTTTACAGGGGCCAATCACAGATGATGTTTTGGCTGATTTCTAGTAGCATGGACAGTTGCTGCAATCTGAAATATAACAGATTGTTTAGGGGGATAGCTTTTGCTTTTGTCGAAGTGTAAAGTTCAGGGAATTGCAGAATTGCATTTCTGAATAGCAGAGCATTTTGTGCATCTCTGAACTTGCAACATTCAGAATTACCTTTTATTCAATTCCAAACAATTTACAACACAATGACAATCACAAATTACAGTCTTGCTAGCTCTAGCACAAATGTTACTTCACAGGCAAGACAACCTTCCTCTGTTACTCACTGAAAATTTCAGACATAGCACACGATGAATAAAACACACTGGAAATTTCAGATATATCGACTCCAATCACTGCTATCCTACAGACATCATTTTCAGATATGTCGACTCCAATCCCTGCTATCGTACAGACATCTTCTAGCTTAATTGGAATCACGGCTGTGGCAACCCTCCAGCGGGTCCTATCCATTCTGAGACGAGGAGCAACTCCATTATGAGACGTGCTACAATTGCTGCGCCGCCTGACGAGGCCATGCTGCTGCAGCAGAAGATGTACCGCGGCGTGCGGGGCAGCCGCAGTGGGGCAAGTGGGTGGCGGAGATCCGGCTGCCGCAGAACCGGGTGCGCGTCTGGCTCGGTACCTACGACTCGGCGACGGAGCAGCGCTCGGCGAGGACGGCGACGGAGCAGCGCTCGGCGGGACGGCGTGGCGCTCGGCGAGGACGGCGCGGCGCTCGGCGAGGACGGCGCCACTCTAGGTGACGACGGCGACGGGACGGTCCTCCATCCTCGACTGCAAGTCCGGATGACGCGGTGGCAATGAACCCTTTCTTTATCCATAGAAGCACTTGTTGGGCCGAGCCGCTGACGCCCAGTGTCTGAGAGGAGTAGCGTTAGCTCCAAAATTCGGTTGTTTTTCAGAAACAGATAATAAACATGTTGATAACTTCAAATATCTTTAACATGCAGAAGCATTTATTGTTTGATGGAACTAACTAGTGCCATACTTGTTTCAGAGTAGAGAAGAGTGTTTATGCACTACTTCGTACTAGAGACATGGCCATATCACGCTACAGGGACTATGGAATACCAGTGGATTGGCTGTCTGATTCTGGAGTAGTTGGCAAGGTTCACGACTCTAGCCCATGTCTTTTGCCCAATTATATTGCAGCAAATCTAAAACCATTTTTTATCTTGTATGTTGGAAACAGATCAAATTGTCATCAGTTCAGCTAGCCAAAAAATACATGAAGAGGGTTGCCACAGAGCTTGACGCTTTGCAAGGCACTGACAAGGATCCCAGCAGAGAGTTCTTGCTTCTCCAGGGCGTCAAATTCGCATTTAGAGTTCATCAGGTATATAGGACACTTTGAATGGTGACATGACATGGTGTTGATGAATTCGAATGTTGAAATGGAGATTTTGTAATTAACAACTTATTCTTCAATGGTGTACACAGTTTGCTGGAGGCTTCGATGCTGAAAGCATGAAGGCTTTCGAAGAGCTGAGAAGCAAGATGAGTACACAAACGTCTGCTCCACAAATATCAGATGTATAGCTTGAAACATGATTTAAACAGTTGTAGAATAGGGAATTGTAAATCCCAATGTTGTCCCAACAAAAATATATACGACAAGAAAGGACTGTAAGTGTACAGGTTTCTGAATACGTCTATACTACTTCTACACTTTAAGTGTGTCTCTTTGTATTCAAAGGTTGCAAAATCCTTTTTTTTTTCTCCTTTCAAAACATAACGTTCAATAATCCCGAGAAAAAAAAATCCAATTTAAAGTGAAAAATCAATTCTGACGAAATCCAAAGAAAAACTACCTGGAAATTCTACTAACTTATTAAAGCAACAGAAAAAACAAAAACCTCCACGTTCGTTCTCGTGGACTATAAATTCTCATATTAATCGGAGAAAAAAGAAAAAATAGAGTCTATAAAGAATTTAATTAAAAATAACTGAAACTCGAAATATTGGAAGAATAGTCTAGAGCCCATATAGAAATTTAAAACTAATTAAAATTCAGAATAAAATTTATTGTCCAAAATTAAAAATAATAAAATTGAAAGACGAGTTTATTGTCCATATAGAAATAAAATTTACAAAATACCTAACATCTGAAATTTAAAAACAAGAAATATTGAACCAAGAGTCTATAGTCCATATAGGAATACAATTTAAAAATAACTTAAATTCGAAAATAAAAAATCAGAAATATTGAAATATGAGTTTAGAGTTCATAAAGAAATACAATTAGAAGTAAAGGAAATTCGGAATTAAAAAATAAAAAATATTTAAAGAAGAGTCTTGAGTTCAGATAGGAATAAAATTTATTAATAATGGAAATTGAGAATTAGAAAATAAAAAATATTGGAAGAGGACTCTATGGTCCATATAAGAATATAATTCGTACTAAATATAACTATCACGCATATAAAATATAATATAAATATTACTTATTGGTTAGTTTGGTCAAGTTAGTATAGCATTTAATTGTGTTACTCCCTCCGTCCCACAAAGCTGGTTGTTTTACTCCCTTGCGATTGTCCCATAAAGCTGGTCGTTTTAGGATTTGGAGCATAAAAGTGGGCCCATCTGGTATGAGACCATCCTAGGTCACGCACCCTACAGTGCCGGTGGCCTTACAGTTGCTGGAAGCATGGGGACCACAAGGGGTTTGATGGTTTGTGGGGCCCGCAGTTAGAGGGCAGGGTGTAGTACTAATCTCGTGACCAGTAGGGCGTCCACGCGCCGCTTCTTCTCCTCACGCCCACGTCGCCGCTTCTTCGCTTCTCCCACGCACCGTCGACGAGCCAGGAGGCCTCAAGGAGGCGGCGTGGTGGCCTCGGCGGCAGAGGTCCTCGAGGCGGCGGTCTCAGATCTAGACCACGGCACACACGGCAGCGGCTTGGCCCGGGCGGAGGTGGCGGCAACAAATGAGCTGCTCGGGGCCTCGCCGGATTCTGAGCGGCGGCGGCCGATCTACTCGCAGCGGCGGCGTTGACGGATGAGCTGCTCGGGGCGTCGCCGGATTCCGAGCGGTGGCGGCCGATCTGCTCGCGGTGGCGGCGTCGGCAGATGAGCTGCTCGGGGCCTCGCTGGATTCTGAGCGACAGCGGCGTCGATCTTTGCACCAGGCTTTTCGCGTGAGCGCCTCGTTCTTTTGTTGAGACGCGAAGAACCCATCATAGCTATGGGCCTCACCTGTTTTTTTCTCCACGTAGACGAAGCAACGCTCCACATAGGAGCACTGTGAGAGGCCTTAGTTGTTCTTGCTCCACAAGACTTTTTGCCCCAAAAATATTGCAGGATAGTGGTGCAGTGCATGATAAGGGGGACAATGAAATGACTTGTAGTAATTTAAGGTACGTTGGTAGTTTTTCTCCTAATCTAATTTAGCTGCACCTTCCTAGGACGACCGGAATTTTGGGATGGAGGGAGTACTATTTTAATATATTTTAATAATAAAGTATAAAAATATATGGTATTATGTGAGAGATATATAAGGAAATCTGTGCAACCTACACGAGCCACGCACCATGCTAGTTGTTGAAGAAAATATAACAAAACCCATAGCCATACATTATATGTTATAATTAACGAACTCAAGCAAATATGAGATACAAATTTAATCTAATGGACCAAAGGAGAAATGTTAAACCATCTTGAGCGGGTCCACACAGAGCCAATATAGTTATGCGTATTAAAGATATCACCGTACGAGTATCACATGTCTTTCATGAAATAGCGCAGATAATGATGAAAAAGAATATGAATTACCAGAGCAGTTGCGAGTGACATTCTGCTATGTTGTCCATATATAAGGCTAAATAGGAAAGGAAGGTGCTAGGAAGTAGGAACCAGAGCTCAAGGGAAGTTAAGAATATCTTGCCCGATTAATAATCCATTTCGTATATGTGTCGGAGATGAATTACTTACTTCTTGCTGGTAGTATCCCCAAGTTTAGCCCAAGTTCTAAATGCCTACAAGTGACAGAAGGTTCTTGGATTGTTTGATTTACTGCTAATAGTATTATCTGGCACGGCAAGCAAACGGGCAAGAAAAACTACATTTTTTTTTCTTTCCAAAATATTGGCATTCCCAAATTTTCGGTAGCAAAACCAAATGAACATTTAGTACATTGTTCCCGTAGTCTTTAGGCAATCAAGGAATAATGAGGTGATCTGGTGATTGTAAAATCAAGCAGTTGATTTAGATTTTGTGATGAAAATATTGGTGGTTTGCTAATGTTATTTTGGAGATTTTATAAGATGGTTGATTTTGTGAAGTTGGTGTTTTCGGTTGACTCTGACAGTCAGACCGGCTGAGTGCCGCCGGTCAGACCGCAGGTGTTGCGGCGGTCAGACCAGCCGGCCTGACGGTCTGACCGGCAGGATTCTGATCGATGTCGGTTTCGGGTTGTTTTGTTGGATTTGGATATTTCCTTTGGGGATTTGGCTTCTAGATGGTTTCTATGCGTATGGATACTGTTGTTATACTAATGTGAGTCAAGTTGGGATGAACTTGGGCTCGGAATATGGTTTCTTGGTTGTTGCATGTGCAGGTGTTGCTTGAGGCCTCGAGAGAGTGTTGCCAGTGATAGATCGGAGTCAACTTGGGAGAAGTTGATATCCAAGGATCAAGAGATCATGCGGGTTACTAAAGGCTAGAGGACAATGCACGTGGTGATGAAGAGGGATGTGTACGTATGGAAAGAGGAGTCGAATTTGGAAGGGAGTCCGAATTCGGGAAGATTGATTGAGATAAGGAAAGAGATGGGTTGTATACTTGCAAGAGAGGGTTTCCTACGTGGGTTAGGAGTCCTAAGTTGTGTTTGATTCGTGGGCTTTGCACAGCCTACCTCATGTATAAATAGAGGGAGGGTGAGGCCCCCGGTATCGATTTTAGAGAGACTAGAGTTGAGAGAAAGTTAGGGTTTTGAGATTAGTTCGAGATTTTGGTGAGGAGTGCTGTTGGTGTACTTTGTAAACACTAGTTGATGCAATAAAGTCGAAAAGTTTCAATCTACATCTTCGAGTTTGTCATCTACCAGTGTTTCTGGATCCCGACGGTCTAACCGCAGATGTCCACGCGATCTGACCGGTGGGATAGCGGCGGTCTGACCGCAAGCGTTCAGGCGGTCTGACCGACGAGGCTACAGCGGTCTGACCGGCGGCAAGTGGGCGGTTCGACTGGCGGCGACAGGGCTTCGTCATTGACTTTGTTCGAGGGTAATCTTTAATTCCGGAAAAGAATTTTTGGTTTTTGGTTCGAGGGTAATCTTTAATTCCGCAAAAGATTTTTTGGTTTTTGGTTTTTCCTACCATTCACTCCCTTTTGGTAGGTTTGTTTGGTTTTGTGCGATCCTACAACTCAAATATCTTCAAGATTGATCTTGATCAGGTCCTGCTGCATGTAGGCATGGTGGTATTTTACTGCTTGAAATATAATTTAAAATGAATCATTCATCGTGCATGTTACAATCTTTTGTTTCTTTTTATTTTGCATAGAACTTGATAAATCAAATTAATTAGAGCTTTATGTGAGACATGATACTATTCCCTCCGTCTCCTAATATAAGGGATTTTGATATTTTACTTGCTCTGTTTGACCATTTGTTTTATTAAAAAAAATTGGAATTATTATTTTTTTATTTGTGACTTACTTTATTATCCTAAGTACTTTAAGCACAACTTTTCGTTTTTTATATTTGCACAATTTTTCTGAATAAGACGAGTAGTCAAACGTTTCAATAAAATAGTGAATATTCTTTATATTAGGGTACGGTACAAGGGGACGGGGGTAGTACAATTCAATTGGAACATGATAATGCTGCGTTCGAATGTCCCTTTTCCAATCTTGTACTCCCCCATTTGCTGTGGGAATACTTCTTGAACTGCTACAGTGCATTCCATTTTCCTAATTTTTCTATAGGAAAATCGCTTGAAAAATCATATTAATCAATTTTTCATGATTTTCAGATAATACTTCATTAATCATGTGCTAATACGTATAATTAAGAGCTCTGTTTTAATTGCCAGGACGAACAAGGATTGGTTTCCCCTCAAATGAACGCAGCCTAAAACGTGTTCAAAAACTATCTGGTACTTTCGGATGGAACTTGAAAGTACGACCCAAAATTTGGAACTCAATAAAACTTTCGCATCTTGTCCGAAATGGATGGCTTTATACTATTTTACCGTGAGAGCAATTGGTTTTTGCTTGATCTAATGGCTGTGAAGATATATTAGCAGCTGGTACAACCACCCAATGTTTCTGAACTAATCATATTTTCTCTAGCCCATCTCTACTGTCACCTTTTTAGACCTTGCAACATTGCAGCTAGTCTAAAACCAATTTTCATCTTGTATATGGAAAACGATCAAATTGGCATCCGTTCAGCTGGCCAAAATATACATGAAGAGGGTTGCCACAGAGCTTGACGCATTGCAAGGCACTGACAAAGACCCCAGCAGAGAGTTCTTGCTTCTCCAAGGTGTTAGATTTGCATTGAGAGTTCATCAGGTAGAGAACAATATAATTCGACCATAGAAGACATGGTATTGATGAATTTGAAAGGTGAAATGGACATTTTGTAATAACAACTAATTCTTCAATAATGTACAGTTCGCTGGTGGATTCGATGCCGAAAGCATGAAGGCTTTCGAAGAACTGAGAAGCAAGATGAGTAAACGTCTGCTCCACAGATATCATATTTATAGCTTGGACCTTGCATTGAACACTTGACTGGTTTCTTTGTTCAAATGTGTGAATAGCTCGAACAGCTAAATTGTAGAAACTGGGAATTGTAGATGCCAATGTTGTCCCATCCAAGATATAAACAGCAAGAAACGACTACAAGTGTGCAGGCTTCTGAATACATGTATACTGAGTTATACTACACGTGTACGTGTCTCTGATTTTCTTTTTCTTTCAGAATATAACGTTCAGTAATCCTGAAGAAAGAATCCGATTTTGAATGAAAAATAAATTCTCTTTGAACAGAATAAAAATTGAATTCTGAGGAAAATAGAGAAAGTATAAGAAAACAACAGATATATGAGATGCGCGTACAGGGCTCACACGTTAGCGTGAGACATCAGGGACAAGTAAGGATATGATCACGCAAATTTGCTAGTGTCAAAATCGAGCATAATTTCTGAAACCAACTTTTTCCGAACTTAGGGCAATGGCCAAGAGATTTGTGCACGTTATAAGTTTAATATCATAGTATATAAGAACTTTTGCCATCATCATTAAGAGGTACCAAAATTTTTACTGCAAGTTTTCGTACATCCATGTACTGGAGGTAATAAATTTTGTACTAGAAAATGTGGTTGTAAAATCAATATAGTATAACTCTAGTCTCTAGAACTTTCACATTGAATTTCATCGTGTACACAAGGTTGGTTATTGAATTGCTTGATTATGTTGTATGTCAGAGCAAGTTTAATAGTACAGCTAACTATGGGCTCCAAATCAGCTATAGTTAATTTAATAGCCAATTCATACAATAGTTACCAATAAACATGTACTACATAATTAATGTCTGCTCCCACCTGTCATACACACATATATCTTAGAGTCCGTGCTGCAGCTGGCTACCAATGTATAGTCCGCTATTCTTATCTCTCCTCTTTATCTGCTTAAAATATATTTATAGCCGGCTTACAGTCCACTATTGTACCTGCTCTCAGGACATACACCTCCTTTTGCTGACTTACAGATAAATAGCATGCATCACCATGCCGATATATATCCAGCATATGGCAAAAAAACATTGAAGCAATAGAGGACTCTCCAGGAAAATACTGGCAGCAATGAAGGAGAGAATATGTGAGTGAAAATCATTACTATCCAAAATTTGAGACGGCCTTCCCAATGGGAACAGGAGGCACTAGGAAGATGACTTCAACTGATAGATCCCAACAGATGTTGAGTGCCGATTCAGTTACACATCAAACAAAGAATCGAAGCATATAAAAAACGATTCCAGCTTTAAGTTTTATGCTAGAGGATACATTTGCCATGGTAGTAGCTACATATTCCAATGGCTTTTCCTATCAAAGAAAATCCACATTGTTAATTTCCTTGAGAGCCCATTTGAAGGCCACAAAACGGTCGGCATTGCCTCCTCCTCATCTGTACTACCCAATGTTCGTGCTTTGCGCAACAATTATACAGTGTCTCGGACTCTCGGTGACAATGAAGCTGTGTCTGGCACCATTAGAAAAAGGATCAAAATGCTAATGGTAACTGGCCGGTCACCGCTCCTAATTAAGTTGGTAACATATATATGTTATCAATCTACTGGTGGGAATATCTTAAACTGAAATTCGAAATTTGGAATTCGTTTATTAGACTGTGTTAACTACATCTTCTCTAGCAAGTTGTTCTGTCGCTTCATTCAAACTGAAGAAAAGGGGAAAAAAGACTGATGCTCCGTTTCAGATGGTTATAGAATGTACGATTCACTAAACATTTAGAGCAACTAGGAAGATAGCCCGCGCACATGCGCAGGCATCTTATTTAATGTGTTTGAAATTTTATTACGAATTTTTACGATTACTCTTGTAAACATGTTTTTTGAATAATTTGATTGGGGTTTCTTTGAGTGCTAGTATTTTTCTTTTCTAATCACCATTGTGGTGTATGAATTCTAAACTAAAATTACTTAAAACCATTACAGTTTCAAATTCATAAGAAACTATTGTGTCGAAGTGGAGTTGTTACCTATGAAACTATAATATCATTTATACACAATGCATTTATTTTTTAATATGTAGTATATTTTATTTTTGCATGTACTAAACTCTGAGTAACATTTTTCTTGTATACTATATATGTTAATATCCTAAAAAATATTCATAAATGACATATATGACTTTGCTATTTAGAATGGGTTTCAAAATAAAAAAAATGTTAGATTTAGAAAAAAAAATAAATGTTCACTTTTCAATTTTATTTCACATTTTTTTTCTAGATTTCTATTCCATCAAGCATCCCTTGAATGTTTTGATCTCTGCAATTTGGAATGAAAATATAAATGGGTTAAGGTCATACAAGGCATCCTTTCTAAATTTCTCTCTCCAATTAAGGATGAAATATTAAAATAACAGTCATAATGTTTCTTTTTAACTAAACTACCACTAAACTGGAGTGTTTCTAGATTTACAATGTAGTGTAGCAACATTTACCAACTAAATAAATATATAAATATACATGGTCTTTAATTTCCATATAGAACTGATTTGATATATGTGATTGTTTCACTGCTATAATTCCTTGGCACAACCCATGTGCGTGCTACGATCTTACATGTTGTTCAACGCACCATGTTGGTTATTTTCAATCTATTATCTATATATGACAAATAGACCCTATACGGGGTACACATTACTACTTAAAAAAATGATATAATCAAAAGCTTTTTCTCTAATCTATTAGTGACACCATATATCTTATGTATAATTTATATGCTATGATCATCTTAGGAACATTTATTTATCTCCTAAAAGATAATTTGTTAACAAAAGCACATCTAAGATAAAGTATAAGTAAATAACCTAAGAGAAATTAATTACTTCCTCTTTTTTGGAAAAAAATATCAATAATTACAACACCAAATTAGTCGGAGTAAATTCAAAATTGAATATGTTTTTTATAATATATTTGTTTTGTGTATAAAATGCTACTATATATTTTTATAAACCAAGTCAAGAAATTAGACATTGACCAAATTTAAAATGACTTATAATCTGAACAGAAGGAGTTGGTAGAAAGGTATAAATAATAGGTTGCCCGGTTTATTAAGAAAAAGGTGGGATATTTTAATTTTTAATGAGAAATTTTAGTATTTTATTTTATTTAGTGGAGGTCTCAAGGTGGATATGTTCCACAATATAAGTCAATACGGATATTAAATTATTGATTTAATTCAAAATTACAGTAGTTTATGCATATTGTAAATTATATATGATTTCAAAAATTATGATTATATTAAATTCTAATTTATGCTACTTCTATAAGTGATAGATAGAGGAGAAAGAGAAGAAAATCATGTGATAGAGGGAGAGCCAGCTAGATGTTTTAGGTAGAGGTCAATTTGTGAGTTTTTTTTGTCCATAAAGATATTTTTATTTTAGTTGTTATGTGGAGTGAAAAAAAAAAACAAAGAAGGAATGGCAGGGAGAGAGGAAAGGGAGGATTGGTGGTATGGGTAGGGGTGGGCAGAAAAAGACCGTACTGAAAAGACCTAGACCGGGACCGAGAAATTCGGTTATCAATTCAGTCCTAGGTAGTGAAAGACCCAATTTTGTTCGGTCAATTCAGTTATTCTCCTCGGTTAATCAAATAGACCGAATTAACAAAAAAATTGTCTAAATGCAACCTATAATCCACTAATTTCAATAGGATTAAACTCTAATTTTCACATCCTTACTTCTTCTAGGCATGCAACCTAATAAGAGTCTTTACTCATACGTGCTTACGAATTTTTTTTGTGATTTTTGTGTTGAAAATTTCCAATATTTCTTTGCATATATGAAAATGTTGTTGAATTTCGGTTAGGACCGAGACCGAGACTGTAAAGTTAAGACCAAATTTGTCGGTCCTGACATTTTTGCGTTGAAATTCGGTCTTCACTTTTCAAAGACCGAAATGACCGAAAGACCGAAGACAGAGACCGAAAATTCCGGTCCGACCGAATGCCCACCCCTAGGTATGGGGGAGGGAAGAAGGTTGGTTTGTGATTTTTTAAAGATAGATCTAACCATATAAAATAGTGGGTCCATCGATTTAATTGGAAGCTGATGGTTAGATGTTTTATTTTATTACACATATTTATAGATTTTTTTTAATTTATTAGAGTTCCTTGTAACGACTTAAGAGCCTTTACGCATGATCTAATTTTTAAATAACTACATATGAGCAATATAAATTTTTAATTATGTATTTAATTATAAATAACTCAACAATTGAAAAAAAAGGAAAAATACGTGACTTGAGAGTTATGACCATTTAGTTATCCGAATTATTTTTTAATATATTAAGAGTTAGTTAGAAAATAGGATAGATTAGCTAAAAGATAGGAGAGAAGGGGAGAGGAGGAGGGTGGGAGGGAGCACGTACGTACATTACGTACGCAATGGAGGTGGGGATACCACTTTTTTCCTTTTTCCTTTTAGATGAAGATCTAATGGTTAAAATTAATGGGTCCACCAATTTAAAGGAAAAATCAATGGTTAGATATTTATTTGATTTTTTTATTTTTTTATTAAATTAGAATTAGAATGCCATATGGCGGTTTAGGAGCGTTTATAGGAGACAACGTGGCGGCTTGAGAGCGTTTATAGGAAGTTTAATGGACTTTTAGTATATAATAGATATGTATGTGGACAATGCTATAAAGTCTTACATTGTGAAACAGAGGGAGTATCGTTTACTCACCCATATATGCATATATGCATATATATATATATATAACCACAAGCCATGTTTTAGCTCTTGGCTCCTTCGTGTACCTATTTCATGCTCTTTAGGTATCGGCTTACGAAAACTTGATTCATTCACTTCTTCTCAGGTTTAACTTGCCACGGGGTATATATCGATTGATCAACCATGGGCATCGCTGACCTCAATGTGAAATTGCGTGAATGGAGGACTCAGTAGGAACGAGTGGCACTGGGAAAATACCTTTGTTAGCCTATTCAAAATTGACCATTCGAGCATGATGGTTTGCATGCTCAAACAAAAGTCCATACGCGGTCATGAGTGAAGAGTAGAAGTTTGAGAATATCATAGCGTCTTACCCAGGAAGCACGATTGCAATGCACGAATAAGGATTAGATGGATTTTGACCAGTAGCACCTCAAGGCTACAACTTTAAAGCATCTCCCTCCGTTTTGAAATGTTTAATACCGTTGACTTTTTTAAATATATTTGACTGTTCGTCTTATTCAAAAAATTTAAGTAATTATTAATTCTTTTCCTATCATTTGATTCATTATTAAATATATTTTTATGTAGGCATATAATTTTACATATTTCACAAAAGTTTTGGAATAAGACGAACGGTTAAACATATTTAAAAAAGTCAACGGTATTAAACATTTCAAAACGGAGGGAGTAGCATACAACACATATCCATGTACAAGAGCCAATGCCATCTGTTTCGTGCATGGAATAGGAGGTCATGTGGAAAATATGAATCGATCACTACTGCTGTTGATCCATAAGTCTCAATGAGAAAGGGATGTACTAGGAATCAGAGCTCTAGAGAAGTTAATAATATCTGGCCTAAGTGCTAATCTATTTCTTTTAAAAAAATGTAAAATCGAAGAGAAGTTTAATTATGGGTATTGCACATTTTGCTCGTAGTAGCATGAAATTCAGCCTAAATCCTGAATATTTGGAAGGGACAAGGGAGCCTTGTTTGATTTATTGCCAATACAAGCCTTACCAAATACGTAGTAATTCGTAATGGCAAGCTTTCGCGTTACCAACATTTTGGCATAGAATGGTTACTTGGTTTGTGCAAAAATTAATTAAATTTTATTGTTTTTGTAGCAAACCAAATGCTTCCCAGATGAAACTTCAGCACAATGAGCTACACTGTTAGCTTGCATAGCAAAAACCTTAGTGCCTGTACGTGCTGTGGTACGCTAATGTTTGACATACAATTGATTAAATCATACAACCTATATCAATCTTGTTTTTTTATTTAAATTTGTATTTTATGTTTTGGATGGAGCCTGATAAAACAAATTATTTAGAGTTTTGTTTGAGACATACTGCAATTTTAGTTCGAACATGTTAAGACGTGTTGAAATTTCCTGTTGCTTTTGGATAAACTTGTTGAAAATATATATGACCCAAAATCGTGAACTAGAAAAAAAAAAAGGAAAAAGTACGAATCACCCCCTTGAACTATCATGGTTGGCCGAATTACCCCCTGAACCCGAAAACTAGACATAGCACACTCTAAACTTTTAATACCGGACGAATTACCCCCATCGATACTGTTTTGAGCGGTTTTGACTTGAGCTTGTACACGTGGCGCCAACGTGGCAATCTAGTCAGCAAAAAGACTCCTTGGGCCCACATTTCATCTCTCTTCCTTCCCGGTCTCTCTCTTCTCGGTCGCGCGCTCTCTCTCTCCCGTGCACGCGGCTGCGGATGGGCGGTGGGCGGCGGCGCGCGGGGACGCGCGGTGGGCAGTGGCGCGGAGGGGACGGGCGAGGCGATGGGCGCTCGCCGCCGGCAGCCGGGCATCCTCCGCGCCGCCTGCCATCCGGTTTCTTGTGGTGATGAGCTCAGGTAGCTGCAGAGAAATAAGAGGAGCTTGTTGGCCAAATGACCATCGCCGGCATAGGATCCGCAGCAGCAACAGGCCTTCGACTTCCCTGGCTCCAGCTAAGACCAAACAGCACGAGCAGCAGCAACATCACTTGGCGCAGCAGAGCCGCCTCGACAAGCTGAGGCCTGAGGGTACAACAGGGCTTCGACCCGCCGGCCGGGTGAGAGGGGAGGCCATGGCTTGCTCCGCATCGACGGCGATGAGCACGCCCAGCCTGCCACCATGTACGACCACGCAGAGGCGCCGGCCGGGCATGGATCGTGCGCGTTCTCGGAGATGTTAAACTTCCCATCGCAGCGTCCAACGGGGCCCTCTGCCACCGAGCTGCTCGCCAGCCAGATGAACGCCAACTACCGGTTCGGGTTCCGGCAGGCGGCGGGAGGGGTCGCCGGATTGGCCGGCGGCGAAGGCGCCAGTCGGCTATCCACAAAGCATCGGACGGGCGCGCGCCGAGGTGGCGCCTGTCAGGCCATCTCCTACAGCATCACAGCAGGGCGGGAAGCAAACAGTTGCAAGGGAGCAGCTGCGACGATCTTCGCGCGAGCATCGGCCCAACAAACTATATAAATCGAGTGAGTGGACTCAATAGAAAATTTATTGGGCCACTGTGAGGGAGTGAGCCCACAGCACATTGCTATAAGAGGCCGGCAGAGATGAGAAGGGGATCGAACACTGTAGAAACAACAAATTCCCAAATCAATTCAAATCTCTCTCTCTGTTCTTATCTATCTCTCTCTGTTCTTCCTCCAGTTCTTCTACTTCTCAACCCCATTCCTTCTCAATCTCTCCAAAATTCCCTCGTTGCGGTGAGAGCTAAACTCACACCGTGACATTTGGTATCAGAGCCCACCCTCTCCAACAATCTGGAGAAGCCGCGTTACACATCCAGGCTGCAGCTGCAAGTTCAGGCCATGGAGAAGCAGAATCTCGATTTTGGGAAGATTTTGGGCGAAATCCAGGAGTCGCTAGTGTCGCTGAACAACAAGCAATCCGAGACTCAAGCTGTGGTAACGAAGTTGGACGCGGGAATCGGCAGTTGGCGGCCTCAGGTGGAATCAGCTATCGAGGAATTGCGGGTGAGGTTGGGAGCTTCGTCAACAACTCGATCTCTCAACAAGTCCAAGCAGGCGGATCCAAGCATGTCTTCCCCTCGGGTCCCGTTGACGGGCGAGGAAAGGAAGGCAGAACCAAGCACGTCTTCCCCTCGGGTCCCGTTGACGGGCGAGGAAAGGAAGGCGCCGCTGCTCCCAACGCCGCCGCCGACGACTCAGCCCGCTGCTGCCGATGGGGGAAACAAATGGGCCAACGGCCACCATTTTCAAGCAAATTTCCGGGACGGACACCGGGGGTCAATGCAACCCAGGGTCCAGCCCGGGTAAGGGTATCTTTGATTTTAACCAGTTTTTGCTCCTAAGTTTGATGGGGTTGTTGGGAATCTGGGGAATTTGATTCTGAACAGGGGACAGACGGTATAACCATCGTGTGCCAAAATTGGATTTCCCAAATTTGATGGCGTCGGATTCTCAGGATTGGAGGATGAAGTGTGAGCACTATTTTGATGTGAATAACACCTACCCAGGGTTGTGGGTTAGGATAGCAACTATTTACTTCATGGGAAGGGCAGCCTCTTGGTTGAGATCATCTAGAGCTCACTTGAGATTTCCAATGTGGGAGGATTTTTGTTGCTGCGGTTTCGGCCAAATTCGATAGGGATCAGCATGAAAATCTTATTGACAAAAGTGGATAACCTTAAGCAGGTTGGGACAGTATGGGAGTTTTATGAGAGTTTTGATGAGTTAACCAATCAACTTTTAGTGTTATGACCCAACCTTAAGTTCTAAATACTTGACTCATAGGTTTACTGAAGGGTTAAGAAAGGAAATTAGAAATGCTGTTTTGTTGCAACGACCAAAAGACCTCGAATCTGCCCTTGCTGTTGCTTTATTGCAGAAGAAGTCTTGGAGAATTCTCAAAATTCTCATGCCAAGGAGATGAAAAGAGCTGATGGAAATCTTGTTTCAAGACCCAAGGCAAAGGGGGGTGGCCTCTGCCCTTGCCACCAGGGAAGGGAAGCAGTCAGGTTCAGGGAAATCGTTCAGAAGAAAATGACAAGTTGATCCTGTTCGTTCGGTCCGACAACACCGAATGAAAAGGTTTCAGCACTGAAGGCTTACCGTAGAGCTCAAGGGTTGTGTTTATATATGGCTGAGAAATGGTCTTCCTAACCATAAATGTGCAGCATCAGTGCAGTTGAATGTGGTACAGGAACTCTTCAGCTTGATACTAGAAAGAAAATTCTACTGAACAGCAACCAGAGGGATCACAAACTGGGAATTGATTGGCAATCTCTCCAGGCAGTGCAGGGTTCAGAGTCGGATGGGACTATGTGGCTTTATTAGGACAGGTCCAAGGACTAGAGGTGTTGATTCTGGTAGACTCAGGAAGTCTTGTCAGTTTTTGTCTCCTCCAGATGGCTGCTAAGTTGCAGGGGTGCAATCTTTTTTCTCATCCGTTGACAGTAAAGGTTGCTAATGACAGTACTCACTTGTAAGCAGTAGTTCCAAAGTTGTGAGTGGCAAATACAAGGGACTGTTTTCAGTACCACTTTGAGAGTGTTGTCTCTATCAAACTATGACATGATCTTGGGATGGATTGGTTAGTCAAACACAGTCCCATGGCAGTTAATTGGCTCCAGAAAACTATCACTCTTGTGGGTGCAGGGTAAAAATAGTGACAATTTATGGGTTCAGTCTCAGACAGCTCAATGCACCTTACTTCTTGCCAAGGAAATGCAACAGTTTCAAACTACAAACAGTGTAGCTCATATATATTCAACTCTCTTCTGTAATAATGTGATGACAAAGGGGAAGAAGTGCCAGGGGAGGTTCAATCCTTACTTCAGCAATTTGAGGAGGTATTTGAAGAACCCAAAGGATTGCCTCCAACAAGGCAATTTGATCATACCATACCATTACTACCAGGCACAACCTGTGAACATTAGACCATACCGTTACACTCCAGCACAGAAAGATGAAATAGAAGCACAGGTGACAGAAATGCTGCAGAATGGAATCATTCAGCATAGTACCAGCCCATTTGCATCCCCAGTGCTGTTAGTGAAGAAAAAAGATGGAACATGGCATTTTTGTGTGGATTACCGGCATTTGAATGCTAAATAACCGTGAAGAACAAATATCCACTGCCAATATTGATGAACTTGGAATAATACACATATATCAGTAGTTTCAGCTCTTCTTGTTAGCCACAAATCTAGCGAATTAACGAAAGACATGTGTTTATTTTGAGTGGAAAACCAAAGTCATCAGAACACACAATCAATAACTAGTCTCACGCGTTCACTAGTTGTTGCATGGTATATTA
>CM020184.1:2515629-2560150 GCA_009805545.1 Oryza longistaminata
GGAGCATCCTGATCCAAGTCTCTAGCCGCCGTTGAAGCAGGACGCGGCGACCTCCACATGGCGAGACGAAGGCCGGGGCCGGAGCGGCGCAACGGCGGGAGGGCGAGGGCGCTAGGCGGCAGGACCGACGACGGCGCGGGATGGCGAGGGCGTGGGACAGTGGTACCGGTGCGATGACGTAGCACGGCTGCACGGCGGGAGGGCGAGGCGGCGGGACCGATTGGAAGGGAGCGTGCGGGCGGGAAACGACCGCGTGCGCGGGAGAGCGGCAATTGCGAGCGAGATGGCCTATGCAAATATGCAGGACGAGGGGCGACGGATGCCGAACGGGATCGCGAGCGGAGTGAGATACCGAGTGTGTTGGACCCTAGTTTTGACTCGTTTTGTTTTTTTTTTACCGATCCAAACCCAGATAGCTAGATTGTTGGAGTTGCTCTAACTTAGATTTTAGGTCCATGGAGAAGTTTAATTCTTTCATTGCTAACATAGAATTAAGAGAGCTGTCTAGAAGTGGTCCCACATTTACATGGACTAACAAACAAGAGATTCCTGTTCAAGTGGTCTTAGATAGAGTACTGGTCAGCACAGATTGGGATGACAAGTTCCCTACCTCTCTTCTTTCCTCTATCTTGAGAGTTGGTTCTGATCACACCCCACTCCTTTTAGATACTAATGAGCTAGATGTGAAGAGGTGTAGTTATTTCAAATTTGAGTCAGCATGGCTGATCCAAGAAAACTTTGTGTAGATGGTGAGATTGAAGATGACCCCCAGAGATGACTCTTACATTCTAGAATACTGGAACAAAAAACTGGTTGCTCTGAGGAGATTTTTAAAAGGCTGGTGGATAAATGTACAAAGAGATGCTAGGATTAAGAAGGTAGTGCTGAAAGATCAGTTAGAAGAATGTGACTTGCAGGCTGAACAAAGAGACTTGTCCTGTGAAGAATGGAATGAGAGATATGCAAAAGAGACTGAACTTGAACATATATATGAGTTGGAGGAGCTCTTATGGCATAAAAGACTTGGAGGTCAATGGCTACTGGAGGGAGATAGAAACACGGAATTTTTCCACAGAGTTGCTAATGGTAGAAGGAAATGCACTATTGTTTCATTAGAAGAGGATTGACGCTTGATAACTAATAAAGATGAACTCTCTGATCACATTGTGGGTTACTATAAAGAGCTGTTTAGAGCTGATACTCCATCTAACATACACTTATCTCAAGGGGTTTGGGAGGAGAGTTTTTCACTTACTATTGATGAGAAGCTAAATCTCATCAGACCTTTTACTAGAGTAGAGCTGGACAAAGTGATAAGAGAAGCCAAGACTAACACTGCACCTGGCCCTGATGGGTTCAATGTACACTTTTATAGAACCTTTTGGGCTGAAGTGAGAGAGGACTTATTTGAGATGCTCATTCTCCTCTACAATGGGGAACTTGATCTAAAGAGATTGAACTTTGGTGTGATATCTTTGATTCCCAAGAAAAGTGACCCTTCTGACATTAGACACTTCAGAACTATATGTGTGCTGAATGACTGTTTTAAATTCATTAGTAAAGTAGTTACCAATAGATTCAGAGAGGTGGCCAACTCCGTGATCTCACCCACACAGACAGCTTTCATTCCAGGAAGGTTTATTTTGGAGGGATGTGTGATTGTTCATGAGGTGCTGCATGAGTTAAAACTTAGGAGGGATAAAGGGATCATTTGGAAACTAGATTTTGAGAAAGCGTATGATAGAGTGTCCATGAATTTCCTCTTTGAAGTCATGGAGAGGAAGGGTTTCCCAGATAGATGGCTGAAATGGGTGGAAGCTTGTGTCACTGGGGGTAAAGTGTGTGTCAACATAAATGGGGACAGAAGTAATTTTTTTAGAACGTATAGGGGTTTGAGACAGGGGGATCTCCTCTCCCCATTGCTGTTTAATATGGTTAGTGATGCTCTGGCAGTTATGCTTGACAAAGCTAAAGGTAATGGTGTTTTGACTGGTTTAGTCCCTGAAATCTTTCCTGGGGGTATCACTCACCTACAATATGCTGATGATACTGTGGTGTTTATTCCTTTTGATGAAAATCAAATCCTAGCAACTAAATTTATCTTATAATGTTTTGAGGATATGGCTGGTATGAAAATCAATTACCATAAAAGCGAGGTGTTCATTGTGGGGTTGGAAAAAGAGGAAACATATAGAGTTGCTCAGATGTTGAACTGCCCTGTAGGTGCTTTTCCCATGAAATACCTGGGCCTTCCAATTAGCCCAGAAAAAATTCTTAACCATGATATTGATTTTCTGGGACAGAAATTGGAAAAGAGATTGGGAACTTGGGAAACAAATACACTTTCACATGCTGGCAGAGCTGACCAAATTAATGCTTGCTTATCATCCATCCCCTCCTATGCAATGGGCTTCTACCAATTACCTGAAGGTATTCATAAGAGGTTTGACTCTATTAGAGGGAGGTATTACTGGGCTGGATACAAAAAAAGAGGGAAATACCATATGGTGAAGTGGGATGACATAGCTTTTCCTAAGGATTTTGGTGGGCTAGGATTCACTGAAACCAGGAAGATGAATGCTGCCTTAATTGCTAAATGGATCATGAAACTGGAATCTGAGGACCATAGCCCATGTATAGAGTTGCTGAGGAGGAAGTATTTACAGAATAGTGGGGTGTTTCAAGTTAACCTAGGGGACTGCTCTCAATTTTGAAAGGGGGTTCTCAATTCCAGAAAATGGTTCATGTTGGGGGCTGAGTGGAAGCTAGGTAGAGGTGATCATATTTCTTTCAGGCATGATTTTTGGGTTGGGTCATGTCCTCTGAAAGTGAGGTTTTATAGGATCTTTGAGATCAGTAACCAACAAGACATTCTGGTTAGAGAGGTTTTAAAGGAAGGACATAACTGCTTATCCTTTAGAAAGTCTTTTGGTCCAGATGAAGTAGAGGAGTGGAATGAGTTGAAAACTGTTATTTTAAATACTAAGTTGGAAGATAGGCAAGATCTGCTCTGTTGGGGTCTCAATTCAAACAAGAGTTTTACTACGAAATCTATGTATAGAGCTGTGTTTCAGAGGGATTGTTGATAAGGAGATGGAGAAAATTTGGAAAGCGCCATGTCCAATGAAAATCAAACATTTCTTATGGCTGGCTCATAGAGATCGTATTCAATCTGCTGAACAATTGCAAAAGAAAGGATGGGGGGATGTTAATTGTGGCATGTGTGGAGATTTTGAGTCTACTAATCACATCCTTTTTGTATGCCCTATGGCTCGCTTTGTGTGGTGTTGGTGTAGAGATGTTCTGAACTGGCCTTACCCTCCTAAAAATCTTGATGAGTTTTTTCTCTTATGCAACCACTGTCACGCCCGGAAATTCACTAATAATTTCCGAACTTATTTGTGCATAAAACCCTCGTCCAGGAATCAGCCGAGGTACACAAACTGACAATTTAATATACAAATCCATCACAATAGTAACGTTACATACTTACAAAAGAAAAGAAAACAGCAGCGGAATTAACGGTCTAGCGATGGCTTCAGCTCCACTCCCACAGGCAACTCAACTGGGGTATAAGCCAAACGTCTTCTCCTTCTGGATCCTTTCTCTTCAACTGAGGTTTGATGATTATTGCAAGAATCAGCATATGACATACTCAACAAGCCACACAGCAAATATGCAAGTGCACAAGGATACCAAAGGATGGCATAATATAGGCTCATTTGCAAAAGCAGCATTTAGCAAAGATTTAAGATAAGTAAAACAGTAGAGTAATTAATCATCAATTTTATTCAACACTGAACAGCACCCCAATGCTGCACAGGCCCAACCAAACCTGAACAACCAACCCCGGTCGTATAGATCAAACCTCCAAACCTGGAATTATCCATTCCACACTAGGAGTCAAATTAATTATCACATTATTAACATTAATGAGTAGTGTGAGATTAATCACGAAAAACATTGTTCAACTCATCCATAACCACGGGTACGGCTATTCGAATAGATTAAACTCTGATCAGAGGTGTACCACTGTACCCACAAGACACAATCCCACAACATGTCACCATGCGCCTCAATACCACCACGGTATCTCGGAAAGGAACTGTGACAGTACCCCCTCGCACAACACAACTCACCACAGTGCACCGTTCCTGGATCATAATCTCCCCCTCAAAACCAGAGGCAATGGACTCCCCAGCGACCCCCACGGACTTCTCGCCGCTTCACAGTCTGGCACACTATAATGAATCATGCTATACAAAAGATAAAGCCGTTGCCCACGCTGGCTTGTGGTTGGCACGGTAAATGTTTCACAACAGTAGCTCGCGAACCGGTCCTTAATTGTCATGAGCACAACCATCAAAACCATATGCTCACAACCCACCTTAACCAGGTTTTAATTATCAATTAATTACCATCACACGATTAACCATCGTGAGCGACCATTAAATATAACCATAATTAATAATATAATATAATACATTGTAATCTATATTTAACCCCTTTTAGTTAACTACTGTTTCTATGCATGGCTAAGCAAACTTACATATAGCGCTTAGCTGAACCAATCCAATATATAAGGTTCATGCTAATCAAATTATAACCCATAGGAAAATAAAGTCATCTTCGGCCATTAATTAACGGGGAAAGGTTCACCTCCCGATGACATTCGAAAACAATGCATAGTTGAAATAAAAATAATAGCTTTAAACGGGTTCAACATACTCAAAGGGTTGATTGGGATCTGTGTGACTTGCCTTGGGCTTCCACAAACGCTTCGGAACCTTCCTCAACACAAAAACTCTCCTCCGGAACGTCGGAAACTAAAGCAATTAAACAAAAATCAACCAAACAGTACAAAAACAAGCATAAACAGTACATGTGGATATTTTTAACATGTAGATCTTGATTTTAGAAAAATTTAGCAACTTGAACCACCTGAAACGGATCTACGGTTATTTAGTTATGATTTTCCGAAGATTTAATATAAATTCTAATAATAATTTATTAAATAATTTATAAATCCTAAGACGAAAATCGGGATGTGACAACCACAGCTCTGCATTTATTAATGATAGATTACATATTATGTTGCTGGCTGCCATTTGCTGGTGTTTGTGGCTGACAAGAAACAACATGGTTTTCAGGAAAACTCTGCTTTACTCACCACTAACTTTGCCGTTTCAAATTATTTCTTTGTTGTTGCAGTGGAGGAAACTCTGTCGTGCTGAGGAAGAAGGGAAACTGGAACAATTTGCTGAGAAGATGAAGGAGCTGACCTCTAATCTGAAACCGAGAAGAACTGGAGTAGGGTGAATTAGTTTTTCTGTTGCTTTCCCTTTTGAGTTGTGCTATCCTCCTTTCCAGGCCGGGGTGTGGCCATCTGAACTTGTACTACATTGTAAGCTGGTTTCCCCAGCGCTACCACTTTGGCTTTCAGTAAAAAGCAGGGTCCCTAAGGACCTTTTGTCTAAAAAAAAAAATGATTCTACAGTTATCATCCTGTACACATCTCAGTAAAATATGTATTGACATATATAGGAGTAGCTATACACGCCTACACCTGTTAGAAGCTTATAATTTTCCTTTCTATAGATAGGTAGATAGATAGAAAGATATGTATAAAATTAACTAAGGCTCAGATTCATGAAAGAAAAACAACAAAAATGGAATGCAACGAGATGTTATATAGGAAAGGGAAGCATAAGGAATTCAAATCTTTGAATAATTTGTGCATTCTTAGCTTTTTGCATTGCTGCAATTATCAATGCCTATTTTGTGGCACAATGGCCAAACGAAGGTGGTTCCTTCGATGGCCCAACCAGCACTGATTGACCTAATTCGGTGAGCTCTTCTGCTATGAATTGCAAGCTAATTTCCTTGAGCCAGATTCATACAAACTATAGATGTGATGGGAATGACCATCGATCTCCAACCCTCCATATGACTAGGAATTGAGATATTATAAGGAAGTTCGATCCAAAGATCAGACCAGGAGAGGAGTTTTCTACAGTTTGATCTTCATTGATCGGTACTTGCCAGATGTCTGCACTTTGTATATAAACTTTAGTGCATCTTTGCATGGTTTGGATAAATATCTAGTGTAGTGAATTACGATATAGCACCACACTGTCTCCAGACAAATTGTGGGCATACGTACCCTGAATCCATAGCTGTTGTTCACAAAATTGTAGCTGTAAAATCAAAGGTGTTTTTGATTATTATTCTGTGATGAACAATTGGCATTAGTGATTATTGGTTTTGATATTTAGAATTTATTTGCGTTTTGGAGATGATTGGAATTTAACAGGTAATCTACAGGTACTGCTGTTGATTTGGTCCGGTCAGACCGGGCATGTGCTGCCGGTCAGACCGGCCAACTCTGTGTCGGTTTCGGTTTCGGGTTATTTGTTTGGATATCCGTGATTGTTTCATGATTATGGCTTCTAGATGGATACTATGCGTATGTAATACTGTTGTTTGCTACTAATGAGTGAAGATGGGGATAGCTTGGTCTCGGAATATGGTTTCTTTGTTTGATTTATGTGCAGGTGACTCGATGCCTCGGGAGAGTATTTGCGGTGATGGATCAGGAGTCGACTTGGCGGTAAAGCGATGTTCGAGATGGTCAGATATCATGCGGGATACTTAGGCTAGAGTTCAATGCACGTGGTTGGTGAAGATTCCATATGGCATGCGAAGGAGGTATAGTGTGTGTATGGGATGCGGAGTCAAATTTGGAAGGAGTCCAAATTTGGTATGATTGGTTATGTAAAGTTTATTTCTTGTACGAGAAGGTTTCCTATGGGGATTAGGACTTCTAGTATGAGTTTGGTTCGTGGCTTTAGGCTGCCTACCTCATGTATAAATAGAGAGAAAGCGTGAGGCTTCCCGGTATCGCTTTTGACAGCAATTGAGTTCATAGTTTAGTTTGGGTTTTGAGTTTAGTCGAAATTTTTGTAAGGAATGCTGTTGGTGCACTTTGTAAACACAGAGAAAAGCAATAAAGTTGTCATCTACTTTAAGAGTTCTTCGATTTGTGTTTTCTCGGGTACGGCAGTCTAACCGGCAACTCAACGGCGGTCAGACCGACGGCAGACTTGCGGTCAGACCGGCGGCGGCGACATGAGCTAGTAAGAAATCTCGGCGGTTCGACCGATCGATCTACATCGGTTAGACCGACATTCTTCAGGCAGTCAGTCCGGCGCTTTTACTTCGGCCAGACCGCGATTCATCGAATTTGAAGGTAACTTTTAATTCCGCTAAAAGTTTTGGTTTTCTGGTATACCAACCATTCACCCTCCTCTGGTTGGCTTACTTATTGTGTTTCGATCCTACAGTAGCAAATAGCCTCACTGATATGCACCTACATTTTCTGACTTCAAGTTAAACATAAATAGAAGGATGGGTACGTAAGTCCATATCGAGCCTGTCAACATCAAAGAAAATAAAATGATCATGCCAAATGATAGCAGTGGAGAAGAAATATCTTAGTGAAAACAATAATTATCCATACGGTCTTACCCAAAAGGAAAAGGAGGCCCTGGGAACTCGAGTTTACCCAAGGGATCATGTCAGCCAAGTGTCGATTCATTTCGCACACAAAGTTGAAACACAAGAAATACATTTTCTAGGATGGACATTTAGGGTGGAGATGTACTGGTCTTTTAGTTGTACCAGATATATATACGCCTTCTCCCTCGTGCTCCATATTTATGTTGTTGAAGCGTTTTTGGGCTAGATGAAAATTTCTATTGTCGGAGAGATCAGTGAACATTTTACATGAGTTTACCCCTACGGTAGTTAATGGGGCCATGGTTTACATTGTGAGAGAAACATGTTGAGTTCAAAGGTAATTACTATGGAGGAGCACTGTATAGACACTCTAATTAATCATTCATTAGTAAATAAGACCGTCCCCATGACAACAGGAAGTATGGAATCAGTGGGCACTACTGGAGAACAAATATTTGCCCGGATGGCAAAAATCACATTAGTTCCGGTTCGATTAAGAACCGGGACTAAAGTGTATATTTAGCCCCAGTTAAAAAGTGCAACGAGACTTTATGTTCTTAAGTCCCCGGAGTAATTATTGGCTTCCATGAAGCAAGGAAACTGGCAGCGCTACCCTGCAAATTACACAGTTCCATCATTCACGTTCGATGATCTGACTATCATGTGAAGAATTTCTGAAGAATGCTGTATTCCTTGCTTCGAAAGTATATTAGCATCTGTTCTGAACTAGTGTTCTCCCAAATTCCATAGTTCTTCAGACTGAGATAATAATAATAATATTTTATCAAGCCCAAATTAGAGAACTTTTATAGTCCTTGAAAAAGTACCTCGAGGTATCTAAATTTTACTAATTTTTTTGGTATCTCGAGGTACTTAGTATCTGGAGGTATCAAAATTTACACTAGAAAGTGTGCTACCTTCCGGTATTTTTTCAAGGATGGTAAATTTACCCCCCAAATTGACATCTTTAAAAAGCACAAACATCTATTGTTTATGCCAGAGTGGAGTAGAGTATGGAATTCCAGTGAATTGACAGTACCTTTTTATTTGGAACACTGTGGATAGTAAATAAGCAAAAATCATTTTCATTAGGTATATCCCAGTGTTAACTATCAATATTTTGAATGTATAATAGAAGACATTCTATTCACACTGAATTTGCTAACTATATCATATTCAATTTCATCTTGCACACATGATAGGTGGTTGAATTAATTATGTTGCATGTCATGACAGACTGCACATGCCTTCTATGATTTACAATAAATAGGAGGCATCACCATGTCGATATATATTGAGCATGCAATAAATAAATATTGAAGCAAGAGAAAACTCTCAAGCAAAATGCTAGCAACAATGGAGTAGGATTTGTGAGTGGATATGATAATAAGTTTCCAAAATTTCGGGAGGTCTTGCCCAATTGGAAAAGGAGGCACCAGCTGCTGAGTGCTGATCCCTTTGCACGGCAGACACATAACAAAAGCACATGCGGAAACGTCACAAATTGAACTTATATGCTGGAGGATACATTTGCCATGGGTAGTAGTCACACACACCTAACAGCTTATCCAACCCAGGAGAAGTGCCCATGTTGCATTGACAGCCTTTGCGGGGTCATCACAGATGGCACCGCTTCCTCTTGCTGTTGTGCTATCAACGAACCATTGGGAATCTTAAATTCAAATTTGAAACATGAAATTTATCTTGGTAAAAAAATGTGCTAGTTACATCATCTCTTATTCTTCTGTTTGGTTATGTGAACATTCCATAAGGAAAAAATAGGCAGATACAATTTAATTTAGTCCATTGTTACATTTGTGATGGACTATCCGTACTAGCAGCTCCCAAGATCAGATGTAGATGGGAGGTTTTGTCTTTAGTGATTTGGCATTTTCGTCGTGATGAGTGTCTTGGTATTCACAGAGCATGCCCATGAGGCAATGATCTCAATGAAACCTCATGACTATCGACTCATCAGTCATCATTGTCAAATCAGCTTCTGCGTCTCAGCTCCCAGAGATGAGGCTAACACTATAATGGAGTTGCTGCCTGTTCAATGACTAGGGATAGAGCCATGATTAATCATTTCGTTCATGGCAAATATTGAAAGAGCAGTCCTCATACTGCTTGATAGCCCATGTTAATTTGATTCTTCGTAACCTTGCAACGTGCTCACATTATACATTAAGCTTAATGTCCCATGTTCGTGTTTTGTTCTTTGTTTTGAGATCGCTCAATGTCCAGTGTTTGATCCTCTCCAACGCACTCGCCATCCTTCTTAAATCATTTGCAGTAAGCTTAGTCTCCCCTGTATTTCTCTTTGTTTGGAGACTGCCCTACAGTGCACATGGCAAGAGCTACTGCTCAGTATAGCCCCACGTCAGATTTATGTGTCCTATGTAACTGCAATTGGTATTTAATTGTTATGAGTGAAGACCAAATCAATATGCAAATAAATGGAAATTACTGCAAATCTGCACCAATAGTTCCATACCAACTTACAATTAACCTATATGTCCTCTTACAAACTAGAAAAGAAACGCCACATTTTACCGCCTCCATGTAAGGGATAAGGGAAACAAGCAGTGAACACCGAACCGGTCAAGTCATGTGTGCGACTCCACTCCATCCATTTCCTTGGTCGAAAAAATAGTGTGTAGTGAAGGCAAGCACAGAGCCAACTTGCCACACAACAATAGCTGTTCATTGATCTTCCTAGCTGAGCTGTTGACAAGGATCACAAAGTATATAAGAATGCTCACTCATTATATATTTAGCATCTAGGGAGATTTTGTTTCTGATATACCCAACATCATTGGCCTATTTACCCTCCACAAATATTTTCCTTTACCAGGTGGATGTTACGTTCCTGAAAACACTGAAGGCTCGAATGGTCCGTACTCAGTAGCATATATGTGATAGTTTCACTTCACAAATTGATCCTATTGAACCAATACAACTTGTAGTTTTCAAATAAGGGTATGAAAGTAGATCTCGATGAGTACGGATATGAATTCACAAAGAATAAGTACCACTAAATGCATTGGGAAACTGTGTTCCATAAAATAAAATTAGACCAACAATGTGCACTGAAAATAAACTATTCAAAAAGAATACCTGAAATACGACATGAAACCTCTGTTCATTAAATGGTCCATAAGAAATCTGTTGAACACTTTAATTCCTATTAGCATGAATAGCCGCTGAAGCTCAATTTTCCAATGCCTCATGTACTGATTATATGGACGGTAACTAGATGCATGCATTCAAATGATAGGCCCCATTGGTTCCCACTGCAAACACTGGATGAAGTTTTGGATTTTCATGGCACGCTTTTCAAACGGCTAAACGGTGCATTTCGTGCAAAAACTTTCTATATGAAAGTTGTTCTAAAATATATGATTAATCCATTTTCAAGTTTGTAATAATTAAAACTCAACTAAGCACATGTTATTACCACGTCATTTTGCGTGAAACACTTAATCTTCATTTTCATCTTTATCTTCAGGAGATTCAAACACCACTTATATTGCTGTTTCGCATGTCATCTGATAGCTTTCCTGTACACTTTTACTTCTAGCTACTTACTTTTCATCTCTGTTACTTTTGCTCTTGTATCATGTGCACATGTGTCTAGCGGTATTTTGGGTGGTGCAGCGCCTATGCAATGCGTTCTGCATTTGGATCGTAAGCTTATTTTTATACATGGTACAGCAAACATACTTGGCTTGGATGGCTGTACACTAGGCATCAGCCCTGAACCCTGCATTCCCATATGTTATCTATTTTAAATAACCAATAACAACATATCAATTCATATTTTTTACAGCGTTAATTCATTAAACTATTCAATTTCAACTACTATATCATGAAAGACTAATTATCATGCATCTAGTTACCGTCCACATTATTTCAATATTATTTCCAAAATTATTATGTCATCAAAGACTAATTCAATTTCAACTACTATATCATGAAAGACTAATTAATTCAGATTCCTGACTATGTAGAACTCCATATTATTTCCGAAATTTGAAATTATTGCATGATAAAAAAACATAATTAAGACTCTAAACCATCTGCTCCTTTAGTCCCCAAAAACGTTGTTGTTGATCGTGGCACACGTTGTGATTCCTTGGTGTCAGTCCTTTACCATTTTTCTTCAAGCATGGTCGGTTGTTAGTATCTTTAATCTCATGAACGCTGGTAGGAGAAATGGAGAATGACTTCTAGACTGGCTGGCACTGTCAACATGGTAAAGCTAGCGGGCCAGTTTTAGTTAGTAAACACCTATAATTAATACACACAATAACATGGAGGGATCAATTGTATTAGGCTTTATGAACCAATATGTTGGAATTCAATATGTGTTCACGAACAATATAATAATTTGGCTCTAGCTTCTGATAAAGCGAACGCTGGGATTTTCTCATTATCTTAAAAAAGGCAAATCACACCATGCATCAACACATCAACTCCAAATTTAAGAACATTTCGAGGTCAATATTTTAAATCAACAAATATAGTACTACACCGAGTAATGCTTTGGCTGCAGGCACATGTGCACATGCAGGCAGAACTATTCACCACAACATAACCTAATGTACACAGTTTATATCTGACTTTTTGTTTCACGATTACACAATATATCCTGGGTGATATTCTGATAGGATGTTCTCACCGATCCCATTCAACTCTCTAGTGATACGATGTTCGTTGCATGTCATTGCACAACAGGACTATGAACTATAAATTCCAAACATGAGAGGCACCAGGAAATAGTTATTTTGGTTTGCCATAGTTGCCATTCAGGTTTGCTGCCACCGAGTACCAATCCATGCAAGACTAGTTTTTCTCATTGGTTTTGCTCTTCCGACATGCCAAATTCAAGTGGTGTTGGGATGCCGGTGGCACCAGACAAGGGTGTGCATGTGATTCCCCAGCTGCGTGTGGCAACACAAGGCTCGGAACCATGAGAGAGATGGCATGTCAATGCAACAGTGTAGTCTCTAATACGACTGTGCATGGGCCAAAACTTGTCATGCTGGATGGTGATTAATTTCCAGCATATAGTTTGTTCTTGGACGTCCATGGAGCTAACCAAGTCACACGTGCATATAGCTCATAGAGCTAGATAAGTTGGATCAGTTTGAAGTTGATCTGCTTAAGTACGTAGCCTCATGAAGTCGTGAGCAAAATTCTCTAACGAAATACTCCATCCGTTTCAGGTTACAAGATGTTTTGACTTTAGTCAAAATCAAACTGCTTCAAGTTTAACTAAGTTCATAGACAAATATAGTAATACTTATATTACCAAATTAGTTTTATTAAATTAATAATTAAATATATTTTTATAATAAATTTATCTTGAGTCGAAAATGTTACTATTTTTTTCTATAAACTTAGTCATACTTAAAGCAGTTAGACTTTTACCAAAGTCAAAACATCTTATAACTTGAAACGGAGGGAGTACACCTTTTTTTCTTCATACTAAGATGTTCTGACTCATCCCAGTCACATGCATGCCCTCGTTTAATTTGGAATTATTATGAAGTGAAATGTGACAAAAGTGTGGATGGAATTTCTATTCAAATGAATTTATTTTTCTTACCTAAGGTATAAATATTTCACAGATGTTCCTTCGACGGTAAATAAATAGAAATTAATAGAGCCACACTTGATGGGAGAAATGGGTGTGCTATCCAACCTCAAGTCTTCTTTCGGCTAATTAATCAGATGCATGCAATATGATGCTAAGTTCCTCCTAGTATCTTTATTCCAATATTTAAAAATTTAGAAATTTTTTTTGTCTTGCCAAGTAAGCCTAAAGCTATTACCATCCACCATTCATAATAACATTGTCCGTTTTAGTTGCCCATGTGCATATATATGCACTGATGCCAATACAGGAATGGGCTCAGATAGCCACGAGGGACAAGAAGATATGATCAACCATAACCAGACGTGGCCTTAGAAAGTTGGAATGGGCGGTACTAGGAAAATATGTTGGTCAAGATGTTTGCTTTCAACCAATCCCAACTGTGGTTACTGTTCTTGAGCGTAGTACAGCCCGTCGTAGTTGCTCATTCAAACTACAGGTGTAAGTTGTAATGCCACCAGCCATTTGAGAGAATCCACCCACTGTTGTGCAACTGTTCATGTGGGCTGGGTACTGGATAGACTATCCTGGCCGGGGATTAGAATTTTGAACATTGTTTGATGCATCCAGTTCTCATCAGATCTGTCCGTTCTTCTAAATACATGATAATATACTGTGCAGTGAAAATTCGATATATGTACATGCAGTGTTGTCAAGCGTGATGCTTCACTTTCGTAGTTAATTAGTTTGACAATTTAAATGAAAATTTTGGTGCCATTCAGTAAGTGTATGAAACTCTTGTGTGTTATACACAGAGTAAAGCACACACCTTTTTGCACGTTCACTTGCATTGATCATGTCTATAATTATGAACAACTAGGTAGGTAGCCTGTGCACATGCGCGGGCATAAGCGCATCTTATTTAATGTGTTTGAAATTTTATTACGAATTTTTATGATTACTCTATTATAAACATGTTTTTTGAATAATTTTCTCGGGGTTTCTTTGAGTGCTAGTATTTTTTTTTCTGCTTACCACTGTGATCTATGAATTCTAAACTACAATTACTTAAAAACCGTTGTAGTTTTAAATTTATAAGAAACTATTGTGTCACAGTGGAGTTGTTACCTATGAAACTATAATATCATTTGTACACAATGCATTTCTTTTTAAATATTTCGTATATTTTATTTTTGAATGTACTAAACTCTGAATAACATTTTTCTTGTATACTGTATTTGTTAATATCCTTAAAAAATATTCATAAATGACATGTGTGACTTTGCTATTTAGAATGGGTTTCAAACTCCAAAAAAATGTTATATTTAGAAAAAGATAAATGTTAAGTTTTCAATTTTATTTCATGGTATTTTAACTTTTTTTTTCTAGATTTCCATTCCGTGAAGCATCCCTTAAATGTTTTGATCTCTTAAATATTTTGATCTCGTACAACTTGGCATGGGGTAATGGCATCCTTTCTATAAATTTCTCTATCCAATTAAGAATAAAATATTAAAATAACAGTCATAATGTTTTTTTAACTAAACTACCACTAAACTAGAGTGTTTACAGATTTACCAAATAAATAAATATATAAATATACATGGTCTTTAATTTCCATATAGAATTTATTTGATATATATGGTTGTTTCGCTGCTATAATTTCTTGGCACAAACCATGTGTGTCAGGCTTATAGATACCACATATCTAATAGTAGTTGATTAAATCTCGGCAGGACCTACCACATAACATGTCTAATACGGAAACAACCTTCGGATATAGGAGGAGTTCCGGATAAGGAAAGACAACCAGAGTTCTACATGGAAACGATAAGGACTACTCGGATTGTATCCATATTGGTTTCCCTAGTTCTACTTGGACAAGGGGATACCTATGGGTATAAATACAAGGCCCCCTAGGAGGAGAGGGGACACAATCAACATACACGGAACAACAGAAGCCACAACATACAAGCCAACATACGCCAAGACAAGACGCCGGATATCGACTTTAGGGATAAGCACGGCTAGTCCCCTACGGTGTCTCCGGATACTGTCAGGAGAGACGAAAGCGCTATCTCTGATCTCGCCGGGCATGGATTCGAGGAGGAAGACTACCCTGTTGTCGACTACGAGTCAGACCTTCAGACCGCCATGTCGACAACAGTTACATAGGTTACCCCAAATATTGTACTGGTGTGATTATGGTGAATAAGAGCAATACCGGCTTCAGCCAACAGGATGTAGGCCTATTACCTAACAATTTCAGGGGCCCGAACCTGTATAAAAATCCTCGTCTCTGTCTCTTTTACCTAAGTCTCGCGTATATCCTAGTACCAACGATCCCCATACTATGCAAATACCGGAATCGCGACATCAAACGTCGACAGTGGCGAGAGATATGCCTGGATCGACCCTATCCGGTACCTACAGAGGCCGGCCGTAGGGATATTGCGCTGTCTCTGATCTCGCCGGACACGAACTCGAGGAGGAAGACTACCCTGTTGTCGACTACGAGTCAGAACTACAGACCGCCAAGTCGACAACAGTTAGATAGACTACCCCAAATATTGTACTGGTGTGATTATGGTGAATAAGAGCAATATCGGCTTCGGCCAACAGGATGTAGGGTTATTACCTGACAATTCAGGGGCCCGAACCTGTATAAAAATCCTCGCCTCTGTCTCTTTTACCTCAGTCTCGCATATATCCTAGTACCAACGATCCCTATACTATACAAATACCGGAATCGCGACATCAAACGTCGACAATGTGCTTGCTACGATCTTATATGATGTTCAACACACCATGCTAGTTATTTTCAATCTATTATCTATATATGACAAATAGACCCTACACGGGGTACACTTACGACTAAAAAAATAATATAATCAAAAGCTTTTTCTCTAATCTATTAGTGACACCATATATCATATGTATAATTTATATGTTATGATCATCTTAGGAACATCTATTTATCTCCTATAAGATAATTTATTCACAAAAGCACATCTAATATCAAGTATAAGTAAATAGCCCCTATATGCCTATTAAGGGAAATTAATTACTTCCTCTTTTATGGAAAAAATATATCAATAAATACAACACCAAATTACTTTTAGTAAATTCAAAATTGAATATGTTTTTTATAATATATTTGTTTTTTATAATATATTCAAAACATAAGTAGTCGGTAGAAAGACATTAGATGTCTAGCAGGCAGAACTATTCACCACACATAACCTAATGTGCACAGTTTATATCTGACTATTTGTTTCACAGTTACACAATATATCCTGGGTGATAGGATGCTCCTCACCTCCCATTCAACTCTCAAGGTTGCATGACATTGCACAACAGGACTATGCACTACATTCCCAAAAATGAGAGGCACCAGGAAAGCGTTTTTTTGATTTGCCATAGTTGCCATTCAGGTTTGCTGCCACCGAGTACCAACCCTTGCAAGACTAGTTTTTCTCATTGATTCTTCTCTTCCGACATGCCAAATTCAGGTGGTGTTGGGATGCCCATCAGAGAGAGAGCGCATGCCAATGCAACAGTGTGGCGTATGATACGGCTGCGCATGCATGAAGGAACCCCAGCTGCGGATGGGCCAAAAACAGTCAAGCTGAATGGTAATTTCAGCATATATTTTGTTCTTGGTCCATGGAGCTAACCAAGTCACACTACACGTGCATGGCTCATATAGCTAGATACGCTGGATCAGGTTGAACTTGATCTGCTTAAGTATGTAACTTAACCTCGCGAGCAAAATTGACTAACGAAATACATCTTTTTCTTCATACAAACATGTTCTGTCTCATCCTGGGCACATGCAAGCCCTCGTTTGGAATTATTATGAAGTGAAATGTGACAAAATTAGTGTGGACGGAATTTCTATTCAAATGAATTTATTTTTCTTGCCTAAGGTATAAATACTTCACAGATGTTCTTTCCACGGTAAATAAATAGAAACAGAGCCAAAATGAGTGTTCTATCCAAGCTCAAGTCTTCTTTCGGCTAATCAGACGCAATATGATGCTATCTTTATTCCAGTATTTAAAAATTTAGAATTTGTTTTGGTCTTGCCAAGTAAGCCTAAAGCTATTGCCATCCACCATTCATAATAACATTGTCCATTTTAGTTGCCCATGTGCATATGCATGCACCCTGTACTGATGCCAATATAGGAATGGGCTCAGATAGCCACGAGGGACATGAAGATATGAACAAACCCATAACCAGACGCGGCCTTGGAAAGTTGGAATGGGCGGTATCAGGAAAACATGTTGGTCAAGATGATTGCTTTCAACCACTCCCAAGTCCCAAATGTGGTTACTGTTCTTGAGCATAGTATAGCCCGTCGTAGTTGCTCATTCAAACTACAGAGTAAGTTGTAATACCACCTGGCCCTCTTGCGAGAATCCACCCACTGTTGTGCAACAAATTGTTCATGTGGGCTGGGTATCCAGACCATCCTGTCAAAAATGGCCGGGGACTTGAAATTTGAACATTGTTTGATGCATCCAGTTCTCATCAGATCTTCTAAATAGATGATAATATACTGTGCAGAAAATTCGATATATGTACATGCAGTGCAGCCCCAAGCGTGATACTTGACTTTCGTAGTTAATTAGTTTGACAATTTAAATGAAAAATATGCTGCCATTCAGTAAGTGAAACTCTTGTGTGTTATACACAGAGTAAGGCAGAGCATGCATGGGAGACAAAGACAGTGCTTGCACTAATCCAGTGTCTATGCAAATCTGGCCAATTTGGATAAATAGCGCCCAATCTTTTGGCATCGACACTACTTAGATGGGGGAAGGACCGCCTATAAGCAAAGGCTAGGTGGCCCTCACTAGCGGCATCTCTATCTTCGCAGGCGTTATATATCCACCTGCATGTGAAAATATTCTTAGTGTACAAAACAATCCGCCGTCACCACCCCTACTCGCCGGCGCCGCTGTTGGCCTCCCCCTCCGGCCCCTCCCCCTCTGTCCGGCGCCACTACCCGAGGTGAGCGACGCCTCCACCGCCGCCGCCGGCCAGCTCTCCTCTTCCATTCAGATCTGGGAGGGGAGGGGTTGGCTCTGTCTACGCCGCCGTTGCTGTCACCTCCTCCTGATCCGCTGCCGCCGCCGGCGGACGGATCTAGGACGAAGGGAGGGAGAGGATTGGAGCGCCGCCGCTGTCGGCTCCTCTTCTGTCTAGATCTGAGAGGAAGGGGAGGGGCATGCGCCGTCTTCGGTGGCTGCCGCCGCCTCCATTGTCGGTGACGTATCTGGGAGGAAGGGACAGAGGGAGGGAGGGGAGTGCCATCGCCGTCGGCTCCTCTTCCCTTCTCGCCAAGCCACCACTGCTCCTCTTGGCCTCGCCTTGCCAAGTCGCGCGCTGACTCCCCCGACGGCTTCCGCCTCCTTGTTGTGCGCAGCGACGGTCGTCGGCTCCTCCCCCTCTGTCGCCACCGCCTCCTTGCGTGTGCCGAGCCGCTGACAGCTGTCGGCTCCTCCTTGCGCGTACATGCTCCGAGGAGAGGGAGAGGAAGAATGAGAGGGGGAGAAGGATAAGGATAAGTGTAGTGGGTGGTTGTGCGGAAAGTAACATATAAATTTTTTTTAGTTAGTGGTCTTGTTTTTGCAGATAGACCTCTTAAGTATTTCACAGACGGATCTTTTAAGAGGTCCACCCGGAAAAATTGATTTTCACAGGCAGACAATAGTCTTACCTCCAGTTGCCATTTTCGTAGGCGGCTGTTTGGCTCCAAGGGACCTACCAGCCTGTGAAAATGATTGTCGCCAGGCTAGGAAAGGCCGCTTTGTGCTTTTGCATCTGCATCATTTGTAGGCTAGTATCCCAAGATTGAGAAAATTTAGGCATTTCATTGTCATACCAGTGAAGCCACATAGTTTAACAATTATATAATCCGTTTGTATAAAAAAAAGATATGCTATTTATAACCGTTGCTCGAAAATGAATTTTGTTGTGAGAGAAAAAACAGGTGTATCCTTCTTTAATAAGAAAATAGAATTGCCAGGTGGATAAGAAAGTGATATTGAAGGGATAGCCTCATTTAATACTTATAGGTTTACAAACTGAATGTAGAAACAGAGGCTAAGAACCAACACCTTTCAGACAAATTTTCAATGTAAAAAATAAATGAAGACACCTATATGCACTCAATGCATCAGGTTCTAGTCTATACCGCGATGTGATAAATATAATAGCATATACACACACACACCCAATTATTATTAATATTATATATAAGAAAAAATAGTAGGAAAAAACCTGAAAACTACTGGTGGATTTAAAAATGGACGCCTCATATTTGTCTACATCACCAAATAAAAATTTACTCATGGGTCAATCTTAGAGTAAAATATTTACACTGGTGTTTGTGGTACAAATTTCAAGCGTTCATTTTTAATTCTGCATCTTTATGGGGGGGGGGGTGGATGTGGTAGCGGTGTATCTGTGAGGGGAGCGTTTTAGTTGTAGCGCATCCTGGGTGCGGTTTAGCGTATCCCGATGGAAATCGAGGAGGATTTAATTCTGCATGTGCACTCTACTGACACAGTTCTACTTATGTAAACATTGTAAGTGATGCTTCTTTCGTTAGTTCACCATAGATGGGCATTTTACTAAGAGAGCTAAACTAGTAAAACATAATCTGCAGGTAATACATAGGATTAAAACTTCAGTATTGTGAAGGAAAACAAGAAATGATATTTATTTTATGCCATTCTTTATACTTTAGTATCCGTTTTCAACCTTACATGAAGCTAAATAAACATGCACGATGTATCCTGAATTGTTTGATTTGTATTATCAAATGCAGTCGCCGTTGCATTAGCATGGGCATATTACTGGTTACAATAGCTGAGGGCGTAAATTGGACTTAACCCATATTATGAAGATCGTCGGATTGAGATGTTCTTGACCTAGAAACCCAGTACGTACATCAGTTCATGCCACGAATGTTCAGATCGGTGACAACAACAAAGTGGCAGCTGAACAAAAGGCAATTGATTGATAGATCTACAGAATATAAGTTGTATGTCGATATAGGCTGGGTTCTTCCCCCAGTTTTCGCAACTCACATCTCTCATTTTCTGTGCGCACGCTTTTCGATCGAACTACTAAACAGTGTGTTTTTTGCAAAAAAAAAATTCTACACGAAAGTTGTTTTAAAAAATTATATTAATCTATTCTTTTAAAAAATAGTTAATATTTAATTAATCATACAATAATACGTACTTCGTTTTGTGTGTCCAACCCGTCCTCCCGAACACAGCCATAATGTACTTCTGAATCATGGCTTTAATATCATTTACTCACCCATAAATGCATATATATATATAGAGCAATTTTATGGTCCTTGAGGAGGTACCATGAGGTAAAAAAAATTAGTGTAAAATTTGGTACCTCATAGTATCTCGGTATCAAGAGGTACCAAATTTACAATAGAAAAGGTGGTATCTCATGATACTCAAGGACTGTAAAATTACTCATATACATAACAACAAGACACCTTTCAATTTATGTTCACCACCTCCGTCACTATTAGAGGATTGATTTTTCTGGACACCGTCCCCTTTTGTTTTCATGCGGTTCGTAATTGAAACCGCACGGAAAAATAGGGGACCAGGTGTCGGGCTGTCACCCGCACGGGAAAATCGATTTTCCCGTGTGGTCCTCTTAAATGAACCGCACAGAAAAGTAAACCGATTTTTCCGTGCGGGCCTATTAAGAGAGCCGCACGCAAAAAAAATCATCCCTCCTACGGTCCTACCCACTTCAAAATTTTCCTTTTTCCATGCCTCAGTCCTATCCCTCTCCTTTATTCTCTCGGTGCTCTCTCTCCTATCCTCTCCCCATGCGCGCCCCTCCTATCCTCTCCTCACGTGGCGGATGTAGGGCGGCAGCCCGCGGCGAAGGCGATGACGACGGCGACGGCGGCGGGTGCATGCGATGGCGACGGCGGCTTCCCATGGCGAGCCGATGACCGCGGCCGGCGGGCGTAGGCGTTATGGCAGCCGCCCCCCGCGCGGATCCGGAGGCCGGCCGCCGCCCCGGGATCCGGGGCGGCAGCCACCTCCCGCGCGATCGCGACGGTGCGACGGCGGCGGCCGCCGCCCCCGCGCGGATTCAGTGGTGTGACGGCGGGCGGCCCTCCGACGTACGACGACGGGAAGGCGACGGCGACTACAGGAAGACGAGCGGCGACGAGGACGGGAAGGCGGCGGATCTGGCCACGGCGACGGCGAGACGATGAGCGGGAAGGCGGTGGGATCTGGCCACGCCGACGGCGACGACGACGGAAGCGGCGCATCTGTGCCACGGCAACGGCGACGGCGACGACGATGGGAAGGCAGCGACGACTAGGGTTAGGGTTTCGTTTTTTCAATTTTGTTTTTATTTTTTGATTTTTTATTTTTGCGTGCGGGCGACATAAGCACCCGCACGCGAAAATCTGATTCTCGCATGCGGTTGTGCCGCCCGCACGCACAAATAGCGATTTTTCGCAGACGAACTGCTCCAGACGGGCCGAAGCTCCGCACGCGAAAATCCGTTCGACCGCTCGGGAAAACCTTCTGTGAAGTAGTGCGTGTACCTTGAAGTCCTCTTTTTATTTAGGTATCCGCTTATGAAAACATGATTGATTGACTTTTTTTTTTTGTTGAATTTGCCACATACGACATAGACTGATCAGCCATGGACACGGATGACCTCGACGTCTAATGTGATGTGCATTCGTGCGAATGGTGGACTCGCGTAGTAAGGAATGAGTGGCGTTGGGTAAACACCTTCATCAACCTTTTCCAGTCGATGGTTAGGATATCATGATTCGCATGCTCAAACAAAACACACACTGGGACACCCAGCAAACAGTACAGGTTTGAGACCGTCATGCTGTCAGTACAGGAAGCACGGGTGTAGAGTGTGAACCTTTTCTTGGCACTATAAGGATTAGACGTATTAAACGCTGCAGTACTTGTGTTAGAGTTAATCTTGTTGTTTATGTTTCATCATATTCAGTCTACTGTACCTAGTGGTCTGTGTCCAAATTTAGCGCGGTGAGCTGATCAACCGTTAGAGCAAGGATAATAGTAGAGCTCACTTCCTACTATTAGTCCATTTTAAAGCCAACATATATAATGGATTAGCTATAAGGTTGGCTACAACTTTCTTCTTCTCTCTCTATCTCTCACCTATGCATTCAATGTATTTACCTAGGAGCTTGTGTTAAGCTAGCTCTTGCATGAGAGCCAACATCTTTAATTTTTTGTTATCTCTCTCCTCCACATAAGCTTATAGTAAGCTTATAGCTCACTATTATACTTGCTCTTAGTGAAAGCACAACGTATGTGCAGGGATTTTGGTAAATCAGTGCGTCATTAGTGTGCTAATTGGAGTCAATGGATGCAGCTGCGTGTTCATTTGGTCAGTAGGTGTATGTAGGAACGATGAGTGGAGTCTGAACTATATACGCACATCATTAGTTGGTGAGTGGAGAAATTAGTCCGTGCATGCAGAAATAATGGAGGTGATCCTGCTGTACTCGTGGAGTTAGTTGTGTGACAGATTGACCGGGTTGTGCGGCTAAACGTGGCTAAGCGTGTGTGTGCGCGTGCGTGTGGGGCTATTTAAGCCATGTAATAACCTGTTAATCGGTGTGGTGAATAGAAGTGCAGCAGTGTGCTTGCGTGTGCATTTGCTGCTGGTGTGCAGTGCCGTTGTGTGTGCCTTCCAGCTAGTTAGAATTCTCCATCTCGTGTGTGTGAGATCTTGTGTTCGAGCTAACAACTTGCACCATTTAGGTGATGCGATGTTCAAGTACGAGAAGAACCCTAATCTCCGCATTCTGGTGTCTTTGGACCATTTTTTCTCATTAAAGGTCAATGGGAGAGAGAATCACCAGCCGAATATTTATTCAAACGACAACATTGGAAAAATACATTGTACACGATCAGGACATGCTCGTAGAAGGGTTGAGACTTGAGTGCATCTCTTTTGATGCAGTTATTACATAAGGATTCGTCGAATCAAATACAATTTGCCCAGTGTTTTGCATCTTCAATGCATTGATGGAGGTATCGGAAGATCACACAGTTTCTTTGGTTCCAAACCCTTCACAATCATAATGAAAAGAACGTTTCACTACTACATAAACCATTTTTCTGCACGAGACCCTTTTTAAGTTGTAGACGGACCGTAACTGGTCGCGTCTGCAAAAACCGATCAGCATTTCTGCATACGGCTCCTTATGAGGGCTTGTATGCCAAAATCGATTTTCGCAGACGGACCTCTTAATATATATTCACGAACTGGCCTCTTAGCGATTCGTCTAGAAGTCTAACTTACCTCCTCTTTTTTTTTCCCTCTCAACACTTCGAAAATTTTCAAGGATCATCATGATCCTCTTATCTCTCTCACCTCTCCTCCTCAGACCCCTCTCCTCTCTCTCCTTCCGTCCTCCTCTCCTCCTCACTGGCCAGCGGTGGCAGAGGAAGGTAAGGAGATAGGGGTGGGGAGTTAGAAATTTTTGAAAATGCTGAGTGGGAAGAGAGGAGGGAGGTTAGACTTATATGCGGGCATTTAAGAGACAGCATGAGTGCATTTTCGCATGCGGCTCTTCAACCGACCTCCAGGGGAACTTTTTTTGCTGGTGGGAGTAGTTATGACCCGCCTACAATCTAAAGGAGCCCCCGTCCAAAAAAATCAATGAGTAAATTGCACCCACGGTACAACAACTTGGCAGGTGGGCGCAATATAGTGCAAGAACTTGAGAATTGGACATCCGAGTGCAACAACTTGACAAGTGGGTGTATTTTAGTACAAGAACTTGACAATTTAATATTTTGGTGCATCAACTTGGCTAAGCATATGCTAGGTGAGTTTTTTTTTCACGATGTTAATATGTCATTATACAGTATTCCTACGGATATTACCTTATAATATTGAATTTAATCATAAAGAATTATACCGCGTATACAATTTACATCCAATTACCTTTAAGAATTTTTTTCTTCACCTTCTCAATTATCAACCAAAGTATAATAATTTCTACATCCAGTTTTATTTCAGTTATTAGTTACTAGAATAAAATATAAATATGTTTATACAAATCCACGCTAGTATATTGTCATTGAATTTATATAAAAAAAATGCTCCAAATAATTAAGTTGTCACATAACTTCTTAATTTATTGTATCAAAATTGTACCTACCTTGTAAGTTATTGTATTTATACGATCACTTATAAAGTTCTTATACTAAATTGCACATTCCTGCCAAGTTGTTGTACTAGAATGCTCATTTCTCAAGTTATTGCATCAAATTACATCCACCTACCAAGTTGATGTACCGTGGGTGCAATTTACTCAAAATCAAATTTTTAAGTAGTCATGGCCCGCAGTTTGGTCAAGGGAATTTCCTGAATTTATTTGTAACCTGGTGAAGATTGATTTAGCTGTTTCGTTCGAGTAATGAAGTTCTCTTTTCCTCTCAAAAAGAAAGTATAGCTATTTTTTTTTCTTGCCACCTGTAAAAACTTGTACTACCAACTTTAATTTACTCTGTGAATGACGAGTGAGGCACAGTACTCCATCTAAAAAATCACTTTATATATGCATATGTCGTGCCATGCCAGCTGCTGTACTGCTAGCAGGCTCCTTTCCTTCCAGATCAATTAGATGTTTTACAGCTGAAGAATCAATGGATGTATGAGAGATACAACCATACACTGAATTTGTGGATTTTCAATAGGAATGAGTGGCGTTAGGGAAACAGCTCGAGCTGGACGACTTCATCGTGGAGCTCTCCGACGCTTACATTTGAGCGTCGGCACATGAACACGACATGATCGAATCATCGAAGTGATTTTAGTGGCCCCATAGCAAGCACTCTTAAAACTGAGCTTGTGATTCCTCTCGCGCGACAGCACCGAGCGAGGTCATCACTTCGCTAGTTTGCTCCCGTGGGGACATTGACATAGTAAAATGCTGTCATGTATGTAGAAGACTACAAGCCATATGAAGATGGTGCTCGTACAAGGATTGAAATTTCAGAACGAAATTTCTGAAATTTGCATAATTTCCCCAACCCCCGGCAAGTAAATATTCGGTCCAAAATTTTCAGAAATTTTCAAATATTTGTGAATTTGATCATAATTTATTCAAATCCAGTAAAAATGTGTTAAAATTTCAAGAGATTGTAATCCTGGTCAGTTTTTTGCGGCCGTGATTTTGCACCTGGAATCACCTCCTGAGATTGATGAGCTGCTCAGCTGAGATTGTAATCCTGGTCAGTTTTATCAATAATACACTCTCTTTTCGCGCAAAGAGAAAAATAAATAATCGAAATTTCGGTGCCCACAAAAATTCTTGGTGCCTTCCCAAAGTGCAAACACTGATCCACAAGGACACTACCGTCGCCACAGTGCATTGTTGTGTACTCCTGCTTCGTGGCTTTAACTACCTCATTTTGTTCATCCATGTGTATAAGCATGTGCTAGCCAGCTCTGGGTAGTTGCCTAATACTCTATTTGTTATTTCCATGGTTGCTCAGTTGTTTAAATTTTCAAATGGAAGAGATATACCACCATGAACGAATGCATCAGATGCGACCGTGCCAGGCTTACTCTGGGCAATTTTTCGACTGGCATGAGCAGTGTCAGGAGAGAAGACCTTCTACATTCCTACTTATGCCAATCCCATCGATAGTTAATCTTGTGCGCAAAAGCCTGAGTGGCAACACATCAACACACAGGTTCTCATCATTTTGGCTTATTCGTGGAATAATCCAAATGGCATATTTATAAACGAAAAGTAATTTGCGAATAAAACTTTTATAAGTGTGTTCTTAGCGATCTAAAAGCATATAAAGGCTGAAAATAAATTTCGATGAAAACCATAAAATCAGCTTAAAATTTAAAGTTAAAAATTTAAATTTTGGCTGCTAATTAAGCATAAGAAAAAATGAGGCGGTGTTGTCTGGTGCCAATGGTTTGCAAATGGCAAGTCAGAGACCATCTCGAAGCAGTCAGTGCAAGCCCGCTCTCCATCGTCCCAAACTCACCCAACACACGACAAACGCTGCTGGGAGGTTCCAGCGTGCATCCTCAATTTCCTTCCTTCCTTCGCATCTGATGCCACGACTAGGGCCCTTGATCCTCTTTATTCAATTTTCCCTTATTTATACATATGCAGCCACCTGCTGCTTTTTGCTTGGTTTCCTTCACTCATGGCAATTTACAATTTGTAACCACGGCTGCTGCCACTGCTAGAGAACAGCTACGGGGATTTCTTCGCTTTCACCGGGTCACATTGGTTCTCGCATGCTACCATGGCTGTCTCACATGCAGTCATCCATGGTGGAATTGAAATGGTCATGCGCATCCAATTATGGTTCGATACAAAGTAGTCCCAGCATGCATAGCCTATCAATTTTATGGGCCGAATACATTTCATTGTAATTTGTAAACCTGTTTTGGCACATATGGGGGGAATCAAAGCTGCAATTGACCAAAGCGTAGCATGATACATGTCTGAATTCGTTCTTCAGTTGTTTGTTACTCCTGAGTCCTGAATTCTAGTGTTCATTCTCCATGAAAAGAAAAATTGTTCCTTCCATATATTATGAAGATCATGAAGATCGTCAGATTGAGATGTTCTTGGTCCAGAAACCAGGTACGTATATATTGTAGTTCATGCTATGGATGTTCAGATCACAACAACATTAAAGTGGCAGTTGAACTAAAGGCGGTTGATTGACAGAGCAACACGAAGAGTTGTATGTCAATGTAATGTACTTCGGCTTTAATTAATATCGTTTACTCACCCATATATATATATATATATAAAACCACAAGCCACATTTTAGCTCTTGGCTCTTTCGTCTACCTATTTCATGCTCTTTAGGTATCGGCTTATGAAAACTTGATTCATTCACTTCTTCTCAGGTTTAACTTGCCACGGGGTATATATCGGTTGATCAACCATGGGCATCGCTGACCTCAATGTGGCACTGGGAAAATACCTTTGTTAGCCTATTCAAAATTGACCATTCGAGCATGATGGTTTGCATGCTCAAAAGTCCATACGCGGTCATGAGTGAAGAGTAGAAGTTTGAGAATATCATAGCGTCTTACCCAGGAAGCACGATTGCAATGCACGAATAAGGATAAGATGGATTTTGACCAGTAGCACCTCAAGGCTACAACTTTAAAGCATTGGGATGCAATGTTTTAGTACAAGAAGCTAGACTCGTTAAGAGCAACGTTAATAGTGCCGCCCGTTGCTTACTCTTGTAGTCTATGTGGCATTTCAACCTCAGCTATAGGCGTCAATGCAAATAATTCTTCAACAACTTTGTACAACACATCCTACAATAAACATCATACTTTATTCCCCTTCTCTCCCAGTTGTTCACCTTTCTCTTTATTGTTCACTAGTGTTCTCACCATGAGCTTAGCTCCGAGGAGCAAGTTAAAACATTGCAGCAGAGCTCTTGCGGACTGAGCACAGTACGACTGAGCTGGAGAGGACGTGGTTGAGCACATCGCTCCGCCGAGCTCGAAAGCCTCATCCGACATGCCATCGTCGAGCTCGATAGCGAGCGGGTTGTTTCTGTTATAAAACCGGCCCCGAAATCACATCAAAACCAAACGCGAAAGAAACGCCATATGAGATCTAAATATGATGACGACACCGAAGCACGATATTTGATAATGGAGTTCAGCCGAGGCCAACATCTCCTAGGCACTGATTACGGACGCTCCTCTCCGATCCAGCATATACAGCGTGTTAGAGTTACAACGACTCACGACCGGTCGCCACCGGCAGCCGCTCGCTCTCGGTATGCAAAGTCACCGTGCGGTTACAACAGGCACATCCATCTTTTTATGAGAGATCTTAGGATAGTGTCCGACTCGTACTCTATTCCTAAACCTAGTACAACTCCAAGTCCTAAACTGTAACCGGCTACATACACATATTCGACACAATCTCTAACAAGTGTCGCACGTTCACTGCCAGACTCAGGGGCTAGCCTGTAGGCCAAAAACCGTCAGAAAAATAGGATTTACCGTCAGAGATTATTTTTCTGTGGGTGGACCGACAGGAATTGCCGACAGAAAAAGACCCCGGAGAAATTCAATTTTCCTGTAGGTTTCCCTGCAGAAAAACAATTTATGTCGGCATTTTCCTGAGAGTGGAACACAGAAAAATTGCAATAACTTCATGTTTGAGGGTAAAAGTTCTGACGTGCAAACATTTATATGATGGCTTGTATGGCCCACTTGTCAGCTCTATTTTCCTGTGAGTTTAGGCGAAACCCACAAAAATATACAAATTTTTCTGTGGGTACCGTCACAAAAATAGATTTTTCCGTAGGTGGGCTGCGGAACCTACAGGAAATATCACGGCCCACAGGCTTGCTCTAAAGTCTGGTAGTGGTTACACAACTTTAGACACTTTCTTTTGCTGAATGCCTGAATTCACATTGTAATGCCCAAGTTACACGGATTGACCAACTGTATATGGTCAATAGGCTGATCCAATGATTTCTTTACCTGTACACCGAAATTGACATTGACGTCAGTCGACTGGCAAGCCATCTTGCCATGTACTCCCTCTGTCCCATTTTAAGCATATCCATTAGTTTCCATCTCCAATTTTGATCATCCGTCTTATTTGAAAATTGTTTGAAAAAAATTAAAAACATAAGTGACGCATAAAGTACTATTCATGTTTACCATCAAATAACAATAAAAATATTAATCATAAAATTTTTTAAATAAGACGAACAATCAAAGTTGCACACGAAACTTATGGCTACACTTAAAATGGGATGGAGAGAATAGGACAGTGAACTCGATGTCAGTTTACCATAGTTCCATGCATGGCAATTTAATTTCGTAGATCCATTGGAACAGGCGGCGTCACAAAAACGCCTTCTTTCGCCTCTTCCTTGATCTATGATGCGGAGCGCAATACTGGTAGGGGCGTGAGTCGAGTTGGCGCACGCTCCCAGTTCACAACGAGCTGATACTAAACCGGACGCACTGCATAGCTCGTGCTTTGTGATGAATATCTAGTGCGAGATTGTAGCACCAAGCTAGTTTAGATGAGATAGAGTCAGAGAGGTGAGACTTTGGACTGACATGGATGGCTCAACATCTACATGGCACTAATGGCAATCGTGCGCTTAGGCAATACAAAGCACAACAAGAATTTCATGTCATGGCAAGAATTTCATATCATGGTCGATGGGTTTTTTAAGCCTCCTATGACAAATGCAAATCTTTGATGTCTGGTAGCATTTTTTTTTCCATTTTAATGCCTGACTCAACACAATTTATATCCATCATGCACACAGCGGTATTTATTCAACAATGATAATTAGAAATAAACAGATTTATGCCTTTAATTAGATGAAATCCTATTAGCAATGATTCTTAATAAAAATATCTTCAATTAAAATATCCTAAATCCATAAGTTAAGTTCATGTATACAAGAAAAGTATTACTTAAAGTTTAGAAACTCCAAAAGTAAATTAGGAACGATTATTTTAAAGGAACAGTTATTTTATCATAAATTTAAGATCTGCAGTTTCAAGTAACTTTTGTTTACAATCTATACAGTACAAGAGAGTAACTAGAAAAAGAGTTGCTATCAACGTCTTTAAAGCAATCTCAACAAAATTATTGATAAATGATAATGAGCTTGGAATAGAATCAAATGATACTTTAAGAAAATAATAATAAAATTTAAAGTAGCACTAAATAAGATGGCGCGTATGTGTGCGGGCTTTCTTCCTAATTTTACAAAGTTGGAGTAGTGGTTATTAGCTGGATTAGAATTGTTTAGGTAATCAGAATAACAAATACTCCATACTTGTTAGCTGGAGTATTTGGTTATTAGCTGGAGTAGATTTGTTTAGCCTTGTATTATGGAACAGAGGGAGTACTTGATAGACAGATAACTCTGAATATTTGGTTTATAGGATTGCATTTGAAAGAGTTGCTATATTATCCTTTGGCATGTTCGCATGTGCATGCATACAGTTCTACTAGTGATTCTTATTGAGTGAATGATCAGTATTTGTTGTTGCTACTTTCTTCTACCATTGATTATTACACGCCAAGAATTAATTTTGGAATTATGAAAACATATTGTTTTTTTAATCATGCATGTTAGCTCTAATTTCTTTCACAGAGAGATCCATTATGAATTTGTGGGCTTAATTGTCAAAACAAATTTAGTCTTCCGACCATTCACGTATATATATACGGTATATAATATACCCGCTGCATGCCTCCTGCTTGTTTGTGTCTCAGGTTCTACTAGTTTCTTCGTCTCGCCAAATTAACCAGACCAACCCATTCCTTTTGCTGTCGAATTTGAGTCATTTGACACCATCACAATATTGATCTCGATCAAACAGCCATGGGTGACGACAAACTTGATGCGAATTCGATGTGCACACCTGCCTGTTAAGAACAGATTCTAGATAGGAGTGAGTGGCGTCGAGAAAACTCTTTCATCCGAACAGAAAGGTTGCGCTGCTGAGCATGGTGCTCACACTGCGAAAGAAGAGCAGAACGCTACCAAGTTTTCCCATGTGGCGGTGAGGCTGTAAATGGAATCATCGGCAGCACCGCAGAGTAAATGTTCTATCTATCAAAAAAGAGATTAATTACAGCCTATAGATTAGTTTAGTTCGCCATGCTGGCCTAGATTAGTCAAAAGCTTCAGTAGCTTCCCTTCGTCCTTGAATATAAGAAATTATACTTCTTTGATTTATCCAAAAATATAAAGGATTTATGATGCTATAACGTGACAAAAGTACAACATGGATTAAGAGTAGGGATCAAAAGGCTCTCGCATCGCCCTCCCCACGGGCGACACGAGAGGCGACGCCGCCGCCGTCTTCTTCCTCCTCCCCCTCCTTCTCTGCCTCGCCCACCGACCTGAGACGCTCGAGCCGCCGGCAAAGCCGCAGCGCGCGTGGACGCGGGTGACGGTCGGTCGGCCGGGGGCTTCGCGCTCAGCGGCGCGCTCGGCGGTCCCTTGCGGTGCTCGTGTTGGGCAAGGCACGGTGGGCAAACTTCCGGAATCCCAATGGCCGCCGGCCGAATCCGGCGGTGGCCGGCGCCCGGATGCAAGGTGGCCGGCGCCGGGGACTTCGCGAGTGAGCGCGTTCGGTGGCGGCGGCGACTGGCGGTGCGTGGTGGCGGCGTACAGGCGGCTGGGGGCGGCAGGAAACCCCGCCCAGATCCGCGCCGTTTTGGCCGGATCTGGCGGGCTGACGCCGGGCGACGGCGGGCGGCGGGGGAAGCAGGCATGCTGGCGGCAGGGAAGAGGCGGTGGCGGCGCAGCTGAGGTCGCGGGCGCGGCGAATCGGCGCTGTGTGAGTGCCCGGAGGCCGGCGAGATGGCGACGCGGGACAAGCTCGCGGCGCTGGGCGCACCGCGGAGCGTCGCGGGCGACGTCGGCGGCGGCAACAGCGCGGGACCACGGGGTGGTGACCGGGCGGTGGAAACGGCGCGGATTCCATGGCGATGGTGCAGCACGGCTTGTCGGCGGCGACAGCACGGTGGCTGGTCGACGGCATTGGCGGTTTTGGCTGCTGTGGCATTGGGGCTCTCGCGACGGAGGCAGCGACGCGGAACTCGTGGCGACGGTTGCGGTAGCGGCTGGACGACGGCGATGGCTGCGGCTGGCTGGCGGTGAGGTGGCCGTCGGCAGCAGCGGCCGTGGTGGTGGTGGGAGTGGCATGGTGGCCTCGGTCGGCTAGCTGAGGACGTGGCAGACGGCTGCATCTAGCCGGCGTGGGAGAGTACGGAGGAGGGGTCGGAGATCGGTTTGGCGCAGAGAGGCGCAGCCGATGGCAGCGGAGGCCGGCTCGGCGCGAGAGGCGCGGGCGGCGGAGATGGAGGCCGGCTTGGCGCGAGAGGCGTGGCCGAGGGAGGAGAGGCCGGATTGGCGCGAGAGGCGCGTCGGTGGAGGAGGCCGGTTCGGCGCGAGAGCGCCCGCGGCAGAGGAGGAGGCGACCTGGTACGAGGAGGAGATGCCGGTGGGCGTGCGACGATCTTCAGGCGCTCGAAGGCTGGCCCGGCGGGGGCGCCGGTGCGGGGGGTCCCCACATGTCCGTAAGAGGTTGTTGGTGGTGGAGCATCGGTGCGTCAGCCAGTGGATTCGCAGGTAGTGCTGCGGCGGCTGAAAACCCAGTCCGGCCTTGCTCGGGCGACAACGTATGGTTAATTCCCTCCTGAGGGCGTTGTTCATGCTATCCACCCTCAATGGCGATTGCCGGGCGAAAGCCCAGTCCTGGCTCCTTTGAGCCCGGACGGACGGCCGGCGGCAATTTTTCCGTCGCTTCTCTTCTTGAAGACGTCGTTTTGGCACCCCCTAGCTGTAGCTGCGATCTCGTCTGTTGTTCCTTTGTGGTTAGCCGGCGGCCGCTCACGCTTACAGTGGCGGCCGGTTCCGGTGCTAGCCTCCTCCTCCGTCGTGTGTGTTGGCGCCTCGTCCTGTCGGTGTGTGGGGGGTGGTATAATTTTTTTCTTTTTCCTGGTTATGACCCTCAGGGTTATAATCTTGTAATTTTTTCCTGCTCTATCAATAGACTTCGCACCATCTCTGTGCGAGCGCGTTCGAAAAAATAACGTAGGGATCAGCTTACTAGTTCTGATCCTGGTGAGAGAAGGTACACACAGGAACCACGAAGTAAGCCAGTGTGTCCTTTACTTAGCTGCGGGTGGACCACTTCGGTAGGTCGATTAATTAACGCTGTGTTCTTGTTCTGGTTTCCAGGTGTTTCTAGCAGCACCGGAGCCTTCCGATCGTCTAGTAGTGTAGAAAAATAGAGAAAGGGTTATGCAAGTTACTATCTCCTATCTAGAAAAAAAGAAGGACGCGCTACACTTACTTCTTAACGCCAACCACCCATCTCTCATACATTCCATTGTTTTAGAGGGTTCATTGTACATTGCTCTCTTCCATTAATTTCAAGTAAAACTGTATTGACCATGCAGTGTTTGTGCAACACATTGCTACTGTTAAATTCGCTATGCCCTTGCACTATTATGCTCTTTTCAATTTATTACCGCGCACTTTTACCTCTATTTCTCAACACGTTCACTCGTTCGATGTTGTATATGTCGGACGTGTGTGGCTTTGACAGAAGTTTGCCAAGGGAGGCGGAGAGCGCACTCCCGCGTCGTCCTCCGCGTGGGCGACACGGGAGGCGACCTAACACCTACAACGCCGCCTCTCCCCTACCCTCTCCCGTCCGGCCGCCGCCGGAGCAAGTCGCCCGGAAACCGGGGACGAGCGAGCCGGGATGGCGGCCGGGCAACTACTCCGTTTTCGTTGTCGTGGATCTCACGCGGCTACGCGGAGGAGAGAGAGCGCGCGACCAGCCGGCGGCGTTGACTGGGGCCAGATCCGGCGCGGGCGAGCCGTGCGGGAGCCAGATCCAGTGCGCCTTGGCCGGATCTGGAGGTCGCTCGGCTGTGGCGCGGAGGGAGGAGACGAGGTCGGGCGGCGCTGCTTGGGGTGGCGGTTTCCGGCCGGCGTGGTGGGCGGCGCAGGGAAGTCGCGGGCGAGCAGGGGTGGCCAGGCGCGGTGGGCGGCGCAGGGGGACGCGGACGTGCGGCTTGATGCTAGATGCCGTCCTCTCCGTCTGCTGCACCGCCTCGTGCCCTTGCTCGGCGGCGGCCGGAGCAGCTTGCGCGCGGGACGGGCGCGAAGGAGGGAGAGGCCGAGGGCCAGGACCACGACCTAGGCCGATGGCGTGAGAGGCGGCGGTGTGTGGTCCACTCCACGACGCTTGAGGCTCTGGCTGGAGCGACTCGTGGCCATGGCTGGCGGTGTGTGGCTGTGGCCGGAGGCGGTCTGCCTGGGAAGGAAGCCGGTGTGGGTCTTCCTTGGTCACCCGAGCCAAAGGTACAGTGTCTGGGTTTGGGCGCTGAAGGGATAGCGTGGTGGTCCAACGACGGTCGTTGGGCAGGACGGTTGTATGGGGCTTTGATTGGGAATCGCTGGCGAAAGCCTTGCTAGGCCATGGGTCGGCATGACGACGACGGCGCCATTAGGCGTCGTTCCCCTCCTTGGAGGCGTCGTTTTGGCGTTGCTCTCTCTTAGCACCAGGAACCTTCCGCGTGCAACGGTAGCCATTGGTGGACTCCTGCAATGCCTTCGAAGCTCTACAAGCCTAGGGTGTTTGACGAGGCCTTTGTCGCCTTGGTTTCATTTCTTACTCTGTGGCGGGTGTTCATCATCCTTGTTTGGTTCTGCAAGGTAGAGTCGGAGCTGCTTCGCTATAGGGGTGCAACGAAGCTTGGCAACGATGACACACTGCAATCTCCTTATAGGGTTGTTGATACTAGATGTGTGTAGGAAGTGGTTCTTTGGTAATTTGGGCTGATGTCCTTCATAGGTGTCGTTTTTGGTTGTTCATTTGGCGTTAGGGTAGCATCGCAGTGAAGTCGAAGCTGCTGTGTCGCTTGGGTGGCAAGCTCGGCAACGATAACATGTGTGGGTTACCGTGTCGCTCTATGGCAAGCTTGACCGATGTCTTATGTTGGGCTCTGTCGTGGTAGCGTAAGTTAGGTTAGCTTTTGGTGTGGTGTCGTAGTTGTGGTTTTCGCTCAGTTTTCCCTAATTAACTGGGCACTGTAAGATTTGGTCCCGTTTTCTTCTTAAAATGGGACACCTTCTTCTTAATATAAAACGTCGGCAACGGCCTGACCGTTCGAAAAAAAAAAGACAGAAGTTTGCCAAGCAATGGCAGCAATGGGCTCCTCGAAACACTGGATAGCCATCATCACTAATAATGCACACTAAGGGAGATCTTCTCTTTCAAAATTCCACACAGCTAGGACAGAAAGAACTCGATTTAATTATTATCAGCCAGTTTATTATTACATTAATTTATTAGAGTTGCAGCTACAGCAACAGTCCAAAAAGGCATGTGCATGTATGTATAGAGATTAACAAGCGCACAAACTAGAAATGAGAATATAGTATTTTGGAGTGAATAATGGAATAAAAATTTTGGTCTTTTTTCAAAGAGCTACAACCGATTATTAAAAAATCCGCTCAATGATGAGCACATACCAGCAAGTCCGTAATAGCAAACAAAAAACAGAAAGCGAAGCACAAACTAATGACCACCAACACTGAACAAGGACCCCACAATTATTGAAATATATTTGTAAATCTCCATTCGAAGTTGATGAAAATCTACATAACCGTTGCATCTAGGTTACGGTATGCAGTCTCCATAAGTTCGTTGTCCTTATCACACCTTTCTAGTTGTGCTTAATACTAGAGCCAGAGCCAGTATGTTGCTCTGAAAAGTACCTGAATATAAGATTTAGAGAGTGATCCGTCAAAAACCATATCATTTCTATTAAGCCACAAAGCCCAATATATACCAGTTGCTTCCACAAAGATAAGTTTCTTGGTGTCTTTATCAATACCCGCAAACCATTTTCCAACGATATGCGATATACTATGTGGAGGATACATATCAATAGAAATTTATACTGATTTCTAGAGAAATTTGGCATAATGACAATATAAAAATAAATGATAAATTGCCTCATTTTTCATTAAAAAACAACATCTTATACTACCATTCCAATTCCTCCTAGCTAAATTATCTTTAGTTAGCACTACTTCTTTAAATAGATAATATTTTCAGTCCAAAAAGTCATGTGGACGTACGTATAGAGATTAGAACCATACAAACGAGAATTGAGAATATAGTATTTTGGAATCAATAATGGAATAAAAATCCGTTCAATGATGAGCACACACCAACAAGTCCATGATAGCAAACAAAAAAAAAGCAGGAAGCGAAGCATAAACTAATGACCGCCAACACTAAACAAATACCACGTAATTATTGAAGTCTATTTGTAAATCTCTTTCCGAAGTTGATGAAAATCTATATAACGGTTGCTTCTAGGTTACGGCATGCAGTAACCATGAGTTTGTTGCCCTCATCACATTTTTTAGTTGTGCTCGATACTTGGGCCAATACGTTTCCCTGAAAGGAACATGTATATAAGATTTCTAAATATATTTATTATTAATTAAAGCTAAGTACATAGAACATACCGAGAATTGACCATTTCAATAAAAGTACCAATCACCGGCGTAGAAATATGTCTTGAGCCCCGATCCCTCGAGTTGTCAAGGCACTATTTGCAATGCACCAGTTTACAATACTCATGCATGAACATGCTTGAAGGTGACCATAGCTGAGTAAATCCGAATGAAACACTACTGGAGAAATCGTTTCTACTCTCGGTTGGGAACCCCCTGTAGTCCCGATTTTTCAACCGGGCTACGAATCCGGGACTAAAGATGCCCATCTTTAGTCCCGGATGAAATAACCGGGAGTGAAGTTGAATCTTTAGTCCCGGTTACCAACCAGGACTAAAGAGAGGGTAGCGGTAGTCCCGGTTGGTCCCCTTTTATTTTTTCACTGCTTCTTTGCTACTTGCTAGAGTTAGTTAATCCCTGTATTTTCTTCCAAATCGAGTGCCATGCATATCCCTAAATCAAACCCCAAATCCCCAAATCAAAGTAACATCCCAAATCATTCACATCACAAATCCTAAGTTACTTATACACACAAATCAAATACATCACAAATCCTAAAAAAACTACACACAAGTTAAATATACCACAGATTATGCATCTCAGTACATCTCAGTAAATCATAAATTATCAAAAAAGAAAGAAAGAAAGAAAGGACGTCGGCAGAGGCGAGGGCGCCCGGCCTCCATGCAAGCGCCCACCCCCCTACCCCCACCTCCCGCCGGCGTAGGCCGCCTGCCGCCTGCGGCCCCGTGCGCGGCCCCCGTTCGGCCGCGGTCCTGCTGGCCGCAGGCCACCTGGCCGCCGCTGCCGACCACCAGATGGGAGGGGAGGGGGGGAGTAGAGGGGAGGAGAATGAGGGAGGAGAGGGGATGGAAGGAGGAGGAAGGGGATATGCGGGGAGGAGGAGAGGGGATGATCGATCCGATCTTATTTAAATATCTCGGTGAGGAGGAAAGTCTCGTCTGGGACTTAACCGATCAGAGATGGGATATAAATATTTACTCCCGGTTGGTAACTCCAACCGGCACTAATATAAAGATAGATTTTTAGTCCCGGTTGGTATTTATCTAAATAATCTTTACTCCCGGTTGGTAGTATCAACCGGGACTAAAGATCCTCGGCCCTCTGACAGGCCTCTAACAAGGGATGAACCGAGACTAAAGATCAAAATTTTTTTTAATCGGGACTAAAAACAATATTTTAGTCCTAGTTCTAATGGAAATCAGCCGAGGTCGGCAAACGTCATTTCTTCAGTAGTGAAATTAAGGTTGTGGGTGCGTAAAAATTGAACATATTTCCCGATCGGTCACTCTGGTAATCAATTGCTTGGCATTAGAACAGCCCAAGAAATCACATCGTGAGTTCGTGACCGATGGGAACATGCCATATGAACGTCCAGATCGACAACAATGTAGTGGCAGTTGACCAAAAGTCAATTGATAGACACATCAATGGCGAGAGAGTTGTATGTCATTGCAATTAATGTAGGTCGCCGTAATATCACTTATACGCATCCATATATATGCATTTATATATGTAAGTATGTAGCCACAAGCCATCTTTGGGTTCATGCCACCTCCGTGTTACACTCCTGTTGAGTTGCTCTTTAGGTATCAGCATGCGTGATAACCTGATCAGTTCACTTATTTGGTTGAATTTGCCACATACATCGTACTGATCAACCATGGTAAATCGACGATCTCAATGTGCACGTGACGTACGTGCATTTCGTGCAAACGGCTGACTCGTATCGTAGGAATGAGCGGCATTGGGGAAACACCTTCTTTAATCTATTCAAATTGATCATTCGGATATGATGATTTGCATGCTGAAACAAAATGCATTCTGGTGGTACACCGAGCACACAAAATCAAAACAAGTTTGAGACTATCGTGGTGTCATTACCGAGGATACACAACAGCGACAGACACCGAATCTACTCTTGCCATTGGAAGGATTAGATGGATTAACGCTACAATCTGTAGCATCGGGATGAAATGTTCAAAGAAAGTAACAAAGAGGCGTTGGGTTCCGGATGCGGTTGGGCCCAAAATCAGCTCAAGACTGTGAGGCCCATGTGACAGGAGTGTGTATTTTTTAAGTTGCTAGTTCACATTACTGTGAGGTACATTTGGGTCCTTTTCTTTCTGTTATCAAATTCACATTATAATTAATGTGCGCAAAGTATTTACCATAAGTTTATATATACAAAGATTGTATATATAAGTTTTTTATATATGAGTAAATGTTATTTTTATAAAGTTGCTATGTATAAATATTTTGACTACTGTAATTTTTTTTCTCAACAAAAACATTACTTTATTCGGGAGACACATTTGCAGATGGGCTGAAAGGCAGCTGGCTCATTATTTCCTATTAGGACTGTCCCTCACCTCACATGGATATGGCTAATCCAATCCGCTTTTGTGGGGTGAGCCACGCGCGACTGCCTAACTACCAGCTTGCTCACGCAGTATGAATCTATGAGCCTCTGCCAATCGATCTAATAAAAAGAGAGAAATTTTTAGAGCACGCAAAAGAAGAAAGCTTATTATCACATAATTAATTAAGGTTATTTTAATAAGTATAAAGTTGAAAATTAGATTTATTTGAATTTTTAAAGAAACTTCTGTGAAGAGTTTTTTTTTTTAAGAGTTGAAAAGAACCAGGCCTTAGGAGCTAGTATAGCACTTCGTTTTACATTATATTTCACCAATCTGCTGGTATTAAATTGAATACACATAAGATACTTAAAAAGTATGTGAGTATGTGTTCTTTTATCTAAAAATATATTATCTTGTCTTTATTTTTTTACATAGTATTTGATATCTTTTTTCAACCTGCAATAAGAAACAACCGTACATGCTGGATTAAAAAAAGTGCCCCTTACGAGATGTCTCGAGATTGGCCACCAGTTTTAACCAATTTAGCAGTGGCGGAGCTAGAAATTTCGTGAAGCCTAAGCAAATATAACCAAAACCTCTATCCACATATATAATGCCTATATACATTCATTTTACTACTAAATAAAGACAAAACAATTTTGTTGGTTTAAAATGCAAGTAAATTTTCAATAGTTGAAAAAAATATTATTATAAAACAGATTATTCGTATAAGCTTGACTGCATCACATCATCCATTGTGATTCAGGTAAATTGGCTTTTGGTGAACAGTTCAGTTCAATTTGCATTCTAAACGGTTTAAAGGCTTGCTGCTTGTATGGCCCAACAGAATTGAAGTAATGAAAAGTCTAATCTGCTGGGTTTGCTGGGAAAGTGGGAAGAGTCATTAAATCAGTGGATTTTTCCAGTCTCGTTTGCACTCGCGTAGCCCAGGCAACTGCCTGCGGCCTGCCCAAGCCGGGCGGTGATGAATCCGCCGCTGCAATATTTAGGAACCTTTGCACTAGAAAGATCAAAGTATATATATATATAGCTATTCTTTTCGTGACAACAGTAAAAACTTCTAACAACTGTACACTGTGAATGACGAGTGGGGCACACTGCACCTCGGTTTCCATTAGCACATATACTAAACTACTAAACGGTGTCGGTGTATTCTGTGCGAAAACTTTCTAAATAAAAATTGTTTTAAAATATCAAATATACATTTGTCAACTTAGTAATAATTAAAATTTAATTAATTATGTGCTAATAAATTTCTCGTTTTACGTGCACCAACTTAATGTTTATCTTCATCAGTTCGAAGCACCGCCATATATATGCATATGCCATGCCATTGCCAGCTCTTGTACTGCTATCAGGTTCCTTTCCTTCCAGGACAGGAAATAGCTAGCATGTTTTACAGCTGAAGAATTAATCAAACCGATGCGCAAAAGAGATACGACCATACCGACTGGACTTGTGGATTTTTAATCGGAATGAGTGGCGTTGGGAAAACACCTCGAGCTGGTCCGTTCCTTCGTTGAGCTCTCCGACGCTTATATTTGAGCATCGATACATCAACACGACATGAGAGAAGTGATTTTGCTGGCCCCAAATTAAGGAACCATTCTCAAAACTGAGCTCGCTGATCATGATCCTGCTTGGGCGACAGCAGCGAGCGAGCTCATCGATTGCTTCGTTCCGGTGACGACATTGACACAGTAGGAGGGCTGGAGGCGCGGCATGTGTACTCCTGGTCTGGATAGCTTGGTGCTCTGCCTACCTTGCGAGATTGGAGAGGAAAGGCTACCTAGTGAAAACAAAAGCCATGTGTGAGGGCACGTGGAAGACGCACGTTTCTTTTTCCCTATAAGTTTTGGCTGATTATAAGACGAGAAACGCGATAGGCATATGATAGGCTTGGTGTTTTTTTTCTCAACGATCAACACCAGAGGATGCGATGATTCATCTATCTATCTATTATCTATCTATCTATCTATCTATCTATCTATTATATACTAAAAGTCCATTAAACTTCCTATAAACGCTCTTAAGCCGCCTAACTATAAAGTATACTTCAATAAATTAGTTATTGTAAATAAGTTTGGGAAAATAGATTTATTCTCTAAATTAATTAGTAAAGGTGTCTCATGTGATTATGAATAATAGGTGTTGAAAAAAATAAAACAAAAAATTATAGATATTTCTCAAAATATAACCAACAATACGATGCTTTAGAGATTATTGTGGTATTTTTTTTACAAAAACCCTTTATCTTGGTTAAAAAAATAATGTATAGTACAAGTTGATATGAAACAACTCCAGTATTCTATTATCGTTCCATTATCGTGACACATGTTTTTTTAATTAAATTTAAGGTTGTACGGTTCCATGTAATATATCCAAACCATATATTAATGAAAACATATTTAAAATAGAGTCAAGATCTATTTTAAAAACATCATCTACACGTAAACATTCGTAAAACAAATTCAAGCAACATTAAATAAGTGCCCGCGCATATGCGCGGGCTACCTTCCTAGTTATATACTAAAAATTCATTAAACTTCCTACAAACGCTCTCAAGCCGCCACATGGCCTCCTACAAACACTCCTATGTCGCCACGTGGCATTTTATAATCTCACTGTCGATTTTCTTTTAAATTGGTGGACCCGTTAATTTTAAGCGTTAGATCTCCCTTAGAGAAAAATCATCCCCATTATTTTTGAGAAAAATTACCGTATTTGCTTTAACTAATAGATAGAAAAAAAAAAGGAGAATACCATAATACGACAAGAGGCCAGTGAGCATCGGGACAAGAGACCAGTGAGCATCGGGCAGGGTACATCCGTTCTTTTTTTTTTCGGTGGCATACGTTCTATTTTTTTTTCCTGGTGGCATACATACGTTACTACGTTAGTATTTTTTTCGCCTTTTTTTTTGGCAAACAATTTTTTTTTTTGCTTTACACATTCGGCAAACAGTACTATTACTGCACATACGATACGTACATGTACGGGAGTTTAGGGGGGAGTGTTAATATATATAAATCACATGTTACCGATTTAAGTGAAAATCGATGGTTTGATTTTTTTTTCTCATAATTTTTAATATTTATTTTAATTTAGAGATATGACATGTAGTGACCCACGAGCATTTTTACGAGCGCCACGTGGCGGCTTAAAATCGTTCGTGGGAAGTTCAATGGACTTATATATACTAAAAGCCAATTAAACTTCCTATAAACGCTCTCAGGTTGCCACATGGCCTCATATAAACGCTCCTACATCGTCACGTGGCATTCTATAATCACACCGTCAATTTTCTTTTAAATTGATGGACCCGTTAATTTTAACCATTAGATCTCCATCTCAAAGGAAATAAATCTGGTATCCTCACTACTAACACCTTACATACATGAGGTAAAAAAAAAAAGCAGTATGTACACTTTCCACCCTCCGAATCTCCCCTCCTCTCCTATTTTCTAGCTAACTTATCCTATTTTATGATTAACACTCAATATATCAAAAAAATAATTCAGATGTCTAAATGATCATAACCCTCAAGTTACAATTTTATTCTCATTTTTTGTTAATTGTTGTGTTATTTATGATTAAATATAAAATTCGAAATCCATATTGCTCATATTTTGTTATCTAAATATTAGATCATGCAACCATTCTAACTACAAATGTCTAGGCCTAATGGTACGCCCATAAACGCTTCTAAGTCATTTGCCACATGACACTCTATTAAATTAAAAAAAATCTATAAGTGTGACAAATGAAAACAAAACATCTAACCATTAGTTTCCACTTGAATCAATGGATCCACTATCTTATATGGTTAGATCTACCTTTAAAAGAAAATCCCAAAACTCCGTCCCAACCGTTTGTCCCGTTCCTCTCTCCCTACCATTCATTATTTGTTCTTTTTATCTCCATAGCAACTAAATCCAAAATTATCTTTACGAGAAAAAGAACACCCACAAATGGACTCCGTCTAACAAGTCTAGCCAACTTTTCCTTTGTCATGTGCTTCTCTTCTCTTTCTCCTCAAGCTAGCACTTATAGAAACAACCTAAATTAGACTTTAAAATAATCGTAAATTTTTAAATCTTATATTCAATTTATGACATTTTTAAACTATTGTAAGTTTCAATTAAATCAATAATTTAATACATTGTGGACCCATCTGTCCACCTTGAAGCCTCCAATAAATAAAATAAAATACTAAAATTTCTAATTAAAAACTAAAATATCCCACCTTATGTTTTTAATAGCAGTCAACCCATTATTTATACCATGCTAAATAGCTAATGGCCTTCTTCCAACTCCTTCTGTTTCAGATTACAAGCCATTTTAAATTTTGTCTATGTCAAATTACTTGAATTAGTTTATAAAAACATAGTAACATTTTCAACACAAAACAATTATATTATAAAAAAACATATTCAATTTTGAATTCAATAAAAATAATTTGGTGTTGTAAATGTTGATATATTTTTCGTCAACAATGGAAGTAGTTAATTTCTCTTAACATTCAAATAGGGGCTATTTACTTATACTTAGATGCGCTTTTATGAATAAATGATCTTTTTTAGAGATAAATAGACGTTCCTAAGATCATCATAACATCTAAATTATACATATTATATCTGATGTCACTAAATTATAACATCTAAAGCTTTTAATTATATCTTTTTTCTTGTCATAACGTGTACCCTATCTAGGATCTATTTTTCATAGACAATAGATTGAAAACAATCAAGGGATACTTTTATCCCATGCCAAGTTGTATGGCCTTAACCCACTTATATTTCCATACCAAATTGCAGAGATCAAAACATTTAAGGGATGCTTGATGGAATGGAAATCTAGAAAAAAATAGAAAAATAACATGATAAAAATAATTGAACACTGAACATTTTTTTCTTCTAAATTTAACTTTTTTTGAATTTGAAACCCATTCTAAATAGCAATGTTCAAATATTTTAGGAGTATTGATACAATGAAAATAACAAAAAATTTAAATAAAATATAATAGAAAATTGGACTTTTTGGCATTATGTTGGAAACAAAATCTAACATAATTTCAGTTCGAAGTATACAACCCTAAACTACAACTCGAGAGCGATAAAAGTCTCATTTTTTAATATATTTTCTGATTTAGAAAAACTTTTACTTCTAAACCATAGTTTCATACTGCAATACTATATAATTACAATTAAATCATTATTTCAACATATTCAGCTCATTTAATTAGATCATGTAATCGTATTAGCCATATTTTTAATAGACAATATCTTCAATTGATATATCCTAAAATTCAAAAAAACATATATAGTGCAAAAAAAAGATATGCTAAATATTAAAAAAATTAAATGCATTATGTACAAATGCATTATGTAGAAGTGATATATAGTTTCATATATATATTTCTTATAAAACCAAATTTGCACAGTTTTAAGTAATTTTAGTTTAGAATTTATACGCCAGCGGTGGTTACTAGCATTCAGAGAAACACCACACAAATTATTGAAAAATTAAACATGTTTACAATAGAGTAATCATAAAAATTCCTAATCAAATTTCTAACACAGTTAAATAAGATGCCTGCGCATATGCGCGGGCTACCTTCCTAGTTATATACTAAAAGTCCATTAAACTTCCTATAAACGCTCTCAAGCCGCCACGTCGTCTCCTACAAACGCTCCTAAACCGCCCTATGGCATTTTAATTTAATAAAAAAATCAAATAAATATCTAACCATTGATTTTCCTTTAAATCGGTGGACCCATTAATTTTAACCATTAGATCTCCATCTAAAAGGAAAAAGGAAAAAAGTGGTATCCCCACCTCCATTGCGTACGTACGTACGTTCTCCCCCCCCC
>CM020184.1:2569766-2605659 GCA_009805545.1 Oryza longistaminata
CAAATCTTCAATGCATGAACCACAGCTGCCAACTCTAGGTCATGCGTTGGGTAGTTATTCTCATGAGGGCGTAACTGCCTAGATGCATAGGCAACCACCTTCCTATCTTGCATCAAAACACAACCCAAACCAAGTCTGGATGCATCACAGTATACCTGAAAACCTTTCCTTGGATCAGGCAAGACTAACTAATACAGGCATAGTTACTAGCCTTTTCTTCAGTTCTTGAAAACTCTGCTCACACTCTTCCGTCCACTTATACTTCACATCCTTCTGAAGCAGACGAGTCATTGGTCTGGCGATCTTTGAGAAGTTCCCAATAAACCTGCGGTAGTACCCCGCAAGACCAAGGAAACTACGAATCTCTGACACCGTCTTGGGTTGCTTCCAATTTAGCACGGACTCCACATTACTTGGATCCACGGCCACTCCTCCAGCTGAGATGACATGACCAAGGAACTTCACTTCAGACAACCAAAATTCATATTTACTAAACTTGGCATAGAGCTGATGCTCACGTAGTTTCTCTAAAGCAAGACGGAGATGCTCTTCATGTTCTTCTTTTGTCTTGGAGTAAATAAGGATGTCATCAATAAACACCACGACAAACTTATCCAGATATTCCATAAACACTTTGTTCATCAAGTTCATGAAAAAGGCCGGGGCATTAGTGAGTCCAAACGACATAACGGTGCATTCGAACAAACCATACCGTGTTGTAAAGGCGGTCTTTGGTATATCCTCACGGATCCGAAGTTGGTGATATCCGGAATGGAGATCTATTTAGGAGAAAACTGTAGCACCTTCCAGTTGATCAAACAAGTCATCAATCCTAGGTAGAGGATACTTATTCTTGATAGTGACCTCATTCAACGCTTGATAATCCACACACATTCTCTGAGTATGATCTTTCTTTTCCACGAAGATGACTGGTGCTCCCCACGGCGAAGTACTGGGTCTGATATATCCTTTCTGAAGCAAATCATCCACCTGTCTCTTTACCTCTGCTAACTCATTAGCTGCCATTCTGTACGGTCTCTTATGGATAGGGTTGGTTCCAGGTACTAAGTCTATCCGGAACTCTATGTCTCTCTTAGGTAGCATGCCTGGCAAATCCTCAGGGAACACATCTGGATAGTCTCGTACTATTGGGATCTCTTGCAAGGCAACTTGACTTAATGTCAAACCATGAGATTTAGGGGATGACACAAAGAAAGACACTGTTTGCCCATTGCTACTTGTTAAAGTCACCTTACGGTTAGCACAATCTATAACTCCTCTGTGACGGGTTAGCCAATCCATCCCTAAGATAACATCAAGGTCTTTGGATTCTAGCAAGATAAGTGAGGATGGGAAAGGAATTTCTTCTATTTCTATAGTAACGGAAGGACAATACTGCATTGAGGATACTTGGTTGCCTGGGGTATTAACTAGTAAAGGTCTCCCAAGACTAATAACTTCCATCCCATGATCGCTCGCAAAACTTTTAGACAAAAAGGAATGTGTAGCACCAGAATCAAAAAGCACAGATGCGGGTATAGAGTTAACAGGAAACGTACCCAAGACCACATCAGGTGCATTCTGGGCTTCTGCAGCTGCGACATGATTAACACGAGCCTTCGGTGCTGGAGCATTGGAGTTGTTCTGGACAGGAGCATTCTTCACACGCCGAGGCTTTGGACACTTATCAGCATAATGTCCTGGATCACCACAATTGAAGCACACCCCTGGCTTGCTTCCTGTTCCTTCCGGACAGGTTGATTCTGAGTTGGAGCTACTACAGGTCGACTGACCACATTACGATTGTCGTTGCTGCGATTACCAGTGTTGTTGTTGTAGAACTGGCGTTGAGGGCGAGCAACTGAAGAGGATCCTCCCTGTGGGTATGGTGCAGCTTGAGGTCCCAAAACAATGCGCGGCCTCTGGCTACTACCCTGTTGAGCCTTGAATTGAGCAGCCCTACGCTTCTTCTGTTCCATCCTATTGTACTTGTCTTCTTGGCGAATCGCCTTGTCCACCAACTGCTGGAAATCCCGGTAATCCGTAGCCATCAATGCATAAGACAACTCATCATTCAGTCCCTCTAAAAACTTCACCTGACGTTCTTCATCAGTGCAAACATCTTTTGGGGCATAGCGAGCTAAGCGATTAAAGTCATGGAGGTACTCTGTGACAGAACGGGATCCCTGATTGAGTGCTCTGAACTCTCTCTTCTTAAGTGCCACAACACCTGATGGTATATGTGTCTTCTTGAAAGCAGTAGTAAACTCCCGCCAAGTGATAGGCTCTCCCGCAGCTCTGTTTTGGCGAAAGTGATCCCACCACTCAGCAGCAGGACCATGCAACTGATGCGAAGCAAAAGAAACCTTCTCCTGCTCGGTGCACTGAATCAAATCTAACTTCTTTTCAACAGCATGCAGCCAATCACCTGCCTCTACTGGGTTAGTGGTGCTTGAGAAGGTAGGTGGTCTCACACGTAGAAAATCTGCCAACTTGTTCTGTGGAGGTGGTGGTTGATTGTGGTTTTTTGCTTGTTGGTTCTGCGCTTGCTGCACTAGTAGATTAATCAACTGAGTTTGCTGAGCCAAAACTTGGGCAAGTGTGGGATCTCCTTCATTGTGATCACTTCCACTTCCACTTCCACTTCCAATGCGGGTGTTCACCATCTGAAGAAAAGCACGGGCAAGAGGAAAGAACGACAGAGGGATACCCTTAGAACGGAGAACTTTAATTAATTAAATTCTATATTGCTCTTAACTGTATATGATTACATTTAAATTGAATTAACACTATCTCACCAACTAACTTACTCTCTGACAAGCAAAAGAACTAAACTCATGTAGTTACATCCCACCAATGATGTCAGCAACATGCTAAACCCACACACACACAAGCAAACTAACACAGCGAACTACGGCAACAGTCTAACTAGGCAACTAATCCCGCCTTGCGTCGGAACGAAGAGATGGATCTTCTTCCTTTGGAGTAGCTGGCTCTCTTTCTTCTGGGTCTTCCTCTTCTTCCTCATCACTTAAGACATGGATGACAGGTTCAGCATGATCAGGCACAGCGTCTCCCACCACACAAGTCTTCGAAGCTAACTGGAGACGAGGTGGTGGACAGGATCTCTTCCTTGCGGTGAGGCGAAGCTTGGGTGCTGGCGGCGGTGCTTCTCCCTTAAGCTCAGCTAGTTCCTTCTGTAGACGGTACACCTTGCTCTCCAACTTGCAAACCCTGCCACGGTTCCAGTTTTCCCTGTCATGAGCTGCTTTCTCCCGCTCCACGCCTACTGCATCCATGGCGCTAAGCATATACACGGCATGCGTCAGTGTGGCGCTTCCTTCGCCTTCAGGACAGTCGTAAGTTCCATAGTCTTGACCATGAGGCTTGTGTGGATGGTACTAGAAAGCTGATGACTCTAACTCCTCATCAAAGCGATGACGTAGCTCTCCAATGGCCACCAAGGCTGCTTCCTGACAAGCATGGCTGTACTTTCTTCCCTCAGCTTCGAACTTTATTGACGGAAGGTCTTCACGATCACTAGCCAACGTCACGCGAACACGACACTTATCCTCATTGGGGTCATGGGGAATCTGGCGATATTCGGGGGCAACCTCATAGCCTACTGCAAATGCCATCAACCTCAGCTCCCTGACGAATCCTAGCACCTTGATCAAGTTTTTCGGCGGATGGGCCAGCATTTAAAGAAACATAGAAAGGAGGAATTAATGTAAATTTTTAAGTTAGCTGCACAAACTAGACTCAATTGATTTGACCCAAAAAGGAAGAAAATAAAAGAAAAGAAACATACAGAACTTAAAAAAATATATTTTTTTCTTTTTGGATTGGAAATTAAATCAACTTTGGACAGAGACAAATAGCTTTAGACAAATGAATGAAATAAAACTAAAATACTTAAGATGTACTATAAGCACGGTACAGTGTCACCATTAAGAGGGATGAGTAGTACTAGTGCTATCTTGATTGAATCGATACCATAATAGATGTACAGTGCCGACTAATCATTGAAATTCAGAAAACTATTTAATACACTGAACAGTAAAGGAAAAGAAGAATTTAGAGAAGAACAGCTTTTCGTTTTAAAAAGAAATAGAATTTAATAAATTTTGTGCATAACCTTGCATGTGCTGCCAACTTAATTAGTTTGTAAGGTTAAATAGCGCGTACTTCAGTTAGATTTATGCGCAGGGGGTGACTGGGGAACGGATTTCTCGTAGGCTCGCAAACCTCACGCGCCCCTTTTAAAACGAGATCTCGCTCCTCGAGAGATTCAGCAGAAGACTGCAAAAATACGCATGAGGGTAGAAGCCTGACGTCATTCATCTTCTCGTACATACAAGTGGCTTTCTTGCTTCTGAATGATTGCTCACTGAACCTAGCCAGAAACTGTATGACACGATTCGCTGGTGTTCTCGCTCACTTCACCTCCCAAAATTCATGACTGGCTTCTCAACATAGTTACAGATCTTTCTTGAAGCTCTATTACGCTCAGGGATCTGCAGTCCGTCCATTAATACGACACACGCTAAACATTTCTTTAATACTGCGACACATGGTACACGTCATGTATTCCCGCATTGATCGTGTAAGCTCTAGTGGTAAGCCTCACTTACCACCTTCTTCGACTTCACCTATCTAAACAGTCCACATAAACCCTGTCTGTCCATATTTCCTAATGTTCTGAACAGATGCAACTCCTCTCAGCCACCCGTCGTAACAAACCGTAGGCTGATTATAATAGTCCCCTTCAATCAAGATCCCTATGACCGATTGTTCGATAGCTCTTCCTACGCGAGCTCGGGCACGCGCCAACCTTTTTCGGAGTAAATCTTCACTTTTCTGTTCTGCTTACTCGTGAATTATGTGTGTCCGCAAAAAACCTTACGCTCCACCGTTTGCATCCCGACCCAACTGGAGGCGGTGTACGTACACTTCCGAGCCCATACAGAATTGTTCGATATGAGCCATGTTGTGCCCCACGACTACGGTTGATAGATCTGTTGTCTATTAAGAAACTCAGCTGACCGGCAGATTACTTAGCCCAACTTCCACCAAAGTCTCGAGAAACACCAGGCTTCATAGATATTGATCATCACTCTATTCGGTCTCGACATCACGGTTTTGAGGGATGATAGCCGTTACTGAAGACAGTCTGACGAGTACCCATCTCTTCTTGTTAGGTTTCTTCGCTAAAACCATCAGTAAATCGGACTACCTCTCGTCGTCGACACCTATTTTAGTTTCCTGACAGGTGTACTTGAACATGAGCCGACTTTTAGTAAGCCTGGACGACCCACTACCCAAAGTAGAACTTCACGCCCTGTGACGTCTCGTAGGGATGAGATCGCTGATAATAGATCTCATCCATTTGCTACCCCACTTCCTTCCACTCGGAATCTGCAAAAACCGTTGTGGCCAGCAGACGCGCGGCGGTCTGAGATCCTCCACCGTTACTCGCTGACGACTACATCGCATGCTAGAGCCACCCATACATTCTCTATCTCTCTCGCATTCATGCGCCCACACAGATTATCTGCTTCAAGTTCTTGACTATACATCTTAGTGCTCCCTAGGTGAATGGAATACAAAGTTTCATGAGCTTCTTTCATGATCTAGTATCGCTTCAACTGCCTTTATCGGGCACGCAAATTCTCTCTCTCCACACCAACGACAGTTCCTTGCTCATCTTCGTATTAAGCCGATAGCTTTATCCCTCTTCATCAAGATTCTTTTTGCATTTTGTAATATCAGGTTCATCACTTGGCTTCTCTAACTCGATCAAACCAAAGAAGGAGCTTCTAGAAGACGGCAACAAAACTTTTGACTATTCTCAATTCATCCTTTTCAAATCCTGACATAAGTCCCAAGTAATGTCGTCCTTACTGACTATTACACAGTAGCTTGTTCCGGTAGGCATCTCCTACAACATTTGCTTACCTAGGTGCTATGCTATTTCTATATGCATAATCCGCACAATCATCCTAACCTCTGTCCGACGCATTGTCACAGCATCCGCAGTGAGTGAGATATCTTCAAACTTTATATTCACCCGAGTACATCTGCTCTACAGGTACCCAAAAATAATGACGCCAAATCTTTCAATGCATGCAACCACAGCTGCCAACTCTGGTCATGCCACTGTGGTAGTGTATCTCATCGATGGCGTAACGCCTAGAAGCATAGGCACCCACCCCATCTGAGCATCAAAACACAACCCAAAACCAAGCAGCGATGCATCACAGTACACTGAAACCCTGTCTTGAGTCAGGCACAGCCTAACACAGGCGGCAGTCACAGCCATTTCTCAGTTCTCGAAACTTTGCTCCACACTCTTACCTCCGACTCTATACTTAAATCCTTCTCCTGAAGCATCAGTATTCGTTCAGACGAGCTCTTTGAAAAGTTCTGCAATACAACCTGTGGTATAACCCGCAAGACCCAAAGGAAACTACGAATCTCTGACACCGTCTGTGCTTCGCAAATTTAGCACCTGACCTCCACATACTTGATTTACGCACTCCTCAGCTAGATGAATGACCAAAGAAACTCACTTCTAACAACCAAATTCACATACTAAGAATTTGGCATAGAGCTTGGCTCACGTAGTTCTCTAAAGCAAGGACGGAAGATGCTCTTCATGCTCTTCCTTTTTGTCTGTGAGCTAATAAGGATGTCGTCAATAAAACACCACAACAAAACTATCCAGGCATAAATCCATAAAAACCCTTGTTCATCAGTCATGAAACAGGCGGGGCATAGTGAATTCCAAACACATAACGGTACTTCGAACAACCATACCGCGTTTACAGAGCGTTCTGTTGCTAGTATCCTCCTCAGCTGGATTCAATGTAGAATATCACCCAACGAATCTATCCTTGGAAAAGAAACTGTAGCACCTCCACAGTTGATCAAACAGAAGTCATCAACTCCAAGTAGAGTAACTTAATCGCTATAGTACGTCATTTCACAACGCACAGAGTAGGATCAAACACCATCTCTGAGTATTGATCATTTCTTCTCCCACAAAGATGACTGGTGCTCCCACCGGCGAAGTACTAGGGTCTGACAATCCTTCTGGACGCAAATTCATCACCCTGTCTCTTTAGCCTTGCCTAACTCCATAGGCTGCCATTCTATATGGTCTCTCTTATGATAGGTGGTGTTCCGAGTACTAAGTCTATCCGGAACTCTATGTCTCTCTTAGCTGCATGCCTGCGCAAATCCTCAGAGAACAACAACACTGATGCTCCGTACTATTGGTATTTCTTCTGCAGAAAGCAACCTGAATTTAATCGTCATAACCCATGCGATTTAGGGATTACACACCAAAGGACACTATGCGTGCCCAATTAGCTACTTGTATAACAGTCACCATACTTGCACACAATCCTAATGTACTCCCTTGACGGAATAACCAGATCCATCCCTACGATAACATCTATCGAATCTGTGGATCCTAGCAAATAACCGAGATGGGAAAAGGAATGTCTATCGATCTTCTTGGAACGGAAAGGGACCAGTCACCTGCGTGAAATACTATTGCCTAGGTATCGGATTAACATCTAAAGGTCTCCAGAGACTTCAAATGACTTTACCCATTCCCATGTATTGCTTGCAAACTTTTAGACTAAAAGAAGTGTTACCCGCGGAAATAAAAGACAATCACAGATAAGCGGTATCAGATTTAACAGAAACAGTACCAAACAACCACATCAAGGCAACACTTCCTTGGCTTCTGCCAGCCTGACAAACATGATAAAACACGAGCCCTTCAGGTGCGGAGCCATTGGAGCTTTTCTCGGACCGGAGCAACTCCTGCACCACGTTCGAGGTGCTCTGCGGCAAGCACTATCAGGCACGTAATGAATAATTCGTGAAATGATGTTTCATTTATTAAAAATACTTTCCTTGCTCAAATAATTCCCAAAAAAATCTAGAAAATAGATAAACAAGCAAAGTATTTAATGGAATTTTATCTAGCTCAATTTTATGTTGAAATTTTTCCTAGATTATTAGAGTTTAACTCGTAGGCTTTTAAAATAATTTCTAAAAAAATGATTTAAAAGATGAATTGTTAAATTAGGTGATTTTCAGGGCGTGACATTATTTCTTTATCTTTCTCTTTCTTTTCTCTTGATATTCATAGAATGTAGCATAATTACTATTTTGGAATCTTCACTCGTGCGATTATATATATAATATCTCATCTTCCATGCTGATATCTTGGTAGCTTGCAGGCCATCTTCATTGGCGACCATTTTGTATATCAAATTCAATTCAATTGCAACATATTCCATCCCATGAATTGACTTAGGCACAAGTTGGTCCTCAATTAAATGAATAGGTAAACCATGATCCCTTTAAGCAATCTCTACAAAAAAAAAACCATTCTTCCCACTTGTTCTCATAACCAACAATGATATTCATAGCGAATGCATTGATCTGACATGTTGTGAACTAGTGCAAAACAGAACAAAGATTAGACATGTCATAAACTAGTACTTGCCAACAGCGTCAAAACATAATAAAGACCACCTACTATAGGTTAGATCAAAACCAGAGTGGGTGGAGAAGCAGAGGAGCTCCTAGATCCCACGACAAAATAGTCCAAGAAGGAAACAATTACTGCGAATATTAGACATCCTGTATTGAATTGTTTTATTAGGAGGCTCGTATATATAAGAGAACATAGAGAGAAGATAAGGTATGGCCTAGAGATAAGAAAGACTATGGTACAAAATAATCCTATCCTAATATAGCACAAATTCTAAATACATTAAACAATGTGGACAAAGGCCATGATGACAATGGAAAGAAAGCCCCAAAGATGGCTGATAGGGCATCGGAATGGTGACGGGAGGGCCTTTTGATGGTGACGTGATGCACGACGGCACTGGGTCAGGGGGCCGCAATTGTGGTGTGACAAGCACATAAAAAACTGTGCAGATGGACGGCACAATGGTGATGTTGATTACATAAGTGTGATACTACTATACTACTAAACTTGTGGACTTTAGCCAATCAACTCCCTCGGGTTGCGTTTAGAACTACAAGTTCCAATCTTCTACTCCCTCATTTTCTGTGTGCATGCTTCCCGAACAGCTAAACGTTTTTTTTATGCAAAAATGTTCTATAAGAAATTTGGTTTAATACTACTTTCCATTTTTCAAGTTTTTTGGCTACTACTTATTTAATCATGCGTTAATGAGCTATCTTGTTTTTCGTGCGAGCAGAAGTTCTAACTCCTCCTGAACACAGCCTTAGTGATGATGATGCCTAGTACCTTACAGGCTATATTGGCCAACAATATCTGCAACTTGATATATACTTAAGAACAAGTACCATTGAACTAGCTTTGTTGATCAATTACCACTCATAGTTTGTTTTATATTCTGACAAACTCTCGTACCTCTTTATGAATACAATATGCAGCTTTCGTCTGTTCATAAAATAGAATCTGACAAACTTTATGTATACTACTTCAATCGGTTCCTACTTATCACCAAAAGTTTCCATGTCATGTTTGCCCATTTGTTCATCCATACACACCATGTAAAATGCACATATCCCTCTGTTAATTTACCACATATATATGCAGGAACCCAACCATAGTATGTATACCTATGTACTATTCACCCTTGCATGCCATCACCAGCACCACCCTACACCCAACTTTCCACACTATATATTCCCTGATGCCTCGGAGTCTACTTTCTGCAAAATGCATCTATGTTTCTTTGGCCATCCTAAGCATGAGGGCACGACAACATTTCTCCAGATGTGAATATATATGATGCTGCGGATTATCACCTTGTTTGAAATGAATGGTACCAAGAAGCATGCTAAGATATGATCATTAGGATTCTGGATGGTGTCCTTATCTAATTGCAACAAAGTTGGATGTAACACACATATGCACTCTTATATGGTTGTTGTGCAACTACTACTGCTATAGCTTGTAGCTTCCCACTTAATTCTAAATATATAGTAGTGATTGATTGGTCAAACCACACAACTCCTCTAAGGCTTGGATTTTTGATGCAACATGAAATGAGACAAGTTATTCGCGCATGATTTATCGAATATTAATTGCTATAATATTGAAAAACGCATTTATTATGAAGATTGTAAAATTGAGATGTTCTAGTATGTACATGTTGTTGTTTATGCCATCTTCGTTCAGACCGGCAACAACAGCGACACAGTTGAACAAAACACAATTTGTTGACACATCAATTGCGAGAGTTATTTTCAATGTCTTTAATATCATTAACTCACCCATATATGCACTAAAATTAACCCCGGGCTAACTTTTGGTTCATGCTCAACACCTCCGTGTATCTTTCTCTTGCTTTCTTTAGGTATTCGCTTATGAAAACCTGATTGATTCACTCATTTTTCTGGTTGAATTGACCACTTATATATTGACGGATCAGCCATGGACAGCAATGACCTCAATCTGAATGTGTCATGCAATCATGCGAATGGTGACTCGGTAGGAATGAGTGGCAATGGGAAAACACGTTGGGAAAGATGGCTTGGAATGGCTTTGGGGACGAGGGGAGAGACATACGGCCTGGAATGGCTTTGGGGAGGAGGGAGAATAAACGGGCATTGAGCTGAGCCTTGCTTCTCAACGGGCATTGAGCTGAGCCTTGCTTCTCACCATCAGCAGATAAAGCAGGTGAGCTCCCTTGTTGGTTTATGCATGTTCACACTCTTGCTTGTTCTATTTCTTGTTGTAAATTGTACACGATCTTGCCTGAAAGTTGCCTACTTTAAATCATCGATACAATTGATTTGTTGTTTGTGAAATATTGCCTAGTTTTGTTTGGTGGTTTTAGGATGTGGGCTCAAGCATTCCTAAAGTTTATTAGGGTTTTTTGTTTTGTTAGATTACTGCAAATGGATCTTCATATTGACCTTTTTATGGAATGGAGTCTGCTCAAGCATGATTAGTAAATATACGGCAAGTCAGACTTTGCAATATGCATTATGTGAAGCTCAATTGAGGCATTTAACTGTATATGATTTTGCTTTAAAGGAATTAATGGATAGTTTTGTATGATAATAATTGATGGATTTTTGTATGGTTTTTACACAAAAGGTTTTGTATGTTTGCTTTGTTAGTTGTTGGCATTTCTTATTTTTGTTAGGCACTAATAACATTTAGTTTTGTATGGTTTTTACACATAAGGTTTTGTTTCTAGTTAGTCTGAATCAAAGTAAAATGAGTAATTTTATATGCATGGTTTTGTTAAGTTCACTAACAATAGTATTAGTGAAGTTCTCCAAGATTTATTAGTTCTGTTAACAAATTTAGAAGGAAACTAGTAATCAGAATTAAACTATGAACACATATGAGTTTGTTAGTAATGAAGAGTATGTATTATATGCTAAGTTCTGTTAGCTAATACTTTGTTTTTAGGAGGTGGACATAGCGATTCTTTGAATTCGTTAGAGTTAATTTTGTTAGAAAATGGAAGGTGGATATTCAAATAAACAATTTTAAGGGAGCGACACTTGATTCTGAACTAGAAATTGTTTTTTTAACACAGTTTTCTCTGTTACTAAAATCACATGGTTTTGTTCCCTTTTTTTGTTGTGGATGAGTTCTGTTTGGTCTTTTTAGTCTTAACTAGCTATTTTGCTGATATTTCTTAGTTTTGTTTCCACCGACACTTCTTAGTTTTGTTAGGTAGTAATAAAACATAGTTTTGTTTGTAATTTGATCTGTCTTATTTTTTTCAGCAGTGAATTCTGAAAGCGGCTTGCATCAAGGAGGCCATGAAATCAAAAGATGTACTCTAGATACCATGGCTTTCATGGCTTCGCATGTTAGTGAATGATTTGTCAGCTCTATTTTAGTGTACACTTAAAATGTTTTGCATGCACACTAGCGATTTTGTTAGTGTCAGATGGATCGTCTTGCTTAATGTTTCACTTCATGCAGAAACTTTTGCAAGTGTACATGTTCTAATATACTGTAGTGTATTGAGATGTTCAGTTATATTTTTTACCATATATGTTTTTGCTCTAACTACTACAGCTTAGATTTGTCTTGTTTTCAAAAGCATTGGTCCTATGCGAGAGTTTCAAATCTCTTTGTTTGTCCCAAATAGACTTATTTTTCTTATTCTATTTGTCACTTCAGTTTTGTTAAATATTTTATGAATATTTTAATCAAGATAGATTATTGCCCTTATTAATGAAGGTAATGTTTTGTTAATTAAATTTATAGATAATTTGTTTTGTTCTCACTGAAAATTAATAGGTTTAGCTTTATTTTTTGGGAAAATGATTTCACCTGTGTGTATATGATCTGAAAGTATACACTGAATGTTGTTTTTTCTTATCCTTTATGAATTTATTTCATTTTTGTGGTTATGATGGCAAATTGAATGAAGTGCAAGTATCTAAGGCAGCTGTGGAAACTAAAGATAGGAACCAACTGTGGCTAACTGTGTTCTTTTCCCCTCTTTCCCAACTCGCTTCCCTCGTTTTCCGCGCGCACGCTTTTCAAACTGTTAAACGGTGCATTTTTGTAAAAGTTTTCTATATGAAAGTTGTTTTAAAAAATCATATTAATCCATTTTTCAAAATTTTTTAGACTAATACTTAATTAATCTCACTAAATCGTGTGCTTCGATCTTCGTGTCAGGAGGCAAGGTTCCCGAACACAGCCTAACTGTCTTTTATTTCTAAAGTAGTAATGATTCGTAGTATACCTTTGGCTATGGAATCTGGAAATAATTTGGTATTTAATGGCTTATGGAATGAATTAAGTTCAAGTGATTGAGTACTCTCTCTGTGATCTCTGTTTTCAAAACAATGATTGAGTACATAAATTTCCTGATAAACAGTTATCTATGTTTGTTCAGGGATGGGTCTCGCCTGTGGGGGGACATTAAATGACTGATACAAGCAAAAACAAGGACACATTAATTGAGGTCTTTGTAATTCGTTTTTTTTTTCAAATTATTGATACTGGGAAGGCTTTGGGCAGTACAAAACAAACTTTCCGCGATTTCTGAATACTCCAAATTAAACACACACACTGATCTAGCTATCAATATAAACACCCATAGCAAAATTCCTGATTATGTTATAGCCTTTCGTGTGCTTTTGGGCTTAACAAAACGGGCCTGTGATGTTTGTTTTTCTGTGCGTGATCGATCTGGGCTATCTTCCTGTGATCTGGACAGCACAAAACATGCATGTGAACAGATACAAAATCTGAGAGCAGATCTAACCCAAGAAGGAGGAGAGACAGGGGTGGCTGTGCTCCGCTTGGGGGAGGAGATCGTGACATGTGTCTCCATCTCACAGACAGAAATTTGAGTGTATCTACTAAATTTTTCACAAGAGTAACATATATACAGTGCCGTCTTAAAACAGAGATGAGACAATTACTTTTAACCGGTCATCCCATATAGTTCTATTTATACCTCTGCCTCTCCGTTAATTTCTACTAAAAATGTATTGACCATCTGTCTTGTGCAACACATTGCTGCTCTATATATCATACGTCCCTGCACTATTATTTGTTTCATATATAACAGTAACTTGATTATACAGTACATCTTTTCTCAACATGTTTCGTTACGGATAATGGATACATTGGATGGTTGCTTGACTATATCGGAATGAGCGGCACCAAGCAGTAGCAGCAATCGGCAGCAAGTCTACTCGAATACACTGGACAGCCATCGTCGTGAATGCTCGCCAGAGGGAGGCCATTTCTTTTGAATGCCCACACAGCTAGAACAGAAAGAACTCGATTTAATTATTATCAGCCAGTTTATTACTTTATTAGAGTTGCAGCTGCAGCATCTGTCCAAAAAGGCACGTGTATGTACGTATAGAGATTGGCAAGCATACAAACTAGAATTGAGAATATAATATTTCAGCCTTAATATTGTGCGTGCATGGATAATCCAAGCTTTGATCGATTCAAGAATGTAGTACATATGTACATGTGCCATAAAAATTGCATCCGAGTTAATGACCGGCTAACTAGCTTGTTGCGCAACACTTTGACGACACTTTTCACTTATGCAATTAATACATGTAGATTTCTCAGTACCACTATCATAGCCTGACAACATTAGTTCATACTATCCAGTATTGTTGTCTCATTGTAGGAATCGTGCGAGGAACCGGCAGTGATATATATCACTGTCGGTTCTAGGTGGTTTAGGTGAAAAAAAAAAACCACCATAACCGGCAATAATGCTCTATACTATCAGTTCACGTTGAATCAGTAGTGGTATCATTGTTGGTTCAAGGTGGTTTAGGAAAGAAAATCACGGTGACCGATTGTAATACTTTATCATGTCAGTTCACGTCGAACCGGAAGTAATGGCCTGACGGTGATGACCTTTTCAGTAAGCAGAGTACGTACAATGCGATACTACTATGAACTAAAATAATTCAATATGACATGCTAACTTCTTATTATCTGTTCAAGCTCGAATAATATATCCCTCACCAAATTAAAAGAAAGGAATGTCAAGTAATCCACTGAAATATTCTGAATGTAAATATTGAAAAGCTAAAACTAGCTTCTTAGGGCATCCACAATGTAGCAAAATAGCAGGTAGTAAGAATTAAATATTACCTTATTACCTGATAACAAACACTGTGGAGGTGGTGAAGAACTAATACCGGATCGTAGTGCTACTACCAGGTATAAGCAAATAAACATTGTTTCCTTCTGACACATCAAGCCAATGTCTGCAGAAAGCTTCCGATTTTTTCTAAAGCGGGCCCCACCTTACTTCCCCAGCCCCTACATAAACATCGTGGATGCTGTGAATAACTACTACTACCCTGTTACCATGGCCCACACTATTGCTGACTTCTGTAAGAGAGATTGAAGATGACCTTAGAAGTACAAACAACTACTCAGCGGACTATTCCTCGGTTATTTTAGTTCGTTTTATTTTCTGACAAACTATTTATGTACAATAATTACCTTGACCGGTTCTTGTTCACCAAAAATTAATTAATTAATTGGTACACCATATCTGTTCATCCATGTACAGCATGTAAATGCACATATTATTCCATTAATAAATTAATTTGTCACACATATATATGCAGGGCACCTGGCCGCTTAATTGGTGTATATCAATATTCACCCGAGCACCATCCGCGCGGGCACCTCAGAGAGTCTTCGTTGCGCACGTTGCATCCTTGTATGTCTTGACCGTGTTGAGCAAAGTAGCGGAGGACGGACCAAATTTGAGGCGTGGCATGTTGCCGGCTAGTGAAACCATCAACCATGGATGCCGTTGCATTGTGTTGACTGCAACCGCTGCTGCCTTTTTGCCCTTAACAAAGCAAACAATATTGTGGTAAATTTGAAATAAGAAACTTGTGTTGTCAATGACTCGATTACAATGCTTGTGTTGTCAGTCTGCAGTGCTGCAAATAAACACTTATAGCTCTCAGCTATTGAGCTAAGGTCGCTACATATATAAATTGCAAAAGATCGATGTTTTTGATGCAATCTGTAGGCTACCTTAATTTGGTGAATAGAAAACACATTCTATCTCATTAATAGGTGAAACTGCAAACTAGCAGGAAGAATCAAATGTCAATTGAGATCCCCTGCAGTATTGCACGCTCGCTGACATGTGGGCCCAAGGCGCTATGGGGCCCATATGTCAGTGAGCAGTACTGCTGACGACCTATCCATCAAATGTACCCTCTTAGCCTCTTCACTTTGTTGCTTCACCTAAGGATAGAGATCCAAGGCCCCAGGCATCCAACGACGCCCCGCGGCAGGTGCTTCCCCATCAGTCATCGATGCCCTACCGATGCATGCTGGCCTGCTGCCCCTCCTAAGCCTGGGACCCGATCTAGCATGCCTGCCCACGATATCCACCTGGTTAGCCTCATGTGATGTCTTGCCTGTTGCAGTCGCTAATCGCCGAACGAGAAGGGATATGTTTCAAGAGTCAATGAGTCAATGCCACAACAACACAACACAAGCCTAGTGCGCCTATGAAGAGGCCTAGCAGTGAGTGCATGCCTACTGACATCACTCGTCGCATGCCCTTCTCACGCAGCGACACCATCACACCACCATGCCGTAGTAGGGAAGAATAAGGGGAGGGGTACGGGGTATTCGCGGGCGCCGTGAGGTATATATGGCGAGCACCAGACCTTGCCCTACCAGGCCCTCCGCCACATCCTAAGCACAACAACACAAATATCTATATAAGCATGGCAACTGGCCTACCTAGTGTCCTTGTCTTAAACTCAACATACCTACTCGATCATAATGAATTGTATCAGGAAGCATGCTAAGCAATGGCCATTAAAATGTTGGTTGGCATCCTCTCGCTACTGATCCAACATAACACAGTAAAGGTGGAAAGAGCACTAGATGGAATGAAGGAAAACTTATATTTTTTTTGAATGATTGAATTATGCATTGCCTTAAACTTATTAATTTTGGGTTCAAAAACTGAAAGAACAATTAATACATTGGGGTTGCACAACTGGATCTTTCCTAATTAGGGGTGGAGCTACAGAGAGGGGGTGCCTAGGAACTCAGTCGTCAAGAAAATATTTTTACTATATCTCACCTATTTTCACCGTATGTACATCCCGTCAATCCAAACTCAGCCACTTGTATCAGCTTAAACTCGGTCTAAAGTAGAGCAAAGCAAGCGTGTGGCACCCTCTCTATTTCGTTCTAGCTCTGCCCCCTATTCCTAATGCATATGTAGGTCTTGCTTCCCTCGGTGACTCCATTCATATTCTATGTGAGCACAATAGGAGATGCCCGTGCTCTAATTTTTCATTATAATAGAATATATAAATGATGTTTGGGTAAGGAATATTAAGTTGGTTGGTTCAATACTTTGATTCTGAATAGTTTGTTTGGTTTGAGGAATTAAATGGATTTGTCCCTCATCTCCCGAAATATAAACTGCTAAAGAGATGAAGAATGGAATGATCCCACCAAGTCCAAGAGACGACCCTATGATGGATCACAAATCCAAAATATTAATGAGTTCGATTTCTCAAACTAGACCACCCCTAACTGAGCCTATGACATAATCTAGTGAACCTGCCTTTCAGTTGACACAGTACTCTCTATGCTGTGATTGCTACATTTCATTGATTGGTCGACTTGGGGTAAGATTTTTCAGATCAGCCCATTAATTAATTAGCACAAGAAGACAATAGAATGGGCTAGGCCTACCAGTAGCCAATACAGGCCGGCCTGGCAAGGAAGAAAGCCAAGTCAATATCTACATCTTGAAAGTACACTAGCTATTTTGGCCATTATGAATTGAACATACATAGAGTTGTGCACCCCCTCCTCTATTACTTACTCATGCGTACTCGTTCTGTCAAAAAGAAGCAACTTCTGAGGATGAATATAAACCAATGCAAGACCAAGTTCGTCTCCAGAAGTTGCTATTATTTCTTCACACATACTCATTCTGCCTCCAAAAATCGCAACTTCTGAGAAGGTGGGAGTATGTACTCATATCATGCGCATATATACTTGTGTCACCACTAGCTTGTACTCCCTCCGTCCCTAAATGTTTGACGTCGTTGACTTTTTTAAACATGTTTGACCCTTCGTCTTATTCAAAAACTTTTGTGAAATATGTAAAATTATATGTATACATAAAAGTATATTTAACAATGAATCAAATGATAGGAAAAGAATTAATAATTACCGTTTGCACTTGCGTAGCCTAGGCCACTGCCTGCCCAAGCCGGGGGGTGATGAATCCGCCGCTGCAATATTTAGGAACGTTTGCACTAGAAAGATCGAAGTATATATATAGCTATTCTTTTCGTGACAACAGTAAAAACTTCTAACAACTGTACACTGTGAATGACGAGTGGGGCACACTGCACCTCGGTTTCCATTAGCACATATACTAAACTACTAAACGGTGTCGGTGTATTCTGTGCGAAAACTTTCTAAATAAAAATTGTTTTAAAATATCAAATATACATTTGTCAACTTAGTAATAATTAAAATTTAATTAATTATGTGCTAATAAATTTCTCGTTTTACGTGCACCAACTTAATGTTTATCTTCATCAGTTCGAAGCACCGCCATATATATGCATATGCCATGCCATTGCCAGCTCTTGTACTGCTATCAGGTTCCTTTCCTTCCAGGACAGGAAATAGCTAGCATGTTTTACAGCTGAAGAATTAATCAAACCGATGCGCAAAAGAGATACGACCATACCGACTGGACTTGTGGATTTTTAATCGGAATGAGTGGCGTTGGGAAAACACCTCGAGCTGGTCCGTTCCTTCGTTGAGCTCTCCGACGCTTATATTTGAGCATCGATACATCAACACGACATGAGAGAAGTGATTTTGCTGGCCCCAAATTAAGGAACCATTCTCAAAACTGAGCTCGCTGATCATGATCCTGCTTGGGCGACAGCAGCGAGCGAGCTCATCGATTGCTTCGTTCCGGTGACGACATTGACACAGTAGGAGGGCTGGAGGCGCGGCATGTGTACTCCTGGTCTGGATAGCTTGGTGCTCTGCCTACCTTGCGAGATTGGAGAGGAAAGGCTAGCTAGTGAAAAGAAAAGCCATGTGTGAGGGCATGTGGAAGACGCACGTTCTTTTTCCCTATAAGTTTTGGCTGATTATAAGACGAGAAACGCGATAGGCATATGATAGGCTTGGTGTTTTTTTTCTCAACGATCAACACCAGAGGATGCGATGATTCATCTATCTATCTATTATCTATCTATCTATCTATCTATCTATCTATTATATACTAAAAGTCCATTAAACTTCCTATAAACGCTCTTAAGCCGCCACGTCGTCTCCTACAAACGCTCCTAAACCGCCCTATGGCATTTTAATTTAATAAAAAAATCAAATAAATATCTAACCATTGATTTTTCCTTTAAATCGGTGGACCCATTAATTTTAACCATTAGATCTCCATCTAAAAGGAAAAAGGAAAAAAGTGGTATCCCCACCTCCATTGCGTACGTACGTACGTACGTGCTCCCTCCCACCCTCCTACTCTCCCCTTCTCTCCTATCTTTTAGCTAATTTATCCTATTTTCTAACTAACACTCCATATATTAAAAAATAATTCGGACATCTAAATGATCATAACTCTCAAGTTACATATTTTTCTTTTTTCTTTTCAATTGTTGAGTTATTTATAATTAAATACATAATTTAAAATTAATATTGCTCATATTTTATTATTTAAAATTTAGATCATGTGACCGTTCTAACTATGTGGTACGAAATATGTAAAATTATATGTATACATAAAAGTATATTTAACAATGAATCAAATGATAGGAAAAGAATTAATAATTACTTAAATTTTTTGAATAAGACAAACGGCCAAACATGTTTAAAAAAATCAACAGCGTCAAACATTTAGGAACGGAGGGAGTAGCTTCTTTCTACCATTGACAGAGACTGAAAGACATGTATCAGGTGTCAACCATGACGCACCTCAACAGTAGTAGACCTCATTAGGAATGAGCGACATCGGGAGAGCCATCATCGGTTTAGTCGTTGCAATACGACCAATGATGCGTACACACATATAGTTGTACCATTATATGGCTACCGGACTGCATCGCCAATGCGTTGGTCCACATCATTTAGAGGTGATCGTCACGTATGTGCTTCGCTTAACAAACCACTTTTGGAGGTGCATTTTGCTCCTTTCACGGCTTCCTACCGTGGGATGGCCCAAATTTTTAGCCAGAACGAGCTTTAGCGGAGCTGTCAGTATGCAGAGTGCACCTTAGATCCTGCGTCTCCATGTTAATTTGTGAGATTTGCAAAAAAGAAATATATACTACCACTTTGATTGTTGATGAAATCAACCAGTATCGCACCATTCAATACGAATGACAGCTACTCAATTCAAAACATTTTTTTTGCATTTTTCGTCTTCCTTCTTTCTTGTTAATTGACCGCACGATACATCAGTGTCATGTGCGTAATTGCTAGACTTCATCAGTATTACAAACTTGCGTACCTATTTTAATTTTGGACAGATTTAACATATGTTTATTATGGTTAAGTGTAAATAATGTAGGTCGACGTTTTCTCACGACTAGTGTGATGGTATTAATTTCGAACCTGCTTTTGTATATTAATTACTTAAATCAGTTTTTGACCACCAAAGGTTTCCATGTCAAGGTTACCTCTTTATTTGTTCATCCGTATACACCATGTAAATGCACATGTCCTTTCCATTAATCAATTCGCCATACACGTATATATACAGGGACACCGCTACTGGTTGTATATGGCTATATTATTTCAACCGTGCACGTTATAACAGCACCTCTCAACATCACACACACCATCCATGCCATGCCTCAGAGTGCTCCCTGCGCACCATGAAAATCTGTGTATGTCTTTAGCTGGCCTGAGCAAGCAAGACACCATTGCTCCATATGTGGATGCGGTGGAGGAATTTCACATTTATCGGAATGAGTGGTACCTGGAAGTATGCTAACCAATGGTTGTTATAACATTGTGGTTGACCACCTTACTTTGTTGCATCAACATTTGATGTGACAAGCCTATGTGTTAGCCAGAAAATATTAACAGTTTCGATCAAGGAATTATGATATGGTCAAATTTACCACTTGATTCTCTAAGTATATATATCATCTCTGTTTATTTTTTAGACCTAGCACACTAGAGGCACGAAAGCTTTTGTGGGTCGTGCCGTGCTTGGGCCACCACCCTAGCTAGCATGGTGGGACGGGCAAGGACTGTTTTTCTAGCGGGCAAGCATGGCACAGCCCATGGCATGACGCAGCACAAGCTGGCCCACCAGGCATGGCCTATTTTCCCATTTTTATTTTCCTATATATTTCTCTATATTTTTCAGATGCTTTTCTAGTTTTACATATTCGTTATCCATTTTCCTCTCCGATTTCTTTACTTTTTCCTTTTTTCCTCATCTTTTTTCTTTTTCTATTTGCACACGTCAACCGCGGCCCACACCCATTTTGCCACCTATACTAGCATGATAGATTAAATTCGAATCTACCAGTTGATTGATTATTTGTATGAGGTGTTATATGGACTTTGATCACTGCATACCTCAGCATCGTGTACAATAAAGTGTTATTGAATTTTCTAGGTGTTATTGCAGTATATTTTCAGTTTTACTCCTATATAAATAATAGCATGCATTACTACACACACCTATATTTTCAGGAGCCATGACTCAATATTTCGTTTACTGCCAACACATGTGATTCTTTTTGTGACATATAAACCAATGCTCTAGCCATCGCGTACGTGTTACACACGCATGTCTCAACATAGCCCCAGTCGATTGGAACGGGCGGCTTCAGGAAGCATGTCATGCGAACGGCGGCTGCTCTCTGTACGACCGGCCTAAACATGTTGGACCCTTCATCTGCACAGTTCTACAACTCAGCTTAAGCCTTATTCAGGGACATTCAGGTCAGGGTGCAGCAGGGTTTAATGTTATGAGAGACCGTGCCATTAAGCACAAACTAGAACAGTGGCGGAACTTAAACCAAATTCAAAAGGAGGCCAAATAACTATTGTAGTGAACACTACTAAATAATTGAGCTTAAACATGTAACTAGTGGAGACAATATTTGCATGATGTGTGTCAAGAAAAAGTTTTCATGTTATACCTAGTATTATTACAAGAAAAAATTACACAAAACTAAAAAGGAAGTAAAAGATCGAGTGGACAAGCATTGCAAAAGGACAAGAAAAAATGACCGGAAAGACTGAGCTTTGAAGGATTCGAACTCTCAACCTCTGGATGTGTTTAGTTCCACGCCAAAATTGAAAGTTTGATTGAAATTAGATCAATATGACGGAAAAGTTGGAAGTTTGTGTGTGTAGAAAAGTTTGATCTGACGTTTTTTGGGTTCAACTTTGGAACTAAACTGGGCCTCTGTGTACTAACTATGTTGATGGATGTACCTGCTAGCCTATTCACCAAATAAAAATTAATACTACTTGTATGACCTGACCTTCAGAGTCAGAACTCTGTTGACCAGAATGAGCACGGTTGGAAACAATGCTTGTGCATCCCCGTAACTTGCTTGTCCTCAAAGTGCTACAGCTTCGAATCAACATGCCCAAGAAACTCCTATACAAGGCAAAAGAACTAGCATAATTAATGTCCTAGCCAGCTAGTAACTGATGATCGATATGAAAAATCCAGAAGAGACTACGAATGCATTTTTAGATAATTATATCTTAAAGCTCATTGTAATACCTAGCCCATGTGATTTCTTCCCTCTGCATAAATTAACTTAGTCAATGGAGTTCTCTCTTCTAGTTGGATTGGCATGACGATGCATTGGTCCGTGTGTTGCTCGACGACGCCGGGTTACTGCGTCATCTCTGGCCCTAGATCTGTCATGGAGGTTTACGGGTTGGAGATGGCCAAATCCAGAGCATTTCCATCCTCCTTCGAATTTTGTCGTGGAGCACCGTTAGTGCCTAGCATCAGGCAACTGCTTAGCCATGGCCCTCTACCCCTCCGTCTCGGCCTAGGTGCTCCATGTTGATGCGCCAAGCCATCGGTGAACTATGTTGATGGAATAGCCCGTTCCAGGCAATGGCATCAAAGACGCTCTTCCTTGTTTGGAGTGATCTTGTCCTCCCAGCGTCAGCACAGTGAGAGATGGAGGTCACGATGAGGTCATTGGACGTCTTTCTGGCCAGGGATGTAGATTGGATGGGGGCAACCGGCGGATCCATGCGAGGGAGGCACGCTGCCACTGGATCTGTCGGCGGCAAGTGCGGGGACCGTCGTCTTTGTCACTCCTCTCTAAGCAGAGTTGCCACTAGGTTCTCAATATGGCCACTCAGCTTCTCATCTTCTCCACTGGCGAGCCAAGTGGTAGCCGCTGTCCAAACGAGTAGCTGAGCACTCAAGCGGTAGGCAACCATCCCGATTGATGGTTGATGGCTGGAGGAAGGGCAGAACTGGCTGAAGCGGGTAGCAACACATTGAAAAATGTTTGCTATCCATTCATCCTTTGGCCGGCTGCCCCTGCCACCATCTCTCGGTGCTAGTCACCATGACACCACCACTGCAACCTCTCTTCTTTCACAACCTTCAGATTCGCCCTAGGAAGTGGTTGCCATCTCCTGCAGCGCATTGGCCCAAGGAGGCAGTAGTGTGGTCGGCCAGCGGTGTGGCGAAACCTGGAAAGCCGAGTAAGGGACCAATGCCTGCCAACATCTTGAGCATCGGTTGCTTGCCCTTCCGGGTTCCTGAGATCCCCTCCGGTTGCCCACCCCTTCAAAAACAAAAATTCTCCTTTTATTTGCTGTCTATAGAATCTCTTAGCAAGAACGAAGCCAATCAAAGGGGGTGAATGGTTGGTGTACCCAAAACCAAAACTTTCAACAGAATTAAAAAGTTATCCTCGAATTGATGTAGATCGGTCTGACCGTAGGTCTTGCGCCAATTTGACCACACCTGTATCATCGGTCTAATTAGTGTAGATCGATTGGTCTATCCGCCCTTCGAGTTGCCACCTCCTATCGCCACCGTCGGTCTGACTACCGTTGAGTCGCCAGTTTGACGGGGCCAATGCCGTCGATCTGAACGTTGATGTCCCACCGGTTGGACCGCGGCCCCCAAGAAACACAAATCAAAGATATCTCAAAAGTTGGTTGAACATTATTACTTTTATTCGTGTTTACAAAGTGCAATAATAGCACTCCTCTCGAGACCCTAGCTTTTATCTAAACTCAGCTCTCACACAATCGTTACTAGGAGGGCTCAAACCCCCCTCTCTATTTGTACCCATAGATAGGCAGCCTAAAGACACGAATCCAACTTGCACAAGAAGTTATAATCCCCTGGGAAACCATCTCGTACAAGACACAAACTTTACAAACTTCAATCAAACCAAATTTGGACTCTTTCCAAATTTGACTCCTCGATCCATATCCACACAGTCTCCCTATCATATGCCGCGTGGAATCTTCACCAACCACGTGCATTGTTCTTTAGCCTAAGCATCCCGCGTCATATTCGGACATTATGTTCTCCCAATCTTTCTACCGATTCATCACCGGTAATACTTTCCCGAGGCATCAAGACACTCCTACACATGAATTAAACAATAAACCTTATTCGAGCACAAATTCTCTCCAACATGATACAACATTAGCACACAACAGTATTACATACGCATAGAAATCAGCTAGAAGTCATAAACATACGTTAATCACTAGTATCCAAATAAACAATCAGGAACCAATATCGACATAGAGCCGACCGGTCAAACCATCGAGCCAGCCGGTCTGACCGGAGACCGCTCGCTACACTCCGGTCTAACGTGGCCATAGTCTAGTCTGACCGGCTTCACTCAGCCGACACTCATGTTCATCATCTGAAAACATTGTTCAATGCAACCCTGGTTTGACCGGTACACAAACCCGGTCTGACCGATTGCGAAGCCACTTCACCAATAATCTCCAAATATCAAACCACAATAATCTCACATGCCAATTATTCATCATAAAATAATCAAACATATTTTGATTTTACACTGACAAACCATCCCGCTTCTCTGTAAAAATAAGGCAAACTTTTGTCGGGTTTTAAAACTCTGCAAAAATAAAATATACTAAATATTAAAAAAGAAATGCATTGTGTACAAATGATATTATAGTTTCATAGGAAACAATTCCACTGTGACACAATAGTTTCTTATAAATTTAAAACTACAATGGTTTTAAGTAATTTTAGTTTAGAATTCATACACTACAGTGGTAATTAGAAAAAGAAATACTAGCACTCAAAGAAATCCCAAGCAAATTATTCAAAAAACATGTTTATAATAGAGTAATCGTAAAAATTCGTAATAAAATTTCAAACACATTAAATAAGATGCCCGCGCATGTGCGCGGGCTACTTTCCTAGTTATATACTAAAAGTTCATTAAACTTTCTATAAACGCTGTCGAGTCGCCAAGTGGCATCCTATAAACGCTCTCAAGTTGCCAAGTGACATTCTAATAAATAAGAGAAATCCAACCATTGATTTTCATTTAAATTGGTGGACCCATTATTTTACATCGTTAGATCTATTTGGTAATAAAAACCACATCCGGTACCTCTCCCTTTTTACAAACAAACGAACGTATGTATGTAAGGTACGTACGTACTTCCCTCTCCCGTTCCTTCTTCTATATGTTTTCTTTTTGTGTTCATAAGAAATTACTTAAAACCAAAATTATTTTTATAGGTAAAATGCCCCACAAATAGACCTTCACCTACTAGGTGTACTAACTCTCCCTCTGACACTTTAAACACCCTACGAACGCTTTTAAACTGCTACGTAGTGCTATTGAATTAAAGAAAATACTATAAAATATAAAAAAAAGAAGTATCCGACTATCAATTTCTACTTAAATTGACAGATACATTGTTTTAGATTGTTAGTATCATTAAACAGAAAAACCCAAACCTCTCTCCTTCTCTCCTCATCCCTATGCGGCATTCAAATCCATTAAACATCTTATAAATGCTTCTAAGCTACTATATGACATTCTTAAATCAGAGAAAAATCTTATAATTTTTGAAAAAAAAATTCAACCATTGGTTTTGATATAAATCTATGGAAACATTATTTTCAATCGATTGACACATTATTTTGGGTCATTAGATCTATTTGTTTCTTAAATAAAATATCTCAAACCTCTTTGCATCCCTCTTACTCCGTTGCGGCATGCAGTTTTAAAAGTCCACCTACAAACGCTCTTAAGATGTTACGTCACTATCATATATCAGATAAAATCCTTAAAATTTTGGCAAGAAAACAAAACATCCGACCATTGGTTTTGACTTAAACATCCAATGCATTATTTTAGGTGGTTAGATTAATCATCTAGAAAAACATCCTAAACCCCCCTCTCTATTTGTACCCATAGATAGGCAGCCTAAAGACACGAATCCAACTTGCACAAGAAGTTATAATCCCCTGGGAAACCATCCTGTACAAGACACGAACTTTACAAACTCCAATCAAACCAAATTTGGACTCTTTCCAAATTTGACTCCTCAATCCATATCCACACAGTCTCCCTATCATATGCCGCGTGGAATCTTCACCAACCACGTGCATTGTTCTTTAGCCTAAGCATCCCGAGTCATATTCGGACATTATGTTCTCCCAATCTTTCTACCGATTCATCACCGGTAATACTTTCCCGAGGCATCAAGACACTCCTACACATGAATGAAACAATAAACCTTATTCGAGCACAAATTCTCTCCAACATGATACAACATTAGCACACAACAGTATTACATACGCATAGAAATCAGCTAGAAGTCATAAACATACGTTAATCACTAGTATCCAAATAAACAATCCGGAACCGATATCGACATAGAGCTGGCCGGTCAAACCATCGAGTCAGCCGTCTGACCGGAGACCGCTCGCTACACTCCGGTCTAACGTGGCCATAGTCTAGTCTGACCGGCTTCACTCAGCCGACACTCATGTTCATCATCTGAAAACATTGTTCAATGCAACCCTGGTTTGACCGGTACACAAACCCGGTCTGACCGATTGCGAAGCCACTTCACCAATAATCTCCAAATATCAAACCACAATATTCTCACATGCCAATTATTCATCATAAAATAATCAAACATATTTTGATTTTACACTGACAAACCATCCCGCTTCTCTGTAAAAATAAGGCAAACTTTTGTCGGGTTTTAAAATAAAATCTGACAAAATAGAGAGCATGTTTCCTATTCGTATGCTTCAACCGCTTCCTGATCACAAAATGTTTCCTTGTCAAGTTCCCCATCTGTCAACCATGTAATGTTTGACCCAGCGGCGGATTCACCGCCCGGCGAGCGCGGGTAATTGCCCGGGCTTTGCATGCGGCGTGTGGCAAGCATCGAGGATGATTTCTCTATGTTAAAACCGAATGATTAGCTAGCTCCTTGACAAAGTTGGCAGGCTATACGTACGTAGTACTCCCTCCGTCGCTAAATATAAGGTATTTTGATTGGATGTGACATATCATATTACAATAAATCTAGAAATGAAGTATGTTCAAATTTATTGTCTTAGGATGTGTCACATCCAACCAATATCCCTTATATTTAGGGACGGATGGGTAAGATGATTTGATACAAGCAGGTAGCATTTGCAGCGCTGTAACATGCAATTAGGCCGTAGCCACTAGTTAATTACCAACTTGCTTGCTTCACAATGGATGGCACAATTCATTCACTAAAGTACTGGAGTATAGGTATACAAATCATCACTTTTTATAACAAAATCATCCTGTTTATACTAGTGAAAATTTACATCTATATTGAATTATGTTTTTATTAAAAATTTGTTGTCTTTAGTTGATAAGTAAAATAAGCATATCAACATTACATGAGTGGTAACGTGTTTACTATTTTTCTTATACTTACCCAGGCTTCACAAAATTCCTAGCTGCGCCACCGGCTTGACCCATTAATTAACTAGGTGATACCCCATGCTTTGCTACGGGATTCACGGATGAGTATATGTTAAATATTGTCGAAATGATGAAAGTTGAAATGTTGAGAAAATAATGTGAGGAAGATAATTTGACACATACTTGTTGATCTCTATAATATAATATTGTAGATGATATGCCATGCTTACATGGGATTTAAAATATGCTAGAATAGTAATTGCTAGTGAGTGAAGATGTGGCATGTTTGCATGGGATTTTAAATAGGCTAGAATAGTAATTGCTAGTGGGTGATGATGTGGCATGCTTGCATGTTGAGCTTTAGCTTTATTGGGTACCAACTACATATATAGAAAGTATAGATTTGCTAGTTATATATGCAGGCAACCCCCGCCACACTGTATATAGGAGTATATCAATGGACTTTTCACACCTGCACGCCGTGACAGCATCACCCAACATTTGCGCGTGTGCCTCAGAGAGTCCTCTTTGCACTTGTTGCATCCATGAATGCCTTGGCCAGCCGACCTGACCACGGGACATACGCTCGTTAAGCCGGCCGGCATGACCTGTTGTTGCCTCAGCCCAACATACCTCCTCGATTGGAACGAGTTGGTATCAGGGAGGACGTAAAGCGATGCTATTGAATGCCCTGCTACAGCTCACATCAGCTTGCTCAAGTTCAGGTGCGAAGCCAAGATTTGATGATTGGGGTTGCTGGCCACGAGACACAAGAACTCACCGGCATCTTGGCTGACAGTCGTGTGTATATGTGATCGGCATTATATAATGGCATTAATCCATGAATTAAGATTGGTCTCAACACCTTGGTGGGCTGGTGGCTAGGCTTGCTCTTGCAGAGTGGCAGATTGGCCTTGCCCAATCGTCTCTTCTAATGTGCGTAATTGTGTATATAATTTTAATATGTACAATCACCCTTTCATATAATTATATTTTGAATTATGTGCATATTCGCCGTTCGCACTAATATATTATATATGCATTAAATTATTGTGGATATGATTTTAGATGTATTTAAATACATTGAGAAATACATTCTATTAATTATATAAGTCTGTAGTATGTAAGCTAGTATAATATGAATATAACCACTTTTAAACTAGGTCCTTAAATTAAATAGCACCACTTAAAACCGAGTAATCCTATATATCTATAAATTTTATCACCACTAAATGTAGTTAATGCCAATTTTCTCTTCTCTCATGAAGTCATATCACCTTAATTGTTTTTAGCCTTTGGATGATTCATCAAGGCTGTAAATTGCATCCAAAAAAGGCACACTATACAACCCAATCATTTATCATTTATAACCTATGGATAATTGATAAAGGTAAAAATTATATAAACACATGAAAAAAATCGTATAGTAGGTAATTAAGAAAGAAAATTTTAGAATTCATATCTACTATATTATCATACAATTATCCCGCAACAACACGCGAGGTACCCATCTAGTTCGACATATGAATCACATGATATCACTTTTATTTGTCCTTTTTATTAGTTTCAGACTTGCAACCACATAAATTAGTTATGTTAATTAAATCAAGTAAAGCTGATACTATTGGATGGCTAGATAGTCTCAAGTTGAAAATAACAAGTTGATTAAATGGAATAGATAGCTACTACCTCCATTTTAGGTTATAAGACGTTTTGACTTTGATCAAAGTCAAACTGCTTTAACTTTGACCAGGTTTGTAGAGAAAAGTTAAACTTAGCTAAACTTGTAGAGAAAAGTTAAACTTAGCTAAACTTGTAGAGAAAAGTTAAACTTAGTTAAATTTGAAGTATTTTGATTTTGACCAAAGTCAAAATATATTATAACCTGAAACGGAGGGAGTAATTATCAACCTATGGTGTCGCAGGGCATGAGGGGTCCCAGGCCAACCGTGGTACAACCGTGGCACCTCTGGTGGCTTTGCCACTGCGCACCTGTGAGCTCAAGCTCAAGCAACATGGACCACTAATACCCGATGATTCCGCAATCCCTCCCTAGATGCAACCTGTGAGGGTTGTCCCAAAGCATAATGGAGGGCTCCCATAAAACTTGCCCTTCTGCTTGTGCTAACGGGACTAAATATATATTTTCTCGTAAACACAAGCAGAAGGGCAAGTGCCACAAAATCAAGCAGATCATTAGTGGTAAGTTTCGTACTAAATGTAAATATATGTATTGTTTTAATTTATATCATGCACTAATGTATTTTTTATATTGCAAAGTTGCGTTTTGTTTTCCTTTCTGGACTTCTATTAGCAAATTATGAAGCATCGGCACTGCTGAAGCAAGGTACTTATTCAGGCTATCTACTAACTAGTCGTCACATCTCTTCTTATTTTAATTTATGAACATTTATATGCGTGTTGGACCATATTTTGTAGAACAAAATTCTTCTTGCCTAGAACTTTAATGACAATTTAAGCATATATATATATATATATATATATATATATATATATATATAAATATATTATATAATATATATATATTTGATATTATAGTCGTTTCAATTAGGCTTTAGAAATTACTCCGGGCTCCACCACTGCACATGACTATATAACTCACCATCACCGATGACAATTCATGACTTTTGAATTTTGAAGGAAACCAAAAACACACAAAAAAAAAGTTAAACTATTTTAGTAGGGTATCCAACCACGGTGACGCATCAGTAAGGGCCTGTTTAGTTCACAAACAAAAAATTTCACACTGTCACATCAAATGTTTGGACACATGCATGAAGTATTAAATGTTGACAAAAAAATAATTATACAGTTCATCAGGAAATTGCGAGACTAATCATTTAAGCCCAATTGCGCCATGATTTGACAATGTGTGCTACAGTAAACATTTGCTAATGACAGATTAATTAGGCTTAATAAATTCATCTCGCAGTTTCTTGGCGGAATCTGTAATTTTTTTTGTTATTAGACTACGTTAATACTTCAAATGTGTGTCCGTATATCTGATGTGACATGTAGGGGTAAATTTTTTTGTCAACTAAACAAGCCCTAAGAGAAACAAGCATATGCAAGCACTAGTAGACCACTAGAACCAAAACCACCTTGTATAGAAACCATCCTTCTCATCTAACTTGTAGACCACATGTTTATAGCTGTTATGAAGTACTTCCTCCGTTTCACAATGTAAGTCATTCTAGCATTTCCCACATTCATATTGATGTTAATGAATCTATATAGATATATATGTCTAGATTCATTAACATCAATATAAATGTAGAAAATGATAGAATAACTTACATTGTGAAATGGGAGTAACCCTTTTGACTATTACTATCTCAAGCATTAAACACTACTAGTAATTGGACACACTACAACTTTGAGTCAATAAGTTTTGATCTCATCGAGTCAATAAGGTCGTTTGAAAATTTCAAAAAAAAAAAACTTCAAAATAGATCCCATCATTTATAATGCATATTAGTGCATATAAACGAACTCAAATGAAAATATTGTCAAATCTCATCGATATCTTCATGCAAGGTTGTTATTTAAAAATAAAATTTTTGTTTTTCAGAATATGATTCCACCAGTTTATAACACATTTAGGCATGCAAATGTTCTAGAATAATAATTTTTCATATCTCCTTGAACTCTACAACTTTTATGCAAGGCGTCTCTCCTTTTGAGGTTGCTTGAGAAAATACAGTGGTGATTTTTTTAAAGTAAGATCCTATAAGTTATTGTGCATACATATTAGGCCATGTAAAAATTATCAAATAAAAACATTGTCCATTACTGCATCTATCCAATAATAATATATTATATGGCATGATCAAACTTAGCACGGTTTTTAAAACTAAACTTTAAACTTACAATTTCTCATATACTCTAAAGTAGTTGAAATAAAATTATTACCATATAGAAGCAAATTCTGATGTCAATGTAATGATATTATTTCAACAAATTAAATTTAATTCATATTATGCAAAATGGAGCGACAAATTAATGCATGATTAATTAAGTATTTGCTTAAAAATTTTAAAAAAATGAATTAATATAATTTTTACAGCAACTTTTGTATAGAAACTTTTTACAAAAGCCACACTGTTTAGCAGTTTTGAAAGTGTCCATGCGAAAAACGATAGAGGTGAGGTTGGGAGCCTTGAGGAAAAAACACAAGCTAAATTGTTGCTCAAATGTTTTAAAAGCTGGATTATAAAATACGTGTGCGTCTTATATTATACTCCATCCGTCCCTAAATATTTGAAGCCGTTGATTTTTTAGCACATGTTTGACCGTTCGTTTTATTAAAAACTTTTGTGAAATATGTAAAATTATATGTATACATAAAAGTATATTTAACAATAAATCAAATAGTGTATTTAACAATAAATCAAATGATATGAAAATAATTAATAATTAATTAAGTTTTTTTAATAAGACGGCGGTCAAAAATGTTTAAAAAAGTCAATAGATCAAATATTTATAGACGGATGGAGTAGAATGAAGGGTGTATAAAGTTGTAGATCTTATCAGCTCTATGGGATGGAGGTCTATCACAATAATGGTTCATACTGCTCCGTACACTTGTATATAACTTGTAACTTTGTAACGGGTTATTGTTCATAGGTAATTACTCCCTCCGTCCAAAAAAAAAAGGCAAACCCTGGGTTTGCGTGTCCAACTTTGACTGTCCGTCTTATATGAAATTATTTTATAATTCGTATTTTTATTGTTGTTAGATGATAAAACATGATTAATACTTTGTGCGTGACTTGTCTTTTTAATTTTTTTCATAATTTTTTCAAATAAGACGGACGGTTAAACGTTGGGCACGGAAATCAGGGTTTGTCTTTTTTGGACGGAGGGAGTACTTTTTCCTTGGTTTTGAGCTGACTGTTGGGAAGGTAGATCGACGTGGTGACGCGCTAGGGTTTGACCCACCGACGTAAAAGAAAAATGGGTGGATAAAAAAACCGAAACCTTACTGTGTGCGCACACCCTTCCGCATGCAAAAGAAAAAACACGACTTAAGCGACAAAAAAGCAGTGGAAAAATTCGAGAAAAATGGATGGACAAAAAATAGCCGGATGCCTTATGTATTTTTTATTGGTATATACAGACGTAGATATAGATATATATAAAATTTGAAAAACCACATGATAATCACAACGTTTATATAACGTATACATTTTTTAGGTTAATGGCTTGTATGTTCAACTCCCAGAGTATAAAAGGTTACTATTTGTACATGAGACCAGGCTTGAAAAACTAATCCTCCCTCCGTTTCGAAATGTTTGACACCGTTGACTTTTTAGCACATGTTTGACCGTTTGTCTTATTAAAAAACTTTTGTGAAATATGTAAAATTATATGCCTACATAAAAATATATTTAACAATGAATCAAATGATAGGAAAAGAATTAATAATTACTTAAATTTTTTGAATAAGACGAACGGTCAAACATATTTAAAAAAGTCAACGGCGTCAAACATTTCGAAACGGGGGAGTACTTTCAAGGTCCTGGACATCAATTTTTGAGTACTAATCTGGGGGTATTTTTACAAATAATTTTTATATACTGAAGTATAGGATAAAGTATACTATTTGGGGTGAAAATGAAAATTTGGTAGGAGTCAGATGCCACGTGCAGGTTCGCATGTGTGGCCTTGAGGCGAGAATTGTGTGGTGGGTGGCCTGGTTGGAGATCATTATCTCGTTCTTTCGTTGTCTCTAAACTCTATCCTTCTCTCTCTCCCAGCCGGCGTATGCTCTTCCTCTGCACAGCAGCGTGTGGCAACCAACAGATTAGCAGCGCGCGTTGACCAGTGGGAGTGAAGTGCCCTTGAGATATAATCTGTTTGATGACGTCATTAAAAAAGAACTGAGGGAGTAAATTAATAATGGCCAATCTTTAGATTAGCAAAAGGTTTGTATTATTTTGTTCATATTTATTCTGTAGAGGACATATGCAGTAATATTGCGTTCATGCACGCACGCACGCACGCCTCTATATGTGCGACAAAACCATACGTAAGCCAGTACATGCTTGCCTGTCGGCCTCCATGACTCACATCGCAACAAATCGTGTTTAGCTATACTTAACATGACATTGGCATGGTAAACACTACTGTTCTTTGCTGGGCAAGCCTCACTACGGTGCTCTATATACTAATACTGATAGTATAGCACAAAATAATTTGAACCACTGAACTTATTAATTTGATCGAAGAGATCAGATCTATTTATACTACCACCTTAGTTAGCGGTAGTAGAAACATAGAGTATATTATTATCCAAAAGAATGTGTAGAGTGGTATAATCGTTTTTTAGCCGTGACTAAACTTATTTTTTCTCTTTTTTGGCTTTTTCGATGAAATACGAGCGATGTCAATGCAATGGATTAGTATACATTGATTTAGCCAAAAAAAAAATCATAAATGACAAAGTAATTCCTAATCATTGTATTAGTAAATTACTAATTTACCCAAAATAATACTTGTATTATAATCATACAAGTAGAGAGTACTAGAGCATCGCTCTTGCTGGGCTATTTGTTTTATATGGAGTACCTAAACTTATCTATATGTAATGTATAGTTTAAAGGTTTTGCCATATACACTATAGCGTCAGGGAGCGGGTTCGCGAATTTCACCGCGGCGGGTGAACCGACGATCTTTAAAAATACAATTATAAAAAGCAAACAAATTAATAGCCCATTACAATTGAAGACCATCAGGCCAAGTCATTGAGCATGTGTTATCAAGTAACCTAGTATATCTTTGGACTTGTCCAGATCGCTCGCACCTACATTCGACAAGTTCCGCGCACTCGCTATCTTTGAGTCCCAACATGGGACGCGCCTCGTCGCATTTGCACGCCTGTCACTCCTGACACACCGTTGCCTGCACATGAGCAAGTGGAAGGCGCTGCGCATCCGCCTGCGCCAATGACAATGTCGAAATGTTATGAAATCGTTTGCTCGCGCGTTCGGGGGGAGAGAAGCGCACTACGAGTCTCGATCGCTGGAAAATCTTGCAGTAATCATCCCAACTGCGTTTGCCGGTGCACACGGATCGTCTGCAGCAGACGGTATGAGCATGGGTGCATCCGCAAATGATCACTTCTATGGATTGCCTCGTCTTCTCAGTTCTTGTTGGGCTTCACCGACGGGGCTCTAATCGGCGGCGGAGGCCCGTAGGGGCCGGGACGGGGGCAATTTTGGCCCCGAAGTTTGGAGATCGGAAGCTAGGGCGGGTTGAGGAAAGTTGGGGTCGGGACGGGGACATTTTGGCCCAATCCCGTCCCCCCGTCGCGCTGTTGCCATCCTTAGATGACATGGCGTTGAATGGATTGCGTTACGGCCTAAATGGGGCAAATAGTTTTGTATGGACAGCAATGAGGCGTGCATGTGCTGTTACAAGTTGCGGCTGGCGCGAACTATTTATGTTCCATGCCTTTATCACCAACGGACATAGGAGGCTTTTTTGCGTTGCTAACAAACGGCAGTGGAGAGGGCATGGAGGCGGAGGGGATTAGTTCTTGCATCCCGAAGTTTGCAGTCAAACGTTGGAAGAAACTTGAAGCTAGTCTTTCTAGCATTTTTCTTTTGTTGTTGTTTTCTCGATATATGCAGATTCCTCAGTCATGACATGTTGAGATGTGTATCCAATTGTCATAAACTGAGATCTGATATATAGAAAACAATTTATACTCTCTTCGCGAATGCTACAAATATATGATACTTAGTAACTAGATTGATACCACCTAACTAGCCTAGTAAATCTATGCCCACCTCCAATTGGAGGGATATGCATTTTAAGAAACAGTCCAAAGGTTAACAATAAATAAATCTACATTTTAGCGCTACTACACGGCGCGCAAAGCATATAGGGTTAATCAGCACCAGTTAGTTTGTTTGGTGGTGCGCTGCCTGGAGTGATCTCGACTGGGTTGGCTCAATAGTCATCGTTGAAGCAGTTAATTGATCGATCCGATCTGCATTATATCGAGCACTTTTGTTTCTCTGCTATCATACTCTAGCTAGCCTGATTGACTGCATCACTATGTCCATCCTGCCATCCATGGAACTGTTGCGTAGAAAGGTAACAGTGCAGAAATAATTAGCACTGCAGGTACGTAATGATCATCGATCAATGGCGACAATGGAGAGGGCCCCCGTCGAGCCGGCTGCCAGCGTGCCGCGGCAGCGAGAGAGACGATCGACGACGAGGAGGACGGAGGACAGACAATGTTATTGTTTTTTTTTTCTTGTTTTGAACGGAGAAACAAAGAGACTTTGTTTCAATCTCGATCGGTCATGGCGCTAGCTCCCAGTTGATCATATCATATCTTGTTGATGGCTATCTTTGATCGATCCTGTTTCCGGGTGTCATGCATAGT
>CM020184.1:2605684-2641481 GCA_009805545.1 Oryza longistaminata
GGTATATTCCCTTAAAGATTAAATTTAAATATATTAAGTAATATCCATACCCCTATACTTTGTAATGCATATTGACATCGTGAAAACAAAACATCACCGGGAGCATATGCTCTAACCAAGTTGATACACCAAAATAATAAATTGTTACATTCTTGTATTAGAACGCCACCCACTTGTCAAGTTGTTGCTGACTCGGACGTATCAATTAAAAAGTTTTCTTGCACTATCATCGCACTCACCTGCCAAGTGTTGTAACGTGGGCTTGCAATTTACTCTTAAATTATTTACTCGGTGTAGAGCGGCGGTAGCAACCGACTCACCTATTTTTTTAATTTCTCATCCATTTCAAAAATCATCTCTCGTTACTTATTTTTATAGAAAACCCAGAAGTACATAGGCAAAGCGTAGATATGGGGAACGCGGCCGACGATATACGTTGATATGTAGCAGATCCAACTCGCAAATAGAACTATCAAAGAAAACAAACACTAAATCAAAATTAGAGGATATCCAGGTTGCCAGTTTCTTCTTTTATTTGGAGAAGGATATCTGGTTTTAGTTTACACCGGTGACGGTACTTGTAATTATCTTATTTTGATCCAGTACAGGTATTGATTGATTGAGATGGAAGAAACTGGGCTAGTGGACTGGCTCGCGTTAGGTGGCCCCCAATATCAACCATAGAACTGCGAAAGTGCAGCATTAGCTCACTCTGGCTCGGTTCCCTGATGGCGTGCGAATCAGCCACCGGGTTCAAATTCTAGATTTTGGACCACGCGGTGCTCGCATTTACGGCTAATTATGCTTTCAGTGGTAGGCTACGTACCCGTCGACAGCGAGACGCCTGTGGTGACTTCGGTCAATCTCCAAAATATGGCCGGCCCAGTCTTCGGAGGAAGGTGCTCATAGGGTTAAGGTGATGCGTGTTTGTTGCGTTCATTAGTGGGTGGTGTGGCAACGTTTGTCGAGCGCCTGCGTTTTGTTACCGTGTCTCTCAAAAAAAAATCACATAGAACTACGGAAGCACCAACTAGACTAGTTGCAATACTGCAACACGGTTCAGGGACAGAGCGCACCTAAGCGTAAGTCCGGCTAATTAGCGGCTAGATCATGCGAGAGGTGGAGGAGAATGCCACAGTCAGTTTTCCATAGCGGTACGGGAATAGTATATACATATACGTATAAAAGAGATTTGTATCTATCTTTAACCTATTAGTAAATGCAAGATGTTTTTGTGTTCAGATTTTCGTCAGTCGCGCGAGCAGTTCAGTTAGATCCATAGAGCACCTGCGGAAATTTTATTTTACTTTGCATGACTTTTATCCACGTATCCGATTCAGTTTTCTTGTTTCACGCCGTTTTTTATTTTGGCAGCGACAGGGAAAACCAGCAATAGGGCCGCACATGATGGACACGTTAGAAAGATGTTGCCCGGGAAGACAAATCCGTTGGCCCACGTTGAACAGGTCAACAGAATCTACAGAAAAAATTATTATTTCTTCTGCTCTATCTCTATTTCCTTATAAAAGTTGAAAATAATTTTCATTCTACTATTTATAAAAATTAAGAGATACTGATGTCTCCGCTAATTACTTGCATACATCGTCCGATATTTGAGTCTGTTTTTAAGGTTTCATTCACTTTTTGGAAAATACATAGAAGTTCGATAAGAAATTCTTTTAAAATCTCGGCATTGCTAACGTAGGAAAGAAAGTCGGACTCCCTAAATTGCTGTATAATTCTTAGCCAGTCATCCATAAGGAACAGCCAGCGTACAGAGGTAATATCCTCATCCTAATAAAGGATTTCCAAATAGATATCAATTACTATCAAAATAAAAATACCCCATAATATACTTTTTATAAAAACAATAATAATACTATTTAAAATAGCCTTCACCGCTTGCAACACACGTGTATTTTTTGTCTAGTAAGTATAAACTTCCATCGTTGTTACATATAAAGTTGTACGTGTATAATACTTGTACGCCGTTATATGTAAAGAAATTTATACGTCGTGAAATTTAATACCAATGAAAAACTTTCTAATTGAAATTTTAAAAATTTCAATCCAAAACATTTTGCAAGCTTTTCAACTTACTATATATGCGAGTATTTGATTATAAAAACTTTCAATACAATTATATATTTATAAATTTTTATTTTAAATGTCATGAAGCACACTAATCCACTATGCTTAAAGTTAATCATTATTTATTGTAAGCTAGCAAAAATGCCCGTGCGAAAATGCAACGTTGTGAAACCCATTCTTTTTTTTTATAACGATTAATATGACGTTGTTTCATCATAATTCTATGAATGAATAATGTTTGTAGTGGATTGTTTGTAGCTAAGGCAATCAAAAATTGGAACATCTTCAAATTAATGGCCCAACCCTCACAATGCAACGTTACATGCTTGCTATACCTAAAATAATTATATTTATTGGACACCATGCATATTAATTTAAATACTCTTCCAATGTCATTTCTGCAACTAATAATAGGTCAATCGAACCTACACCGCCCTCAACATGGTCCAAGTCTACCAAAATAGGTGCACGTGCACTCTTCTCTAAATAACCCAATTAAATATGTTTATTTTAATATTATTTTCATATAATATCGTTATCAAAAATAGTAGCATTATACTTAAAAAATAGTCTGAATGTTAATTGCCTTACAGAAATATATGCAGTGGCGTCTTCAATACAGTGAGAATATGATTGACGAAACAAAAGCGTGTAGTGAGATGGAAAAAAAAAATCGATTGGGATTTTCATATCGACCCAAGCTCCATCAATTTAACGGGCTGTTTTTACAGTTTTTTCAGAGCCGGCACTTGTTTTTTCTATATAAAACAATGTTTTTTTTCTTGCGCGGCTATTTTCAAACCATTTTTAGAAATGGCGTGTTTTTCTGACAGTGGGTTTTTTCCTCGCATGTTTTTTTTTTGCTTCTTTACATACGAAGAAATATTTTTTCGCGCTTTTTAGTTGGATAACGTAAACTTTTATCTAGGCACGTTTTCTTTTCTCTTTTTTATGACTTTTTTCTTCACGTGTTTTATTTCTTCACGCATTTTTTCTGACTTTCTTTTTTAAAATAAGTTAGATTAAAATAGAGATAGAGAAGAGCATGTAATAAGCACTACTAAAAACAAATAGAAATCTTTTTTTTGCCACGTCTTTTTCGGACTAAGGAGTAGTAGGGAACTATCTAACCAGTATGTAGATTAGTTAGGATTTCTTTTTTTTCTACGCAGATTTTTTGAACTAACAAACTGAAAAGAAATCTATATCTGAAGTCAAAATTCTCAAAACCCATCATTTGAAACTTTTCAACTCGCGAAAATTAAATTTTTATTAGTCAAATTTGAAACTTTCAACATTTCATCTCAAATTTAAACTTTCACTCAACTTTTGAAAACTTTCAACCGAGATGGTTTGAAACTTTCAACTCGAGATTTGAAACTTTAAGTTCAGTATTGTGAAAATTTTTCCCCACCCTAAAAATTTGAAACCTTTCAACCAAAAACATGTAAACCATTAAAAAAAATAAGTTGCGCGGAGCAAAAAAAGGCAAAAAAAAAAGTCCCGGTAAAAAAAACGAAAAAAAAGGGCGTTTGGATTGCAGGCGCGCGCTGGCGCCTAGCGCCTTTGTGATCGGCCGAACATGCGCGCCCACGCTTTTTTCCTCCCTTTACTTTTTTTCTCGCTAGCAGTTTCTACTCCCACTTTCTAGGGGAGCCCGGACCTTTTTTAGAATTTTTTTATGTTTTACGTTTTTTCTTTTTCCCCTTTTATAGGAAATCTGGATCTTTTTTTTTTTGTTTTCCCCATTTTAGCGGAAATCATATCTACAGTTTTTTTCTTTTCGCCACTTCTTTTTCCCTTTTATTTTTTGGTGTTTATTTTGCCGTTTTAGGCAGCGAATCGCGATCTACAGCGGCTTTTTTTTTTCTTATTCGCCACTTTGGAATCGGAATTTTTCACTGCGTTTTTTATTTGCACAGGATGACGCGAAACACTTTTATTTTTATTTTTATAAGTACGTAGTAGAAAAAGCGAGATACGATTAATTTCACCATTTGCTGGTGGCAACAGGATTCACCGCCCCATGGGTCTATCAGGCCGTATCCCCATTGGCCTTGCAGCGCAGCTGTGCCAACTAGCTTTTTCGGCACGCGCGTCCAGCGTGCTTTTGCAAAGCGATGGTGAAGCACATCTAGGTGTCGGCACGTGCTTTTGGCCCTAGAAATACGCTCATAAAACTACAAAGTGCCGTTTTAGCTAGTGGTAGATTCCGTATCCACCTCCAAACCGTTTCCTGTTATTGCGTCGTCGGGTTTGGCCTCCGAAAAACGCATAATCATCTTTTTCAGTCAGTAGTACTGATGCAGTGTTTCTAAGTCCCGATATTCACGAAGGTATGATAATAATCGAATTTGGTCCGAAACGTGTTTTTCAAAGGAATGAACCTTGCAAACAGGATGGAAGATGGTGGCGGCTAGGTTACAAGGGAACAAACACAACTTTTACTAAACACGCACTAACAGCAACAAGAACTTTAAAGTAGACTCAAACTTAACACTCGCGACTCTGAAAAGGATCATGCAAAAGGCTAACACGGTCTGGGTTAAAGGAGAGGACTACGACTACCAATTCTTTTTTTGCTTTATCTGTAGACTCTAGGATAACGGTGAAATTCAAAAACTAAAACTCAGGGTAAAAACAATTATGAAGCGAACCTGACAGTGCCTAGAGAATTTTTTTTTGGAATTCTTATTTGGCTACTGAAAATCATTATAGGACGTCAAGCGGATTATTTTAGAGCATCGGAGTTAATTGTTGTTTAATTTAAATTTGACAAGATTTGAATTTAATAGTAGTCTTCTCTTCCGCCTTTGGCCGTGAATCGAGCCCGATTCACTCCCCTCTGTCGTGGTTTCGATTTGCATGGCGAACCGTGGTCCATTTTCGTTCCGCCAAGTTCCCGTTTCCCGTTCTTTTTGTTTAACCCGGGCACCGCATTCTGATTTCCATATTAGTCCCGAGAACACCTAATCCTATTCTCAATCCCTATTCCTTCCAACTCCTTCTCCTCCTCGGCTGCCGCACACCCCTCCCTCGTGCTCATAAACAAAAGGCACAAACCAGCTAGCGACTCGCACACCCAGTACGACCGATCCGAGTTACACCCTCTCCCTTCATCCCTCTCCTCCAACGTGTCGTGCCCTCCCCTCTGCGCCACACCCTTTTATTCCACCCCTTATGATAACGCATCATACCCCAATGTTCGTGTATCTTTCCAACTTTTATGAGAGCTCTAGCCCTAGGCCGCAGCCCAAATACCCTCCGACTCCTAGTTTGCTGCATGCCGCACGATCGCCCGCCCAGGATTGGCGCCTCCTTCTGTCTCGTCGCTCATCTGCCATATCGCAGAAATAATCCCGTTTCTACCCTCCATGTCATGGCTACGCCATTACCTATCTGATTCTCATATTGTTCCGTCACTAGGTTTGATTTTTCTAACGTCGCCCGTGACTGCGTGTTGCCCCTGTAACGCCCCGATTTTCAGTCGAGGATAAAATCATTAAATAATGCATTTTCTTAGAAATTGTAATGAGTTAAATCAAAATTTAATCAAGTGAATATATGAGGGATTAAAAAGGGTTTTCTATTAAAATCAAGAGCCGGAACTATTTTGTAATATTCTCTGTGCCTCTAAGAATACTCTTCGTGATTTTCTTCCTGCAATTTTCGGAGCTCAGAAGAGTAATTTTTAAAGTCACAAAAGTTCATTTAACCAATTAAAATAAAAGAAAAAGCAATAAAATTCCCCCTCTCTTGTTTTGGGCCGCCCCGGTCCAATTCCCTCCTCCTCTCTTGGCCGCTCGCCTCTCTCTTCCTTTCCTTCCTCCCTCTCGGGCCGACCCTCCCTCTCGGCCCGATCGACTTCCCCTCGCGCAAAGTCTAAATTAACCCCCTGGTCTCCCCCTCTCTCCCTCCCCGACAGGTGGGCCCCGGTGACCCACCTGTCAGGTCCTCCTCCTACCTTCGGCTTCCCAGGCCAAAGCCGCCATGGCCGCGCGGTTGCCGCCCCATTCGTCCCGCCAAATCCGGCGCCCTCCCGCTCGCGTCCTACGCGCCCACACCGAGTTAAATCCGGTCCCCACCACCTCCTCACCTCTTTCCCCCACTTTTTCCCCCAATTTTTCGCGCCGTTTGCGTGCCCCATTCATCCCAACACGTCGCCGCAACCCACGGTCGTCGGCCATTGCCGCCCCAATCGGCCACGATTCTCCCCCGCCGGGTCTAAAAAATGCAGCCCGCAGCCTCCCTCGTCCTTTTTCCCCCCATTTTCCCGTGTTTGCCGCGCCACTCCTCGCCTCTCCCACGCCGTTCCCCACTCGACCGCGCTCGCCGGCGACATTTCAAGCGCTCGCCAACCGCCGCATTATAGCCGTCGCACGTTGCTGTTGCCGCCACCACACGACTTCGCCGTGCCTCGCCGCACCCGGCCCCCGCTCCGTTCCCCATTCCATCGCCGAACCACCTTCCCCACCGCGCTCCCTCTCTCCGACCACTCACCGACAGAGCTCAGCGCTGCCCCTCGCGTTTCAGCCCACCGCCGCGCGCTGCCGCCGCCACCGCCGGCAATCGCCCGCTGAGCTCACCCCGGCCCTACTCATTTTCCATTCCCGCCTCGGTTTAGCTGCCGCACGCGCACCACCACTCTCCATCGCCATGCCGACTCCAGCACGTGTCGTCCCGCTGCTCCAGTCGTACGCCACCCGCGCCCGTCGCCGTCCTCGCTCCGCAAGAGCGAGGGGAACCCGGCCACCTCTTCCCATCGCGGGGGACCACGGGACGTCCGCTTATTCCGTGCGCCGGTGAGCCCTCCTCCTCCTTTTTTCCTCTGCCGGCCGGCCATGTCGCTGCCCCGTCCTCATCCAACAGGTTCCCCTTCCATCCAATATGGCGCAGCTGCCGCTCGTTCGCCTCTATTCCGAACTCAGCTCGTCGCCAGGAGCGTCGTCGGTCTCCGTCCGCCCCGAGCTCGCCTGGTCGCCGCCTCCCGTTGTCATCTCGCCGCCGCCCCCTCCATTCCGCGTGTGCTACTCGCGTTGAAGCATCCCTCCCTTACCTTCTGTCTCCCTTCACGGCCGCCCTTACCGACGCGAACCACAACCGCGATGGCACCGATCCCGCCCGGTTCGTCGCCGCCGCGCATCCGCGTCCGGCATGCGCCGCCGGCGTCCCGCGCCGTCGCTCCCCGGCGCCGGTCCGCCGGCCGTCGTCGCGGTGGCCGCGCTGTCCGCGTTTTCGCCGTCGCTCGGTCGGGCTGGCCTTGAAGCCGTGCTGTGTCCTGGCGGCGCGCCCCTGTGGCCGCCCCGATCGGCTAGCGCGATCCGGGTGTCCGGTTCCGTGGACCGGCCGGTGGAGCGTGCCTCGTGCGTTCCGGTCCACGGTGCGACCGGCCGCCCTTGTGTCGCGTGACGGTGAGGGCCCGCTTGCCGGCGCCGCCCCGCCCCTTGATTGACGTTCAGCAGCGTCCCCTTTTCCTTTGAGAAAATATTAATAATTTGCGCAAATAAATACGAGTTTATTATAAAAAAATCCATTTAAAGGGGCCTCAAAACTTCTAAAATTCATAATCTAATTAATTCGAACTCCAAAATTGATCCATTCAACTTGCAAAATTTCATCTCTAAAATTGCACTCTACATGTTTGTTTTACTTATTCATGTACTGTTTCCTTGCGTTTTATTAGAGTTTTTTTCCGTTTTGCGTTCGCAGCGTGTTAGGAATCGTCGTTCGGCGCAAGATCAGCGGAGTCGCAAGATTAAGCAGTTCAGAAGGATTGTTGAAGAAGCCAAGGCGGAGTCACACATTCACCACTTGAGCATGTTGATCCAAATTTAAAATGTTGTATTGTTTGCAAATAATATGCATCGTTTTTGCTATACATTGGGATCAGGGTTTACCTATCTGGTCGCTTGTGTCATTGTTTACTTGATATCTGTCCTTTGTCAACCTTGGGTGATAAATCGACTAGCTTATGTTACTTTGATGACCTAAAGCTAGAACTATACGGTTAGCCATGCTTATTTACCACTAGCCCTCAGTTGATGGATAACTTGCAGTTTAGACCTGTTAGACATGCATGACGCGTGCTCGGAGACACCCGACCATGTTTCATTGCGTCTGTAAGTATCCAACTAAAACGCGACTGAATGGTGGGCTGTGGGTGCATAGCGTTTTGCGGTCGCACCCATGGCAATTAAGGACCGGTTCGCGGGGCATGCACTAGAAGTCAATACAGCCGCTTGCCACAAACGCGGAATGAGGTAACCTGAGCCTGGGACTTGAAAGTTATAGCTTTTTCTCTGGCTGATGCATCCAGGCAAGGGTGGGGCGTGACTGGAGCGGGCGGGCCCTGCGACGGCCTCTGTCGCTTCCAGGATTCACTAGGCACGAGAGAGGGACTTGCCGCCTGCCTGCTGTGGGCGGGGGTGAAACCTGAGGTGTGTTGTGCTGGTCAGAGCAGCGGTTATATGAAGGGGTCTTTGTCACAACCCTCGGGACATGGTGACGTGTTCTGGGCCGGGGCCGGTGCATGCCGGTGGATTTGTGTCTTGTGGGTACAGTTGTGGCACTCTGGCCAGAGTAAAAACCCTTATCGAATAGCCTGCCCCGCGGGTTATGGGCGATCGACCAGAGTCACCGCTGATTAGTCTCACACTTAATAAAATCGACCCCAATGCCACTGTAGTTCAGGTGGGATGGTTGGGCCTGTCAACGTGGTGTAGCGTTGCATCAGTGGAGATTTAATATTACTATTAATTACTCAACAGTTTTACCGTTTTGCTCAAAAAATGGTTTACAATTTGCTTTATTATGGCAATAGCCACAGCCTCCTGGTAATCCCCTTGCACATTGGCATCGTTGGTGTGGCTTTGCTGAGTACGGTGGTTGTGACTCAACCTTGCTTTTATTCCCCCTTTCAGAAGTGTAGTGCTTCTGAGGTGAAAGAAAAGTTAGAAGACCAAGGTTCAGACCCAGTTGAGTTATTGCCTGTGGAGTGGAGCTGAAAGCCCCGCAAGATTCACCTTTTTTCCGCTGCTTGTCGTTCCTTTTCGGTGCGAGCGCACTAAGACCTTCTAATCTGTAAGTATTTACGCTTTATTACATTTGGTAACTGTATAATATTACTGGTCGTTTTGATTGAGTACCTGGCTGGTCACTGCGAACAGGGATTTAATACACAGAATAGTCTGGAAAAATTTGGGCTAAATTTCTGGGCGTGACACACGGACCATCGCTCGTCGTTTCCTCCTACGGTGATCGTCTGGCTGGGTGGAGGAACCTATCCGTTAATCCTCCTGTGTTAGGTGTTGTTTCTCTTTAGCGCCGTGGGTTGAAACGCCTAGTTGTTTAGCCCGCAAAAACCCTAGCATTGCCGCGCCCCTAGCGCCGCCGCTTGCTGCCCCGATTGCCGTGTGTGCCCTTGTGCTGCGCTGCTGTTCGCCCTAGCCGCCGCTTTGCGTTGTGCCTGTGCTGCCAACTGCCGCCCCTCTACCGTGCTGTCGCAGGGCAAAGCCGAGCCAAGCCTGCCGCCGCCGCTATCCCACATCGGTACGTCGCTGGTCACCACTGAGCCAAAGCCTCGGCTCAGCCGAGTTTGCAAAGCCATAGGTGCACCCTAAAATTCCTACAGGCCTATCGTTTGCCGTATCGAGTCTCTACCTCATAGCCCGCCTAGTCGTTCTGAGCCGTTGGTTTCCGTCACCGGTCGGTCTTGAATGTTTAGTTGGTCCCGTGTCATGAAGAATTGACTCGTGAGTCGGCATAATTCGATGAGGGTTGCATCGGAGGTTTATTTCCATTGATCTATTTAATCTATGTGGAAATTAATATGTAATTAAATGACTAAGGTTGTTTCGGATTATTAGTATAACGCAGCTCATCCTGTAAATTCATAACTAAATAATCCGAGCCTCCGTTTTAACCCATTCAATTGCAGTGAATCCATTAAAAGAATAGGATATCCCATTAAAAATGCGTTATTTTGCTGTTTTAGTAGCCTTATTGCTTGTATTTTGTGCGCGCTTGTTTGTCCGTTTAGATTCGTCAGTTCCCGGTGCATCCAATTTTTTCGACAGTGCGTTGCCCGCAGGTTACGCAGCTCAATAGCAAGGCAGTCATACATACATCATTGATCATATGATTCTATTTTACAAAACCCCTGCTTTCTATTAAATTGCAATGTATTTAGATAGTACAAGTGGGATGGAATGCCATAGTACTCAAGCCTGTTGAATATTCTTATGGGCATTGATCACTTAGTTATAATGACTAGATGATTTGGTTTAGGAAACTTAAGCCATTGCTTAGATCAATTAGCTCACATGGGATTAATTATAATTTAGTCCTTAATTATATTAATGAATGTTATGTTGATATTTCTCAACGACATTTACTAGAAATATACCCCCAGCCAATGCCGCTAGAAATACTCCTAGTATCATTATGGTTATAGAGTTCACTGCAAGCACACGGATATTACCCATTTGTACGTCTCACCGAGGAGTATTCCAAGGTATCATATTTATTTAATCCCGTTGGGAAGACTCATAGTAGAGAAAACCGTACTAATAGTTCATACTGTTATGTAATAATTCAAAGTTCTGAGTAACGGGCTATATAACTCCATGGGTAGAGTGACACAGCAAGCATAGAACTAGTCATTCATACTAATTATCTAAGCTGAAGTGGAAAGAAATAGAAAGAATTTATTCTATATTCTAGTTACAATAAATATACATACATTCTAGTTATTATGATTAAACTAGCCTAATACCCTCTTTCTGACCCTGCCTAGTACTTCGAGAGCCACCCCTGGGCTGCCGAGTTCCTTACGACAGCACGTCATGACATACAATTGAGCGGCTAAAATATGAGAGTACCTCCCCAGAAATTAAACTTCAGGACTATATACAACGCGCGGAGGAATACCCGCTACGGAGCGTTGTCGCCGATCACGGCCCACCTCTCATCCGCAGCCATATAACCCCAAATAATGGATACCAATAATCTAGACACCACGCCTAATCAAAACATTCAGAGAATGCTTGACGGGATGGAAATCTAGAAAAAAAATTAAAATAACATGAAATAAAATTGAAAACTGAACATTTATTTTTTTCTAAATCTAACATTTTTTATCGAATGTTGAAAACCCATTCTAAATAGCAAAGTCATATATGTCATTTATGAATATTTTTAAGGATAATAACATATATAGTATACAAGAAAATGATTTACTCTGCAAAAATAAAATATACTAAATATTAAAAAGAAATGCATTGTGTACAAATGATATTATAGTTTCATAGGAAACAATTCCACTGTGACAACAATAGTTTCTTAATAAATTTAAAACTACAATGGTTTTAAGTAATTTTAGTTTAGAATTCATACACTACAGGGTAATTAGAAAATAAATACTAGCACTCAAAGAAATCCAAGCAAATTATTCAAAAAACATGTTTATAATAGAAGAATCGTAAAATTCGTAAATAAAATTTCAAACACATTAAATAAGATGCCCGCGCTGTGCGCGGGCTACTTCCTAGTTATATACTAAAAGTTCATTAAACTTTCTATAAACGCTCTCGGATCGCCAAAGTGGCATCCTATAAACGCTCTCAAGTTGCCAAGTGGCATTCTATAAAGAGAATCCAACCATGATTTTCATTTAAATTGGTGCACCATTATTTTACATCGTTAGATCTATATTGGTAATAAAAACCACATCCGGTACCTCTCCCTTTTTACAAACAAAACGAACGTATGTATGTAAGGTACGTACGTACTCTCTTCCCGTTCCTTCTTCTATATGTTTTCTTTTGGTTCATAAGAATTACTTAAAACCAAAATTATTTTTATAAGGTAAAAATGCCCCACAAATAGACCTTCACCTACTAGGTGTACTAACTCTCCCTCTGACACTTTAAACACCCTACGAACGCTTTTAAACTGCTACGTAGTGCTATTTGAATTAAAGAAAATACTATAAATATAAAAAAAAAGAAGTATCCGACTATCAATTTCTACTTAAATTGATAGATACATTGTTTTAGATTGTTAGTATCATTAAACAGAAAAACCCAAACCTCTCTCCTTCTTCTCCTCATCCCTACTGCGGCATTCACAATCCATTAAACATCTTATAAAATGCTTCTAAGCTACTATATGGCATTCTTAAATCAGAGAAAAATCTTATAATTTTTGAAAAAAAATTCAACCATTGGTTTTTGATATAATCTATGGAAACATTATTTTTCAATCGATTGACACATTATTTTGGGTCATTAGATCATTTGTTTCTTAAATAAAATATTCTCCACTCCTTTGCATCCCTTACTCCCGTTGCGGCATGCAGTTTTAAAAGTCCACCTACAAAACGCCTTAGATGTTACGTCACTATCATAAATCAGATAAAATCCTTAAAATTTTGGCAAGAAAACAAAACATCCGAGCCATTGGTTTTGACTTAAACATCCAATGCATTATTTTAGGTGTTAGATTAATCATCTAGAAAAACATCCTAAACCCCCCTCTTCTATCTGTACCCATAGATAGCAGCTAAAGACCAGAATCCAACTTGCACAGAAGTTATAATCCCCTGGGAAACCATCTCGTACAAGACACGAACTTTACAAACTCCAATCAAACCAAATTTGGACTCTTTCCAATTTGACTCTCTCAATCCATATCCACACAGTCTCCCTATCATATGCCGCGTGGAATCTTCACAACCATGTGCATTGTTCTTTTAGGCCTAAGCATCCCGTTTCATATTCGGACATATTTCTCCCAATTCTTTCTACCGATTCATCTCACGGTAATACTTTCCCGAGGCCTCAAGACACTCCTACACATGAATGAAACAATAAAACCATATCCGAGCACAAATTCTTCTCCAACATGATACAACATTAGCACACAACAGTATTACATACGCATAGAAATCAGCTAGAAGTCATAAACATACGTTAATCACTAGTATCCAAATAAACAATCCGGAACCGTATCGACATAGAGCTGGCCGGTCAAACCATCGAGTCAGCGCGGTCTGACCGGAGACGCTCCTACACTCCGGTCTAACGTGGCCATAGTCTAGTCTGACCGGCTTCACTCAGCCGACACTCATGTTCATCATCTAAAACATTGTTCAATGCAACCCTGGTTTGACCGGTACACAAACCCGTCTGACGATGCGAAGCCACTTCACCAATTAATCTCACAATATCAAACCACAATATTCTCACATGTCAATTATTCATCATAAAATAATCAAAACATATTTCGATTTTACACTGACAAACACATCCGCTTCTCTGTTAAAAACAAGCAACTTTTGCCGGGTTTTAAAATAAAATCTGACAAAATAGAGAGCATGTTTCTCTATTTTCGTATGCTTTCAACCGCTTCCTGATCACAAAATGTTTCCTTGTCAAGTTCCCCATCTGTCAACCAATGTAATGTTTGACCCAGCGGCGGATTCACCGCGCGCCCGGCGAGCGCGGGCAATTGCCCGGGCTTTGCATGCGGCGGTGTGGCAAGGCCTCGAGGATGATTTCTCTATGTTAAAACCGAATGATTAGAAAGCTCCTTGACAAAGTTGGCAGGCTAATCGTACGTAGTACTCCTCCGTCGCTAAAAATATAAGGGATTTTGATTGGATGTGACATATCATATTACAATGAATCTAGACATGAAGTATGTTTAAATTCGTTGTCTTAGGATGTGTCACATCCAACCAATATCCCTTATATTTAGGGAGGGAGGGGTAAGATGATTTGATACAAGCAGATAGCATTTGCAGCGCTGTAACATGCAATTAGGCCGTAGCCACTAGTTTAATTACCAACTTGCTTGCTTCACAATGAATGCCAGCAATTCATTCCCTAAAGTACTGGAGTATAGGTATACGAATCATCCCCATTTTATAACAAAATCATCCTGTTTATACTAGTGAAAATTTACATCTATATTGAATTATGTTTTATTAAAAATTTGTTGTCTTAGTTGATAAGTAAAATAAGCATATCAACATTACATGATGTAACGTGTTTACTATTTTTCTTTATACTTACCCAGGCTTCACAAAATTCCTAGCTGCGCCACCGGCTTGACCCATTAATTAACTAGGTGATACCCATGCTTTGCTACGGGATTTACGGATGAGTATATGTTAAATATTGTCGAAATGATGAAAGTTGAAATGTTGAGAAAAAATGTGAGGAAGATAATTTGACACGATACTTGTTGATCTCTATATATAAATTTGTAGATGATATGCCATGCTTGCATGGGAATTTAAATATGCTAGAATAGGTAATTGCTAGTGAGTGAAGATGTGGCATGTTGCATTGGATTTTAAATGGGCTATAAATAGTAATGCTAGTGGGTGATGATGTGGCATGCTTGCATGTTAGCTTTAGCTTTATTGAGGTACCAAACTATATAGAAGATAGATTTGCTACGTATATATGCAGGCAACCCCCGCCACACTGTATATATATATCAATGGACTTTTCACCCTGCACGCCGTGACAGCATCACCAACATTTCGCGTGTTGCTCAGAGAGTCATCTTTGCACTTGTGGCATCCATGAATGCCTTGGCCAGCCGACCCTGAGCACGGGACATTACGCTCGTTTAAGCCGGGCCGGCAGACTTGTGTTGCCTCAGCCCAGGCATACCTCCTCGATTGGAATGAGAGGTTCAGGGAGGACGTAAAGCGATGCTAATGAATGCCTGCTACAGCTCACATCAGCCTGCTCAAGTTCAGGTGCGAAGCCATGATTTGATGATTGGGGTCGCTAGCCACGAGACGCAAGAACTCACCGGCATCTTGGCCGACAGTCGTGTGTATGTGTGATCGGCATTATATAATGGCATTAATCCATGAATATAAGATTTGGTCTCAACACCTTGGTGAGGCTGTGGCTAGGCTTGCTCTTGCAGAGTGGCAGATTGGCCTTGCCAATCGTCTCTTCTAATGTGCGTAATTGTGCATATAAATTTAATATGTACAATCACCCTTTCGTATAATTATATTTTGAATTATGTGCATATTCGCCGTTCGCACTAATATATTATATATGCATTAAATTATGTGGATATGATTTTAGATGTATTTAATACATTGAGAAATACATTCTATTAATTATATATGTCCTGTAGTATGTAACTAGTATAATATGAATATAAACCACTTTTAAACTAGGTCCTTAAATTAAATAGCACCACTTAAAACCAGTAGTAATCCTATATATCTATAAATTTCATCACCACTAATGTAGTTAATGCCAATTTCTCTTCTCTCATGAAGCCATATCACCTTAATTGTTTTAGCCTTTGGATGATTCATCAAGGCTGTAAATGCGTCCAAAAAAAAGGCACACTGTACAACCAAATCATTTATCAATTTATAACCTATGGATAATTGATAAAGGTAAAAATTATATAAACACATGAAAAAAATCGTATAGTAGGAAGAAAGAAAATTTTAGAATTCATATCTACTATATTATCATACCATTATCCCGCAGCAACACGCGAGACTACCATCTAGTTTCAACATATGAATCACATGATATCACTTCTTATTTGTCCTTTTTAGTTGGAGACTTTGCAACACATAAATTATTTATGTTAATTAAATCAAGTAAAGCTGATACTATTGGATGGCTAGATAGTCTCTAAGTTGAAAATAACAAGTTGATTACATGGAAAAGAGCTACTATCTCCGTTTCAGGTTATAAGATGTTTTGACTTTGGTCGAAGTCAAACTGCTTTAACTTTGATCAGGTTTGTAGAGAAAGTTAAACTTAGCTATACTTGTGAGAGAAAGTTAAACTTAGCAAACTTGTAGAGAAAAGTTAACTTAGTTAAACTTAAAGTATTTTGACTTTGACAAAGTCAAAATCTTATAACCTAAAACGGAGGGGAGTAATTATCAACCTGGGGTGTTGCAGGGCATGAGGGGTCCCAGGCCAACCGTGGTACAACCGTGGCACCTCCGGTGGCTTCGCCACTGCGCACCTATGAGCTCACAGCAACATGGACCACTAATACCCGATGATTCGCAATCCCCTCCCTAGATGCAACCTGTGAGGGTTTGTCCCAAAGTATAATGGAGGCTTCCATAAAACTGCCCTTCTGCTTGTCTAACAGGACTAAATATATATTTCTCGTAAACACAAGCAGAAGGGCAAGTGCCACAAAATCAAAGCAGATCATTAGTGGTAAGTTTCGTACTAATGTAAATATATTATTGTTTTAATTTATATCATGCACTAATGTATTTTTTTATATTGCAAAGTTGCGTTTGTTTTCCTTTCTGGACTTCTATTAGCAAATTATGAAGCATCGGCACTGCTGAAGCAAGAGGTACTTATTCAGGCTATCTACTAACTAGTCGTCACATCTCTTCTTATTTTAATTTATGAACATTTATATGCGTGTTGGACCATATTTTGTAGAACAAAATTCTTCTTGCCTAGAACTTTAATGACAATTTAAGCGTGTGTGTCTATATATATATATATATAATATATATATATATATATATATATATATATATATTAAATTTGTTTGGGGCTCCAGGTGCCCGGGCACTATTGTTGAAATTGAGTATATACCCAATTCAAATGAGTATGAAATAGGTATGTAATCATGGATTGTGAAATAAAGTTAAATTTGAGTTGTTTTGTTGATAGGTATAGATATGAAATCGAATTATTATAACTAGATATATACTCACAATTTTGAAAATTTGAAAAAATTTTAGTGATTTTGTTGTATTTGATACCATGGTGCCCGTATGAGTGTCATATATATATATATATGTATATATATATATATGTATATATATATGTATTATATATTATATATATATATGCAGTTCCATGCCACCGTTGCCTCTACCGAGCAGTGCAGACCCTCGGCAGTTCCACGCTGTCGCCGCCGCTCCACCACACAGCTCCTCCTCCCAACCACCTCCACCGCCTTTCATCACTCCCCAATCCACAGCTTCCCAACCGTCTTCCTCTAGCGAGTGTTCAGAGGAGATCCTCAGCGCCGAGATCTTCCCTCCGGCGCACTGCGTGGCTTGGACGAAGCCAACGAGAAGCAGGAGAGGCCCATCGATCCTTCTTCGTCAGGTATATCTCCCCTTCCCATTTTCCCCTGTTTTTGTGTCTGGATCCTACTGCTAAGTCCGATGCTGCTGGTTATAACAGTATTTTGCATGTATTTGTTTCATAGTTGGGTAGAAATAATTTACAATACAAACACAACAGCAGGAGATTTCGTTGTTAACCCATTCTTGCAAATGGGAAGTCTTCACAAAGGATTAAGGTCGTCAGTAACTAGTCACCTTGTGTTAATGTTTCAATGGAATGGTGCTTTTTCAAGTGCAGAGGAAGGTGATCACTTTTTCTCTCTATAAATGTTAAGAATTCATTTGGTCAAGGTGACCCATATACACTATTTATGTGAAGGGCCAGAGAGAACAAGGACAGAAGATCTTCTGCTGACTAATTTTAGTTAGTGATGATTGACATCTTCTGCTTGTTTTAATTAGCTAGTTTAAGTAGCATGCATTCAAAAAGGTCTGTATCCCACGAAAATACCGGAAAGCACCTAGGGTTACGGCTTATTAACCCGCTAATAAAGACTCTGAATTAGTGAGGTGGATAAGGTGGGAGTAGTTACTCCCGGTAGTAGCATATAATTTTCATATATATATATATATATATAATATATATATATATATATATGAAAATGCAGATTTGCACTCGAGCTCACATACACCCACAATCTACACCGTTGATGTGTTCCAAGATTCGTACTGCAAAATGTATCTAACCTTGATCAAATGAATTCTTACTATAGAAAGAAAAGATTAGGTTGGTACACAACACATATAATAAGTATGTTGCATTTTTTTTACCAAATATTTTTTTTTCAATAACAATTATATATGAAATTTGTGCATGATATTTCTCTAACCCTTATTTTTTTATAACATGATATTTAGTCAACATGAGAAAATGTTACATCTATTATATCACCAAATCATCATCTTGCAAAAATGATATATCCTACCATCCAAAACTACATAAACGAGGTAATTATATAAACGAGGTAAATTTGATCCGATAATTTGATAACCTCAATGTTTTACATGTAAGAAAAAAAATTACATCAACAAAGTATTTTGCACTTGTAAAAAATATTGTATAAAGTAAACATCATGTATGGTACATTTTGTTAGTACCTAATGTACCTGCTCTAAGATTCGTGCAACCCTATATGTAGATTGTGGGTGCATGTGTGCTCGAGTGCAAATAATCCAACTCATATATATATCTATATATATATATGAATGATATTATAGTCGTTTCAATTAGGCTTTAGAAATTACTCCGGGCTCCACCACTGCACATGACTAAATAACTCACCATCACCGATGACAATTCATGACTTTTGAATTTTGAAGGAAACCAAAAACACAAAAAAAAAGCTCAACTATTTTAGTAGGGTATCCAACCACGGTAACGCATCACTAAGGGCCTATTTAGTTCGCAAACAAAAATTTTCACACTGTCACATCAAATATTTGGACACATGCATGAAGTACTAAATGTAGACAAAAAAAAAAAACAATTATACAATTCATCAGGAAATTGCGAGACTAATCATTTAAGCCTAATTGCGCCATGATTTGACAATGCGGTGCTGCAGTAAACATTTGCTAATGACAGGTTAATTAGGCTTAATAAATTCGTCTCGTAGTTTCCTGGCAGAATCTATAATTTTTTTTTGTTATTAGACTACGTTAATACTTCAAATATGTGTCAGTATATCCGATGTGACATGTAGGGGTTAACTTTTTGCCAGCTAAACAAGCCCTAAGAGAAACAAGCATATGCAAGCACTAGTAGGTCACTAGAACCAAAACCACCTTGTATAGAAACCATCCTTCTCATCTAACTTGTAGACCACACGTTTATAGCTGTTATGAAGTACTTCCCCCGTTTCACAATGTAAGTCATTCTAGCATTTTCCACATTCATATTGATGTTAATAAATCTATATAGATATATATATCTAGATTCATTAACATTAATATAAATGTGGGAAATGCTAGAATGACTTACATTGTGAAACGGAGGGAGTAACCCTTTTGACTATTACTATTTCAAACATTAAACACTACTAGTAATTGGACACACTATAACTTTGAGTCAATAAGTTTTGATCTCATCGAGTCAATAAGGTCGTTTGAAAATTTCAAAAAAAATATAATTCAAAATAGATCCCATCATTTATAATGCATATTAGTGCATATAAACGAACTCAAATGAAAATATTGTCAAATCTCATCGATATCTACAGTTTTAATATATGAAATGTCTTCATGCAAGGTTGTTTTTTAAAAATAATTTTTTTGTTTTTCAGAATAAGATTCCACCAGTTTATAACACATTTAGGCATGCAAATGTTCTAGAATAATAATGTTTCACATCTCCTTGAGCTCTACAACTTTTATGCAAGGCATCTCTCCTTTTGAGGTTGCTTGAGAAAATACAGTGGTGATTTTTTTTAAGTAAGATCCTATAAGTTATTGTGCATACATATTAGGCCATGTAAAAATTATCAAATAAAATATTGTCCATTACTGCATCTATCCAATAATAATATATTATATGGCATGATCAAACTTAGCACGGTTTATAAAACTAAACTTTAAACTTACAATTTCTCATATACTCTAAAGTTGTTGAAATAAAATTATTACCATATAGAAGCAAATTCTGGGGCCTGTTCACTTTGATGTCATTTTCAACCTTACCAAGTTTTGGTAAAGTTGCCAAAAAAATAGCTACATTTAGTTTGCTGCCAAATTTTGGTAACTGTATAAAAAATCCTGCCAAAATTTTGGCAAGTTACCAAAATTTTGGCAACTATGCCAAATTTTGGCAATGCCAAAATTTTTTTTGTAGCTATGTGGCTAGCTTCCTCACATCTCTGCAACGGAGTTCAATTACGAAGGCATTCGTAAACAAGTCCTCTTCATTATCTTCAACCACACATATCAAATAGAGTGAAAGCTGATCAAGCATAGGGTGCACCAAAGACACAACCAAAGCAGGCATTGTTCGAAAACCAGATAACAACAACCAAGAGAACTCCAAAGACTATGCACATCTAGACAGTATAAGGTGAGAGAGCAGGGTCTTCTGGACGACACCTCTAAGGAGGTCTTGGTGCCAAAAGTGTCGATGTCACCCTTCCAAACAAACTTGGACAAGGTTTTCACCATATAGAGCCGCCAAGAGGGTAGCGGCTAAACAACGCCTCATGGGAGGAACACAGTGCCTAAAGGCATCGTCTTTGCCGGTTCAAAGAAGCCAGACCAGGCTTTCGCCTGCAACTCCCTCTTCCAATCTTCATATTTGTTATTTGGGATCACAAGGTTGGAAGATGATGTGATGATTTTGTATGGATCGACTTCTTCAAGATTGGATTTCCAAGCCATGGGAGTCAACGTACTTTTACCTCTTCCCTAGTGGAATCACCAAAAAGTGTATTGGTGAAAAGATTAGACAAGCACCAAAGCATGCATTAGAGTGTGTGGATCACAATTGAATCAACTGACGGCGCTAGCTCCTTACGAAAACCATAGCACCCGCCTTCAGAAACTGATCTACGTGGATTTCATACTCACCATAAAAACCAATAAAACTCCTATCTGGAAGGCATCCGTCAAGGCAGGTGCGTCTAGTGTTGCTCTAGGGTTGGCAGGCCAACTAGAGCATCTTTATTCGCAATGGAGACAAGGGAGATGACAATTAGGTTTTGGAAGGGTAAAAAGCATAGGGATAAATTAAATGAAAAGGTAAAAGTAATTGTGTTTGATACATTGTTTCATTTAGATTTCGATTTTTTCTCGGTAAGTAATGATCTTTCACATTTGTATGGCTGAGAGGTATTAACACTTGCAAATGTCAAATTTATAACGAGTCATAAAGAATACACAATATCCTTTCGGACTATATAACCAAAAGACCAAAGCAGGGCCATCGGACTTAGCAACAAACCAAGGTATCCGGTTTCTCAGGATGTGCCAATTTTGACAGCTAACACTACCATAGAGTTTACTTAATCGTAAAGGTAGACCTTTAGAGGATTAATTAGCAACATTGTGTCTTAATTTGTTTCTGAACTTATGGAAGGCGATTCAATTAGCTCTTTACATTGTTTTTTTTCGAAGAAGAGGCAAAAGCTTTGTGTTTGTTGTATTAATAGAGAGGGAGTGAACAAGATTTAAAATATGTACATTGGTGCGGAAAGTCCCCGCCCAATAGACGAGCTAAGTGATTTCTTCCAAAACAGGGAACTCTTGGAGCTTGGAAGCTCATGCTTTGACCCATGCCCTAGCCTCCTCTTTGATCTTTGCAATTATGGTGGTAGGAGTCGTGAATGTGTGCCAAAACATTCTTGCATTCCGCTCACACCATAGTTCCTAGACAACAAGGATGAGAAATGATTTAAGCGGCTTTTTTTTTTGTATGTGAGGGGTTTCTAGGATTCACTGCCACCATTGCTCCACCATGTCGCATGTATCCCACAAGTTGATTTGCATATCAATGCCCACCTATTGTTGCATCGTTGCCCAAATTTTACGAGAGCATGCAGTGTGCCTTCATGTCTATTGTCGTTTTTGTGTGTTGTACGACAAAGGGGGCAGATTTGTTTTTTGGTGGTGTCAGCATGTCCATAATGAAAATTATTGTTCCTGTGGCTCCTATGAATTGCAGCCGGTACGCCGATCCCGTTATATATTGCCGAATTGGTGTAAGTCTCCAAGTAATGGTGTCGCGCTCCGCTGTAAGTGGGCATATGTTGTGAACTTTCATCTAGCTATAGAGGTCAATGAATTTTCGCAGATGTTCCGCCGTAGTTCTCTTCTATATGTTCAGGTCCTTTACCCAAGACATTTGCAACAGTCCAATTCTTTCGTTTCAAGGCCGCAAAAATGTCAGGTGCTAGGAGCTTTGGAGTTTGGCTTTCTAGCTAGTGGGAGTGCCAAAAACTTGCTACGGAACCATCCCCTAGCTAGATTGATTGTTCTTGCTGCTAATGAGGTCCCTGTCAAGCTGATCGCAAGGCACTGGCATGCCTACCCAAGGCTTGTCCAGCTCCACCCATTCAAACCAAAGCCGCATATCTAGTTCCACTCCAGTCCCCCAAGATCCTTGGGTCTGCACACTTTTTACAATTGACCTTGCACACATCCCCTTGAGATGCCATATTGCCATCTCCTCCCGTCCACAGGAACTTCCTTCTGGCTTTGTCTATTGATTTAAGTATTTCATCTGGCATCTTTAGCGTTGTCATGTGATAGATTGGTTGTGACACGAGGACTGATTTTGTGAGGGCTGTCCTCCCTACTATCATCATCATTTTTTCCTCGCCACAGTGTCAGTTTTTTCGTAATATTGTCTAGCAGAGGCTGAACATGGATCTTTTTTAACCGCAAGATTGCGAGCGGGAGACCTAGATACTTTAGTGGGATATATAACCTATGATACTTCCAGGAAAATTTCTGCATGGATCGATGTCCCGGAGGTCCATATTTGAGCAGCGAATCGGTGTAATTTGGCTTTTCTCCCTGTTCGTTTGGAGCCCTGTGACCTCACTACCGATCGAAGGAGTCAATTAGGATTTGAGCGAGATAATTGAGATCGTGCGTGGTGGGACGAATAAAAGCCATTTAATTACATAGTGTTTTCATTCAGAATTCAGATAGATCGACGAAGCAACAGCTTATTCAGTCCCAAGATTTATTACTAATTGATTAATTTATGTTATAACCGATATACTACATGTCTACATATATATATATATATAGCATGCGAGAGAACGTTCAATTAATCTTTCTTTCGTTCTGCCGTGATGTTGCTTGGACCTGCCACTCCAGCTCCCGGATACGTCATCAATGGCGCCGGCGCCGCAGGCATCATCATTAATGGCGCTGGATGGTGAACCACCATTGGAAGCACGGGAGCAAACGGAACCATCGACGATGGAAGAGGCCTAGGAACCATCCCCGCCGGAGCAGCGCCGCGGGCGGCGATCGCCGGCCGCAAGTACGGCGGCGGTTGCAGGAATGGGTGGTACGACACTCCTGCTGCTGCTGCCTTCATGCTGCATCCAACTGACATGGCCTGAACACACAAATAATTAAAGCTTAATGAACTAATTAAACAATTGGTGACTGAAAATAAATGATATACTTCGATCGTAGTGTGATTTGTTTGAGAGAAATTAGTATTATTGAAGTAAATGCTTGAATGAATTTCATTGTCTTGAAGAAAATTGAAGACTGTGTGTTGGGATGTGATGACCTGGACATGCTGCTGCAGTGACTTCATGTAGCGGATGGTTTTGTCCAGCGTTGAGGCCTGGTTATTGGACTGTAGCATTTGTGCATCAACACACAGAATTAAAGAACAATTAATTAAATTTAGCTGTGTAAATTATTAGAGAGCTTGCTGGAGTTCTTCTATATATACACGAAATAATTGATGTTCCTTAATTTGATTTGACGGGCCTGACATAATTAAGTTGATGTGTATAATTCCCTCAAAAGAAAAAGGAAAGAAGCTGATATGTATTAAGTTCTCTGTTTTGGGTTGTCTCCAAGTTGTGAAGTACATACAAATTAATTATCATTCTTGCTATTCCCTGTTTCTTCATCAGGGAACAAGATCTCTTATATTTTCAGTCTTTCAGTTTCAGATAAGGAAAGTAACAAACCCCTATATCTTTGAGCCAAATAATCAATATTATATTATAAGGATGCACGAAAATCATAAAGCTTTTCACAGGCCCAAATTGATAATTCATTTTTAGGCAGAACGCTTACTAGCCTGCGAAAATTCATTTTGACCGCCTGCAAAACTAATTTCGTAGCAGTAAAGATTAGGTTACTTTTTTTTACTTATTGAATCTGACCTTGTCGCAACCTGGAACGAGCTGTTGCAGGGTCTTCAGGTTCTCGTTTATCTTGCACCTTCGTTTCTGCACAAATTAGCATAAACGTAATTATATCGTTGTTAATCCAGTGGCAATCAAATCACAGAGTTTTTCTTGATATCAAACACTGAAACATGCATGTCTAGTATATATGGATACTATACCCTTTCTGTCAGGCTATGTGTTTGAGAGTAGCGTGACGATCTTCTTGCTCGTGTTATCTTCCTCCTCTCCTTGCTGGACTCGCTTCTCGTCCCCTGTCAGACAAAAAGGAAATTGATCAGAAATCTGTGATTAATTAGCAGCACAAGCTTTATATTTAAATAATTAACGGTGCATAATTATGTGGTGAAACTAAGCTTAAGTTTTACTCCCCTAATTTGTCTCAAAATATAAGCATTTCGCGAAAGGTTTTTCACGGGAATTAAGGTAGTATCTAGGTAAAATTAAGTGATGGACATTTGTGATTAGTTGAGAATAGAAAGTAGAAGCAAAAAATAAATGGAAGATGGTTTTGATTGGTTGAGATGAGTTAGTAGGTAAAAAATAGTTATATCGTGAGATATATTTGAATTTAACAAATATGAATATTTTAGAATGGACGGAGTATTAATTAGATAATTATATATATCCGCAGCATGCGAATAGTTTGTTCTTGCTTACTTTTAGCTAGATAGCTGGAAGAGTGATTTCAACCATACAAAAAATTAATCAGTGCTGATATCAGAAATGTTTTGATTTTCTGAAGTTGTCACGATTTTGTGCTTAGGGCCAGTATAAAACAAATTATTGATCCGATTATTATAGTCAATTACCTACACAATTATAGATCGAAACTATATATATATTCTGATAAATAAACTTAACAAATTAATAGCTTAATTTCTTAAAAAACGGATTAATAGCTTAGAACACACAGCTCTAAGAAATATAGTAGAAGGGAGTTTTGTCTTGGGAAAACATGTTTTCAGAGGCTCTGAAATTTAAAACAATCCGTGACAATATTGGCTGCGTCGCGGGGGGGAGTTGGGGGGGGGGGGGTCCCAACCTTACCTCCCGCGACACAGAAAACAAAGCATGCGATTATAGTGAAATTAATTAAGTATTAGCTTGAAAAACTTACAAAATAGATTAATAGTCTTTTTTAAGTAACTTTTATATAGAAAACTTTTGTAAAAAATGTACCGTTTAGCAGATTAAAAACGTGAAAAGTGAGTTGGAAAAGAGGAAAAAGAACACGGCCATAATCTAGCGAAATACTAGCTGAATAAGCAAATACAAACCATGACGCATATCCCTTCATCTGTCGGAACCTGGTCCTCCGTCCACCGCTTACCGGAGTCGTCGTCCTTCGCTACCGCACCGGTTCACCGCCCCGCCACCGCGCCGCCGCCATCGCCTCCAGCCGGTAGCTGATCATCCACGGCGAGCTCAGGCGGCGCGGCGACAAGGGGAGGCAGCCGCTGGTGTTGTCTTCTTCCCGTCGTCGTCGTCGTCCAGGCCACACCATATCGAGAGATCACCGCCGTCGCCACTAAACCAAACATAGAGAATTAATTGACATAAAATTAAGCTAATAATTAATTAAAGAAAAGATTTTAGATCTCTCTCATCTGCAGCTAGCTCGGTCGAGATCACGTACGCCGAGTAGTAATCAGCAGCAGCGAACATGTCGCCGGCGTCGACGTCGTTGTAGCTTGTCATCTCCATTTTTACTCGCTACAACAAGATAGATAGATAGAGATATGTATATAGATACTGACACTTAACACCTAAAACAAGGCCTCGAGAAAGATCGATCGAATGAAGAGTTCGTGGATGTGTACTGCAGCAAACCTAGTACGTACCCAGTATCAGCTGCTAGCTATTTGTGTTCGTTTGCTCCCCGATATTATAGGAGTGAGATTTTCTCACGTCTCCAGAGAGGGAGATATATACCTCTCCTATACTCTTTCCATCTCAAAAAAATACCTAACCTAAGAAAGGATGGAACAACCTATGTACAACGAACTGAACATGATATTCCAGATTCTTGATTGTACTAGCTAGTTTTATACCCCATCCTTACGTATATTGATTTTTTTTTTACTGAGGAGTATATTTTAAACGATCAATACCCGGTAAAAAAGTATTAGAATTAATTCTCTGTGTTGGAGTAGAATTATGATAAATTCATCTTGTATGTGCCATTGAGGTTTCCTCCAATCTTTGAGAGATACTGGTATTAAGTTGAGTTAACAGGAATATATATCTTTACCTCACCTTGTGTTATGACTCTTACATATGCCTAGGACTATACTCATCCGTCCTAAAATAACTCAACATAGCATAGGATGTGACCTATCCTAGAACTAAATTTATTGTTCTAGGATAGATCACATCTATCCTAGGTTAAGTTATTTTGAAACGGAGAGAGTACCTCTCAAGTACACTACGTCAGAACGGCACATCGGACGATCCATCTCTGATGGCTCAAAGTGTTTCGTCCCAGATGACCTCACAGTGACAGGCCCAAATAAATCCGTTGTAGATGAGGCTATGGGGCATGATCCGTCACAGGTAATAGGTCATCTGTGAAGGCCTCTTGTACACACCCGACGCAACTCATCTCGACGGGCTTACACATAGGCCCGTTAGAGGTGACTCCTCATTGTAACGGGTACAAAACAAGCACCTATCAAAGATCATTAGAATCATCTTTTTCTCTCTCTCTCTCTCTCTCTCTCTCTCACACTTGCTCCTCTCTCTCAATTGCTCTCTCTCTCTCTCTCTCTCTCTCTCTCCTCACCATCATCGAGCCACCGGCTATTGAGCGCCAAGTGCTCTCTGCCGTCGCACCAACCGCTACCTATACCCCGAGAGAACTACCGCCGTTACTCCCATCCCCAACCTACCGCCATGCCACCTTCGCTGTCACCCCTGATCCTTGGGGACAACAAATTCAACGTCCTAAGGTCGGGGATGCCGCGATCTGACTAGCCCAGACCTCGTGGTGGCTCGATTCAATGCTGGTTGCGTTGTCCTCCGCCCATGAGCGCCGCCGCCACCAACGTCTCCTCTATCCCGAGCGGTCCAGGCTCTCCACCCTTAGCTCAGCTGCCGTCGCCACTCTACCTCCTCCCCCGAGCTTAGGGGAGCTAGATCTGGCTCTTCGAGGTCGAGGACGCTGGATCAGACCACCCTCGACCTCGCGGTGGCTGGATCCAACGTTGCCCGTATTGTCTCTCCCGCCCACGAGCGCGCGTCTCCACTGCCTCCACCTCATACTTCGATGTCACCATCATCGTCTCCTCCGCCCAAGCCGGGTGCCGGTCTCCTCCTCGAGTTCGGCTAACGCCTCTTCCACCCAAGCTCCGCCTGCCTCCACCAAGTTCATCTTCAACTTGCTGAAGGACTGCAGTGGGTGGCAGTGGCGGTGGAGAAGGTCCTAGCGACTAGCTGCAATTCTCATCGGCAGTCACCAGATCCAGCCCTGCGAGCCCCTATCAGCCATCCCAAGTCTTCTCCTCTACCCTGTGAGCTTTCAAAGATTGGCTAAGATTTTGTTTCCAGAGGAATTTCTTGTGGTTCCTTATGTGAGATGTGAGATCTGAGATTGTGTGATTCTGCGATTAGATGATTGAGATCCGCCATGTTTTCTTTCTGCAAGAGATTTTGTTACATACTTTGCAGTATGAGATCCAAATGATTGATCGGTTCTGTTTGTAGTTTTTGACACTGGGTTAATACGACAACAATGAATAAGGATTAACCCTTTATTTTCACATTAATACACATCAGTGACAGGTGCTAACATGTGAATTGATTTTCTTTGCCCCGTTAAGCAGCTCGGTGACAGGTGATAATATGTGACCTGTTAAAGAATAATCTCACTGTGACGGGTGAAATTTTGCGGCCCTCTAGATGATAATCACCATTGACGGGTCTCCACCCGTCAGAGGTGTAGGAGGTCATCACTGACCACTCATCCACACATATCTGACGAGGGTCAAACCTAGAGGTGATGGTTTGGGCTCGTCACTAGTGACCTGGGCTGGTGAGTGGTATCAGAAAAGTCTTAATTAACATCTCGACCGTTTACATTCTGATTATTTAGTTCAGTCTATTTGAACATTACCTATCCAAGTGACGTGAGCTATAATAGATATATACCTCTTAAAGAATAGGAGAAACATCATATAAAAGTAAATGTATAATTTAGCAGCTAACTAGAGGAGTGTGATATACTTCATCCGTCCCATAATAAGCTAGTTTGGGGAGTGTGATATTTGTATCAAAATATAGCTATATATTTCCACTTAATCATTCCAGTCATTCTCTCTTGGGAAAAAAGTATGAATTACGACCCCCCTCCCCCAAACTATTGCGGTCGACCGAATTACCCCCAACCCGAAAACCATATCCTCACCCTAAACTTTTCATACCAGCAAATTACCCCCCCCTCGATCGAATCCAGAGCGGTTTTTGCCTACGTGGCGTACGCTTGGCAATCCAGTCAGCATTGTCTTTTAAAATAATTGTGGGACCCACATGTCATACCTTTCTTCCCTTCTCCTCTCCTCTTTAGCGCAACCGGAAAGGAGGACGGCTGGTGGCGGAGGCGTAGCTCGCCCGGGTGGTCCACGGTAGAGACGGAGCCTTCCCAGGCGGCAGGCGGCCTCCCCCTCCTTCCTCCTCCGGTTGCCTCTCGGCCTCGCCATCGCCTCCCAACCCCCCACGTTGCGGGTGGAGCAGCTCGTCGCGGCGACAACCATGGCAGCGGCGGAAGGCCGGAAGGTGGTGGCGCAGCAGTGGCACGCGGTGGTGGGGGGTGGGTGTGGTGAGAGGTGGGAGGCGGACGGGAGGTTCTCCCCCCACCGGCGCTCTTCTCCCATCGCCCGCACATCGACGCCTCCTCTCTCGCCGCCCCACCAGGATCTCACCGCCCACTGACGCCTCCTCTCCCGCCACCCCCCACCGAATCTCCTCACCACCAGCCACGACGGTGCGCCTCCTCTATCCTTCTCGCCTAGAGCGCCTCCCTCGTTCAGCCATCACCGCATGTCGCCGGCGCCATCCTCCGCCATCCTGCGCTCGCCGCACCCTTGCAACCCCCGCCGCTTCGCTCCGCATGCCCCCACCGTCCCGCCTCCGCACCATGCCCGCCCCTCGCCCCGCCCCTGCCAGTGCTTACCACTCCGCCACCCCCCACATCGCCAGAGATGAGGACCGACAGGAGAAGAGAGAGGAGAGGTGTATGACAAGTGGGGCCGTGGTTTTTAATTTTTTTTCTTGATTGAATTGCCACGGTGTATACCAAGTAGGATAAAACGTGCAGAATTGACAGGGGGGTTATTCATCCGGTATAATAGTTTAGGGTTAAAAATGCCTGGTTTTGTGTTCAGGGGTAATTCATACTACCGTGATAATAAGGGGGGTAATTCGTACTTTTCCTCTGAGTCTTTAATAACTATCACACATTATTTATTATATATTGGGATATCATTGTCTTTTCCTAATCCTAAAAAAATAAAAATAATACTGTTAAAAGTGTTGATATTTTAGAACGCGAAAAGATCTGTAGGTACAAAACGACACCTTCAGATGAGACAGAAATCACACAACGACAGCTTCAGCCGACTGATCGAGAGACGAAGATGTATTCAAGCTAGTGCTTTGAATTTTCCACGGTGCAGACACCTATGCAACAATTAGTAACACACGCGACAGCGAATCAATTAAGGGACATTCATATAACCAGAAATATATATACTGGCTACCCTCAATCCCATGAAAGGCAGTCGCGAGATTCCACATATACATCATTTGACCGTTTGTCTTATTTAAAAAAATTATTAAAAAAATATAAATTTCATCTAAAGCTACTATTTACTACCTCCTCCCAAAATAAGTGTAGTTTTACACTATTCACGTTCAACGTTTGACCGTCCGTCTTATTTGAAAAATTTATAAAAATTAAAAACATTTAGTCACACATAAACTACTATTCATGTTTTATATCTAATAGCAATAAATACTAATCATAAAAAAATTTCAAATAAGATGGACGGTCAAACGTTTGAACGTGATAGTGCAAAATGCACTTATTTTGGAACGGAGGGAGTATGTTTTATCATCTAATAATAACAAAAATACTAATCATAAAAAATAAAACGACGATAAAACGTTGTACACGAAAATCCACAACTGTAATTTAAAAATGGACGAAGAGTACCTAGCTAGTCGCGCTTAACTGACCATTTCGACTACATGTGTGTACATGTCTAACATTACTTACACATAGCCATGTCACGTACAACGTCATCGCCTACGTGCATACATACATCGCATGGTGATGGTGATTTTTGGATTGCAGCTGAGGAGCACCTGACGACCAGGAGACGTGTGTAAACTGTAAAAATAAGAAGAGTCTGGAGATCCATCGAGTTCTGGGAATCTGCAGGCTCGCTATGCCGACACGGATTTGTATGCACGATCCAGTCCCAACAAAAAAACAGATACGGCCGGCCTGCGCCGGACAAGATCGACATCATCCATCGTTCACCGTACCGTTCTCACCGACATCTATACATCCAAAGTGCGCAAGCACTGGTGCAGCGACGCATTCAAGTTCGGGCAACTAATAGCGTTTTCAGACGATCGACTAATATTAGTATATAGGTATCAACGGCCATCGACAGTGAAGACGGTACCGACGGAGGGCGGGTGGCCACCCGACCTGTCCGGGAGCTGTCTCCGCTGCTGCGAGTACGGGCACCCTGAGCGAGGCTCTATCCGTGCACACCATAGCCACACACCTATATGTCCTAGCTACTTACACTCTTTCCTTCGATCCCTTCTTCCACACTTCCTCTCCATATGTGTACAGTTCTTTTTATAAATCATGGGTGATGAATAAATTGGTAAAAGCAATTATTATTCGGACTAATATAATTTAGTTAAGAAGAACTTGTTTTCAAAAATATGTTTTCTTTGTCTTCGATGCATGCATAGGTGAAGATATGAGTTGATCATTGGTGATCCAGTCACGAGGGACTGAGGACTAAGATTGATGGAGTTTTTATAGGATGGTCATGCTCTAACTTGACGTACAGATAATGGATGATATGGAACGTGGATGTCTAAGCAATTGGGTCCGTGGTTGTTCAGATGTTGATGGGAGTGGACTGGATAGGCCTTTCGTTCGGTTTAATCCCCAAGAGGGAGTAAATGATGTGGAATAATTTCATACCACAATAAGCAGTGGAATATATCCCTAAAAAATCCCCCTCAATCCCATTGGTGAGGAGAAAACCGAACAAGACCCTTAGTTGACAATTAGTGGGCCAGCATTTTAGTTTGTAATAGATTATAGGCTTACTGTTCCATTGAATTAAATAGCCATGTTGGGCCTTTTTCTATTGTATAAGGGCATGTATAATGTTAATTAATAGGAGCTCTTATCGTTACTAAGTAAGGAATGTTTGCTGACATGAAGAGAGACTAGAGAGGAGAGACAAAAATGTTGTTATGGTTAAACACGCTCAACAATGACTCTTAACCTTTATAAAATGGAATGTTTTACCCTATAAATAGAACTGCATGCACCTAATAAAATTAGAGATCTTGATTATGAAGGATTTAAATAATAATATTTTAGTGGTAAAGATGTGGCTAGTTATACCACGCATTGCTTACGCCCGGCCTTTTATATTATGAATCAACATTAAAAAGTTAGTTCAGTTCAAAAAAACATTAAAAAGGTTAGGTTGGTGGTCTTTTTATCATAAAATGGGAGGGAGAGTATTGGCCCTTCCAATCACAATTAAAACAAAAACGGACCTTCCTCAATAGTCAATGTGGTTGCACTGTTAAAAAATCATTAATTCTTAGTTAATAATTTAATAAATATGCAAGTTAATTCTACTTAGGTGGGATCTTAGGTGAGTACGGGCCGTTCGATCTGTTGCGTAGCTTGAATCCTCAACTCGCCATGTGTGGATCTGTCTCGATCTGCATTCGTCAGAAGATTTTGAGAAGCCGAAAAAGACTTGCACTTGAAAGCATGAGTGGGAGACTATATATAATTAAACCCTACCATCATGTGGCTAATTTAGATTGAAATGTGAAAGCGAGTATGTGTCTAATTTAATGTCAGGCATCTGCAGGACATTCAAGTCAGGAAGGTCGATTAAAAGAGAGGCAACCATTTTGGATTGTATGGTTAGCAAGACTTTGGGATCAATTTAAGCATCTGGAGAGAACAGATCGATTTGAAAGAATGTGTTATTAATTGCGCTAATCTTGTTGTCAGTTGCCAACATATATTGAATTTTTAAATAAGCAAAATGGTTTTAAGTGGAAGTTTTTAGCTACTATCATGCTTAGACTACTGCAGCAACACACACCACACGATATAATATATATATATATATATATGATATATAAATCAAGAATAAATGTATATAAGTATATATATATAATGTATATATGTATATTATATAATATGTATATAGTCATATATATATATGTAATGTATATGTATATGTAATGTATAGTATGTGTGTGTGTGTGTGTGGCATGTATGTTTAGCTAGAAACCAAGTGCAGAGACTCTGGATTCTCTTCAATTGGTTATCTAAATTGTGAACGGGAAAGCATCAATTAGATGGGCAAATCGCTGGAGTTAACTGTATATTGATATATTGTTTGCATACTTTAATCTCCCATGCTCACCTCTCTTCTTTAAAGGGATCTCCTATACTAGGCTGTTCTTGGAGAAAAGGCATAACGGTTCTATATAATTGTCTTGGAATTGGTAAAATGAAACTAAATTGCATTGTACGTGGTTGTTCTTAGAGAAAGGCATATATAATATACAGTGAGAGGACAGGGACTTCTATATTAAAGGCAAGCCGTTGGTCGTTTTGTTCCAACTTCGGGAATCCGAATATTCCCAAACACAGCAACCAGTATACAATTATATTTTTAGAAATAATGGATTAAGAACAGTATATGTAGTTTGTGTCAGTTACTGATCACCCGACGCTTATAAATTTCAAGAAGAAGAAATAAAAACCCACACAAATAATTTGGCCAGCTGGCCAAAAGGGGTTTCCCCTGCAATTCCCTTGTTGTTTACACAATGGAAAATGGTTTCCCTACTGCAGATCCATTCATGCATGCATGCATTTAGACAAAAATGTTCGAAGATCTGCGATAATCAATCACATTCAAACTTAACCCATTTGTACAAACTATGCTCAATTTAAGATCATCAACCATTCAAATTGGAATGCACTGTACATTAAATTAAGTTTAACGGCAATGGGAGAGGATGACACACCTCCTGGCCCGGCCGGCCGGCCGGCCGTCGTCTCATCGACGGCGGTGCCACCCGGCGGTCGACGATGATCTCAACCTCTCTAGCTAGCTTTCCAGCTTCTTCTCTTCCTCTTCCTCTTCCCTCTCCTCTTCCTCTTCAGTCATGTCCCTCTCTCATCATTGCCGCATGAGCTAGCTAGATGTAATTAGCTCATCTTATCCCTCCATGCCGAAATGTAACATATATTGCCAACAGTGTTCCTCTCATTTTGTCTTATAAATATACTCCCTCCGCTTTCGAGGAATGATTTGACGCCGTTGACTCTTTAGCACATGTTTGACGCGCTCGTCTTATTTAAAAATTAATAAATAAATTCTTTTCCTTTCATTTGATTCATTGCTTAATATATTTTTTACGTAGGGCATTATAATTTTACATAGTGCATAAAGTTTTTGAATAAGACGAACGGTTTCAATATGTGCTTAAAAAGTCAACCCGTGTCAAACATTTCGGGAAACGGAGGGAAGATTAAATACTACCTCTGTCCCAGAAAGGATTGCGGTTTTGGGCACTGTTTTTATGTGTAACGTTTGAATTCATCCGTTTATTGAAAAAAATATGATTTAGATTTTTATGTTATTAGATATAAAACAATGATATAATACTTTATGTGTGGCTATTTTTTCCAATATTTTTTAAATAAGACGGACGGTCCAAACATTTAACCACCCGGAAATCCACAACTGCACTTTTAAAAATGAGGACAGATGTAATAACAATCTATAATTGGGTAGAGATTTCATAGTAAACGAATCATCTAGAATGAATGAGATATTTTATAATTCAACGAATCTGGATAACCTCCCTATCATCATTTATGAGACTGGAGCGTTTTCTTTATGATATGGATAACACAAGAACCCCAGTTGGGGTTGGCTTTACAAAGTAGTTTGCTTTCTCTGTTCCACGTGTAAAGATGTGGCTTGATTAAGTAGATTATACACATGAATCCATACATGCATGTGTTCATATATAATGTTTAAATTTAGGATCAATTTAATTGGTGATATAGACGGGAGTAGGATAAGTATTAGTATTTACCAGTAGACAGATGGCATCGATCCGTTTGCATTCCATCGATTCTCTCTGCCTTCCCTCAGTGCATGCTAGCGGAAGCTGCGGGCACTTGCTACGCAAGCTGCATCCTTGTTCAATTCAGCGGAAGCAGGCCGGTAATAAATAATAATTAATATTAAAGTGAGTAGCTACGTAATGTTGCGTGCGTAAGCACTATCTGGGCGCTGACGTTGCGCACGGCATTATTAACTTCACTTGCTTCACTTCTATGGCATGAATGCGGATTCATGTTTTGTTTGATACAACGATTAATTTTTTATTTTATTTTTATGGAATAGAATTATCCTATTTCTTTATTTTTAGGGAGGATATATTATAAGGTTTTTTTATGGGGGGATTTTTCGGGATTAAGCCAAGTTTAATAAGGTTCATTTTCATGACGTACATTTTCTTTTATCCAAAATAGAAGTATCGGAGATCATGTGTTTTAAAAATTTGATTGTAATAATATAATGCGTGTAATTGGATCACCAAATTAAATAAACAGCTTAGGAGAAAAAAATATTTGGAGCTTGTCAAGCAGAAAATTAAACAACCACATTCAAAATCGGAATAGACCACGTCACTCAAACCAAACATGCGATGTTCATTCAATCATATTAGTCAGATTCCACCCATCCAACATATCTGAGAGAATATTTTTCTCTTTTGATGGACGGTCCCATCCACTCTTACTCTCCAAACCAAAACATCACAAAAGGAAAAATTGAAATTTGACCATCTCCCATCTAAATCCGCATCCACCAACAAACCACACCCTAAAGCTGAAGATGAAGGTAGATAGGAAGATCCTAGGCATGCAAAAGGCATATGCGGAAATTATTCTACTAGAATATAGGTACTCTCTTCGTTCATGTTAAACGGAGGGACCGTTAGTTTGAAACGATACAAAAATGATGAAGAGAAGTCCTTATTTTTCACGCACGGTTTCGGAGTTTATTGTTAAAACGATTTTATAGTTTTCTGGATAAAATTGTTTTAAAAATCCCAATATTAATTTATGTTCTAGTTCCGAAAAAATTAAGTTTAATAATCAAATGGGAGTCCAACGTTAATGCTTTACCTAAGCTAGGTTACCTCGTTTCTGTTTGTATCTTTTTTTTGGTCTTTCCTTTCTCCGTCTCTCGAGCACCCCTTCAAAAAAAACTTAAATCAAAAACTGATTCCATCATTTTAAAAAACTTTTTTTAAAAAAATATTTTAAGTGTAAAGTAGGGGAAATTTCCTTTTC
>CM020184.1:2645204-2664010 GCA_009805545.1 Oryza longistaminata
TTAAAACTCACATTTCCCAGGGACTCCACATCTGAATGAACTGAAGTAGAAATGTCTTCATTTGGTACTACCTCCTCGTTCAATGTCATGTGCTGCGCTATTTCCGGGAAACCTTGGTTTTCCAAGCAATTATTGCTATTACATGTACTTATGGGTAGAATATTGTCCAAACAACTGTCTGGGGAGAGATTAGCCCTTTCAGGTAGCACAGTGGCTAAAACCTCTTTAGATCCCTGACTCACTGCACTGCCAGCATTGGCACTTCCATCTCCCATCTCACAGGTCATATTATCAGTGGACATATCGAAATTTGAATCGGAGTTGACAACATGGCTGCCAACCTCCTGATGTTCTGCATCTGCATGGATAAATTCATTCTGATTCCCTGCATCTTCAGAAGTTTTGTCCCTAGTAAATTCTTCAATAGAAGTCAAAGATGCACTAAGATCTATATTGCCATGACCCCTTTCTTTAGAAAAGCTCTTCACGACCAAGTCTATCTGCCGATTACCCACCTTGTTACATACAGCTGGAGATCCTGTACTGCCTTCGTTAAAAGCAGTAGTCTTTTCCTTCGCTGAAATGTCAGGGTCGCAGGTGTATTCCTCAAATCTTGGTTTTTTGTTTGACAAATAGGAACCTTTTTCAAAGGAATCAGCATCATCACCTGAGGAACTTCTTGAGTTGTTAAGAAGGTTTGCTAGGAAAGAAGATCCAACTTTATCAATAAAGTTTCCTATCTGGAATCGCTCCAAATAAAATTTAGTTCGGCCATCTCGTGAATTGCTAGTGTTAGAACAGCTCGGTTGAGATCCTAAGTTGTAACTCTCCCACAAGCATGGAAATCCAGTCATGAATTTTTCGCAGACCTGCATACATTATTTGAACATTAAAGACCATGTCATGTATAAGTGCAGTTACAGAAGCAGAAGCTTTTTGGACCTGAATTTGAACAGGTTATCAAAATAGGCAAATATTTCCAAAGTTCATATAGGTAATGCTTGAATTTCGAACGGTATTGGTGTTGTCTATCATCAAATAGTAACACAGTAGGATAGCTACACGAAAAAATGAGAAATAGGCCTTTGGTTGAGAAGTTCCTGACATCGTCTGTTCCAGTGGTCCATAAGACAAAAGGCACAAAAAAAATGAGCATACCTCAAGCGAATATCCATTATTTTCCATTTGCGAAAGGTCCAACGGGCCATCAATTAACACAATGATGCTGTCTTCAGCTTCAAGCATACAAGCCTTATGCCGTTTTACAATGGGTGCAGAAGTGAATAGATGGGGTTTGTGGTTCCTGTTAAACATGAGCAACCAATAACTTGACTAAAATACCAGAAATTTGCACCTAAAACAAGAAAATAAATTGAGAAACATTATTGATGCTTCCAAAATATGAGGATCATGGCTACACAATGATGCTCAATCTGTTTCAAAACAATGAGGTACCTACCTAGCCCAACTGCAGTTTCATGGTCTCCAAGATACAACTAAATGCAAGAACAGCACCGTAAGGCATAAGTTGAAGAACATTTAGGGTTTGATTATCAAAGAATCATCTGGGCACACCACTCGCAAGGAGGTAGCAGGTGGTCATGGCTAGAGTACTGTAATTATGGGCAGCAGATGCACTTTATATTACATTTCTCCAGACTCTCAGTTCTACAGCTCATGTTATACAAAGATTGCAGATTTATACATCTAGTCTGCGCCCATGATCTCTTCTTCAACAAACACCCAAAAAAATTAGCTCATAGGACCAATTCTTCATGCCATTTCATCTACCCAAACAGACTTGAAACTTGAAAGTAGAAACATGTCCAAAAAAAAATTAAAGTGAACAAAAATGTTCCCTATTGGTCTTTCTACCAAATGATTCGAATCTCTCTTCTTCTTTTTTTCTCTAAAGAAAACCACAAAAGATTCCCGCAGGGACAAAAACACACACATGCACACAATGCTAACTCCAAGCGGATCGATGGGGGAGGCATCAACCCAGAAAAGAAAAGGTGCATCATATTTTGATGAGTCGTTGGAAGAAGAAACGCCTCACCTTTCCGTGTGGCCGGCGATGCGGACCTTCCGGTCGTCCCCCTCCACCCTCTTCAGCCACCAATCGAACAGCTCCACCTGAAACAGCGTCAGTGCATCTCATACATTCAATCCAATATGCCATCACCACCAACGAGCGAGAAAGCAAGAGAGCGGGAGAGGGAGCGTACGCAGGGGTGCTCCTCGCAGTCGGAGGAGGAGGAGGGGAAGGGGACGGGGCCGGCGGAGGCGGCGGAGGCGCGTAGAAGGTTCCGCGAGAAGGAAGGGCTGAGGATGGTGGCCGGCTGCGGCGCGCGCCGGCGAGGGCTCGGCGGCGGCGCCGGGGTAGGGGGTTGGGAGGGTTCGGTGCCCATATTTACCTTTTTTTTTTTTCTCTTTTCCTTTTTTTACCGCTCTTTTTTGGGAGATAAAAATCGAAGAGGCAGGAGGGAGGGAGAGAGAGAGAGAGAGGGGTAGGGAGGAGAACGGTGGAGTGTTGAAGGAGATCAGTGCTCGGGTATCAAAATACTCCTTTCGTTTCACAGTGTAAGACTTTCTAGTATTAACCACATACATATAGATGTTAATGAATCTAAACACATACATATATCTAGATTCACTAACATCTAAATAAATGTGGACAATATTATAACGGAGGAAGTATGTTTTTTTTGGCTATTACCTTTTCTTCAATGTTGCATTTGATTCAAAAAAAAGTTTTATCAAGCGACGAAATATTTTTTTTATCAAATGATGAAACAGTCTGAGCGAGAAAACATCAAAAAGCTGAAACACCGTTCGATAATTTTGTCATCCAATCGCTAGTTAGCTCCATTGCTCGCTAACGAATTTTATACTAGTTCGGACTCTCGGGATAAGTGATAAACCTACTCCAATTTACATGTAATATCTATGTGGTTCACTACACGGATTACTCGGAGAACCCTTACGGATGGAACACAAGAAGAGGAAACATTTCCTTCTTCTATTCTCGCGGAAGGAGTTTCATTTGACTCGATTTATTCTCATATTTGAATATATATTTCCGTATGATATAGGTATCCAGTATTTTCGTATGTTATGAATCCAAGTATAGGAGGTGTACCTTATCCGTAACACCAACAGATTCCCTGAACTAGTGGCCAGATTTAATACATATTCATAAAAAAACCGGGTGGTGAAGAGCAAGCAAGGGGCTAGACGTCGACGAACCAAAACCGGTGGTGAAGGGTGAGTGAAGACTTTTTCGTGATGGACCGTACGAGGCCATTTGAAGCTATGGATTATCCGCATCAATCATTTGAGAAATGGAAGATGAAATGTTAAAGATCAAGAAGATGAGATTTTTCCGATAATCAAATGACCTTGATGTTGGTAACCCTCCAAGTGAAGAAACAATATGGTGTGAAGGTATTCCTATTGGTATAACTTTGCTTTTTACATTTGAGTTTAGGATGCCATACTGTTAAGAGGGATACCACTGTTGACGGTCCTTAAATCATAATATTTGACCGTCAATACTTGCATATAATGAAATAAAATATGGAATCCAACTTAGTGGTAGGGATTATTACTAATCATTTCTACTAGTGTTGGTGAAATATGTGTATGCAGGTAATTTGAGGAGAAAACACACCTGTCATGCAAGGAAACACACTTCCGGCCAATCAGACGTGAGCACACGGATTGGAGGGCCCACAAGACAGGTGAAACCGCCATGGAACGGGTCATAACTGCCATAACCGCCATCAGGGCCCACCAGTCAGTGTCCCTGCCAAAGGAGAGGCCAGGAGGTGGGGCCCACGGTTCGGCCGAACCACCACAAGCTCCTCTCATCCCGGCTTTCCACGTGTACGCTCTGGATGAAGTCTCAATGACGGTGGGAGGGCATTTAGGACATTTCCCATAGCTGTAACCGTCATATGGAGGCTATAAATAGACCTCCTCTCCCTCACTTCAAGACACACAACTTTGAGCTGAATTACAAGATGCTCTATTGTATCTTTTGTACATTAGAATAAGGTAGAGAGTGAGGGGAAGCTCTGGAGGAGTGCCCGGAAGTTTGGCGCTCATCCGACTTCTACCTCAACGAGTGTAAGCTTCCTAGGAGGAATTCTGGAGGAGTACCGGAGCTGTCGGTACACTCTGCCCCGGGTTCGGAGAAACTTCTTCTATTAAGTAAGCATTCGTGTTCCCTTCTTTTGTTATTTAATTATTTAGTCTGATGGAAGATAGATTTCCATCTTTGCGGGTTCATTGTTTAGTATTTATACTAAGTGCTCTAGTATTAGGACTCTGGATAAAGAAGGAAGTTCCTGCGCGAGTATTAGAGTAGTAATTAATAACTTAGACGTGGTGTCTAGGTTAGAGATTACCTTTGTTTGTTGTGTATCTCACGGATTTGTCAGAGGTAGGCGGCAGGTGGTGACAGCCCTGAATCCCGTCCCAGTAATCCTCCACGTTCGGATACATCATAGAGCTATAGCCGGAATCACGCTGGCAGACCAGCAGGGGTCGGTGCCCGAAGCAACAGATAAGAAATTACATTTGCTTAGTTTAGATAATTAAAACATATAGAGAGTCCTCTCTAGCCTGCCTACCATTAGTTGTTGTCCTTGGATAGTCTTAGCCTTAGGTAGATTACAAACGTTCCCTGAGTTCGATATCCTTTTGGGGTCACCTGAAGGTGAAGTGCTACAGCGGTATTCCGTGCGCTTGCGGATTTATCTGTGGTCGTAAAAAATACCAACAACCACATGCATAAAATTGGTTGAATACTAGTGCTCAAAATGATTCATATCTGTGTGAGTTGAGAAACCTAAGTCAAAATTCCAACTCCGGGTTGTTTCACATGTCACAACACTTACATCGGGTTTCTTTGCAAGTTTTTCATTATCTCTTGAAGGTTTTGGACCATGTTTTATGTTGGGTTTGATAGCACATAAAACTAGCTTTCCATATAGTCCAAGATCATCGAAATCAGACTTCAGAGTAAAAAGTTATTGCATTTTTTTTTCTTCAACAACATCAGACTACCGATTTGAAATCAGACTATCTGATGTATCGGACTATCCGATTTTTCACAGAACTTCATTTTCTATCTTGGTTTGAAAACTCCTCTCGAGTAAGTTTTTTCCAAGTCTCGGAGTATCCGATGTTGGATCAGATAGTCTAATCACACGGAGACTCCAAAAATTCATGGAACTTGAGTCTCTATTTGAGGACGAAGTTTTTGCTTGCAAAATATCGGACTATCCGATTTCACATCATATAGTTCAATGTCTCAGAAAGTCCGAAATTTCATGGAACTTCGTTCTTTGTCTTTTGTTGACTTGGTGGTTTAAATTTTTGGACTATCCGACGTGGGCTGAAAGATTCCTCTCCAACGGTCATATTTTGGGGGGACCTATATAAACCCCCCATCAACCCTTTTCTAGGGTTGCCCAAATTCATTTCATTAAAATCTTGTTTTGGGTTAAGCTTTATGCTAAGTGCTTTGGTTTTTTGAGCTCTCTCCCTCTCTATCTCAAATCCCCCTTGTTTTTTGTGACTTGGATCCTTGTGAGTGTGGATTTGGAGTTTGGGAGCCCACTGTGTGTTTCTCTTTATTTTGAGCACTATGATTTGTCCAAGAGTAGTGTGATGTTTATTACTCTTGGAGGTTGAGGACTCCTAGATGGCTACATGTCGTTCTTGGGCCACCGATCTACTTGTGGTTGGCCAAGAAAAGTTTGTGAAGGCTGGATCTCACCTCCGCAAGGAAAGAGATACCCTTAGTGGAAGGAGGAGTGCATTTGTGCAACCTCACGAGGATAGGGTTGAAAAAGACTAGAATCCCTTCAAGGATTTGAACTCCGGGAAATACATCGTCGCGTAAACCTCAGTGATATCCTCACTCACTTTGCCTTCTTGTTGCATTGCTTTGTGCCTCGCTAATCTTGTTGCAACAATCATTGCTTTTAGGTTGTTGCTTGTTTGATTGTTGCTGTGTAGGTCAAATAGTCTGATCTCAGTTCGGACGATCCAATCCATAGGACTATCCAACCTGGAATCAGACAATCCGGCCTTGTTTTGTTTTAGCTTATGTATTTATTTTTAAATCGCCTATTAACCCCCCTCTAGGCGATATCAAGGTCCTTTCAGGCTCCTTTAATTATCTAAACTGTGCAAAATGACTCCCTTGGCCATTTTGAGGATGAATTTTGCTGATGTGGCGTCCATGTGACAGCCTAGTCATCAAAAAAATTAAAAAAAAATAAAGTAAAGCCCATATGCCATCTCCTCTCTTTTCTTGCCGCTCAACCCCCACTCTCTCTCCCACTATCTTCTTCTCGACGCGACAAAGTGGTGGCTGGCAACAATAGGGTGACGACAACAAAGAAGCTTGAGGGAGCTAGGCAGCATAGGTGGAGGACGTCCATCATCACCACGAAGCTCTCCTCGAGGACAACATCATAATCGATGGTGACCGGCTCTGTCGGTTCTGTAGCTGAGAAGAAGCCGCCACTGCCAGGTCCCTCGAGCTCCTCTAACTTGCACCTTCTCCAAGACCTACCGTCACCTCTGAGCTCGGACAGGATTGAGAAAGGCGGTGAGGCACTTGAGAGCAGCGAGGGAGCCCAAAGCAGAGGGCAGCAAGGGGTAGGAGAAGCTCATTGAGTCCCCTGCTCCGCTGAGATCTGCCTTCCTGAGCTCGTTGCTAGAATTGGCCTCTCCGCATGTCACCACTGCCCCGAGCTCCATCTCCACCACCACCCCGCAAGGCGCAGAAGGCGATGCAGGCAGTGGCGCAACACGAGGAGAGGCACGAAGAGATGGCACCCATGGAGGAGCAAGAGGAGGTGAGAGAAAAAGAAGAAGACGACAATGAGGAGGACATAAGGTGCTCATCGGCGCGACTGCAAGTGCTACCAAGGTGGAAGTCGGAGCTGACGAAGATGGTGGGGGACGCCAAGGCAAAGCTAGGGGCGTTTTGGTTAGAATACATGCAAAAATCTTGGCTTAATCCAATGAAAATGGAAAAAGGGTGAACCGGCGTGTTGGCAATGGTTGGTAGTGGCATTTAAAGGGAGACAAAACGTAGAGTGGTATTCTAGCGAAACCCGGTTGTGAAAGTGGCACAATGTCAAATTTCTCGATCCTTGTGGGCGAGGCTATCCAGGCATATGGGCCTTATGGCTTATGTATGTTTTGTTTTTTTAATTGTTTCGAATTTATTTCAGATTTAAATACACACAAAGTTTATATATATATGTACAAAATTTTATTTTTTGGTAAGTTTATTTATAGAATTTGACTTATGTACGTTTTGTAACAATGAACTATTTTTTAAAAAGATATCCACTGTAACACACGGGCATTATGCTAGTCCTGTAAGAATTTGCAAGCTGCAACATCCTAATCACGTGTTTTTTTCCTATTCCTATGTTGGTGAAATCTTGTGTTCGAAAGGATACACTCAATCTAAATATACTCTCTCTATTCCATATTGATTATCGTATACCCAAATCAAAAATTCCAAATTGATCATCATATAATCCTTGTCTATATGTTTGACGTGTAGCATTATTGCATCTATGCATGTAAATTGAGTATATGCATGCATGAAGGCATTTAGAGGTAGTTAAGCCCTCGTTTCTTGTGTATATGCCTATTCTCTTCGTCCCAAAAAAACAACCTAGTCCTAGGATATGACGCATCCTAATACAACGAATCTGGACATACTCTATATCTACCCTATAGCTCAACAAATGGTTTCACTCATTCACTCATCACTCAACGGTTTAGATCATCTCTCTCAGATCCAACGCATCAGAATCAACGACGTAGCACGCGGGGTCATCAGCCGGAAAATCGCGTATGCTGGATCAACGCTCGGCTTTCCTTTCCTTTTACCTGGCATGTCGCCCTTCGCCCTCCGCCAAATCACCAACCGCCGCCCTCGCACCCCCCATCCCGCGCCGCCCTTCGCCCTCCGTCAAATCGCCGTCGCACAGGCCTCTCCGCTGACGATTCGCTCCGCCGCTAGGACCTAGCGCAACCCCTCTCTCTCTCTCCCTCTCCCAGATCTGCTCTCGCATCACCACGCCCGCCGCAAGAGCTGCCGCTGCCGTTGCATCGGTCCTCCATCATCGCTTCCACCTGCCAACCCCGTCTTTTCGCGCACCGCCTCGCAAGTCCACCGCCGGCATTTCACGCCTCTGGTGCTGTCATCCGGCCAAAGCAGATGCTGGGGGATGGAAGCGGGGAAACTGGGTGCTACCGACTTCCATCGCTGACTCCGCTTACCGTGCTCATCTGAAATCTATGGCGAGAGTCAGTCGTCGCCGGCTTCCGGCGCTGCCTCCGCGTGCATCCGACGTCTACGGCAAGATTTCGTCGCGGACACAATGTCTCTGCGCTGGTTGATGCTTTGCATTGAATCCGCTTGTCTCCATCGGTAGCTACGGCGTGCCTCTTGGGCTGCACGTGGAACGCAAGGGCATCGGCGGCAACCATGGTCTCGCAGTGCTGAACATGGCTGACCTGCACCTCCTTGTTGTGGAGAGGATGGGCTGCCCGGAAATCAGCCTTCATGGCGACAACGTACCCATGGAGATTGAGAAAATTGCATATCTACCATCCCATAAGAATGGCTTCGCTAGAATACCATTATGAAAATGGGCTTCGCTGGAATACCATCCTCAACCAGAGTATCTTCGCCAAAATGCCATCCCGGATGGAAATGCCCCTGGCTCTTCTTCTTCCTCCATCCCGCACGTGAAGAGCTCGCCGGCGGCCATGGCCATCTCCCTCCCTGCCATCCCTGCCGCACGGGCGGCGGGCGCGGGCTCCGGCGGAGGGATACGCGGTGGTGGCAGGCGCGGGCTGGCGCGCCCGTCACGACCCGCCAGGGAGCTGCGCCACCCCGCCAGGCCCCACACGCAACCGCGCCGGCGGTCGATCGCGCCGTCGTCGACCGGAGTCCCCCCGACGACCTCGTCTGCACAGGCACTGGCTCGGGATGCCAGGAGGGTAGCGCCACCCCAATCACCGTTCGCAAATGCAGGGCACTCGCGCGCACGCGTGGAGACATGGCCCATGCGCTCCCTGCTCGGCAAAAGAGCTATCTCTCACGCGCCAGGGCATGGATGGAAGAAGAAGAGCCAAGGGATTTCGTCCGTGATGCATTTTGGCGAAGACACTCTGGTTGAGGATGGTATTCCAGCGAAGCCCTTTATAATGTATTCTAGCGAAGCCATTCTTATGATCTGGTAGATATGCCAATTTTCTCATAGGTACGCGTCCAGCGCGAACCGTCCAACCCTGCCCCAAAACCCACAAGTAGAAGTTATCGCGCAAAATGGTGACATTGTCCTACTCGTTTTCTTACATATCATAAAGTCTTTAAAGAAAGAGTCGATACCCAGTGTTCTTTATATGATTATTATACCTATATGTAACAAGCCCGTCTACTATTAATAGAATAACTAATCAAACAAGTTGCAACTTTTTTTCCAGAAAGCGATCTCTAAAGAACCTCTGAGGTTAAGTGTGTTTGGCCTGGAGCAATTTAGAGATGCGTGACCGCATCAGAAAATCTTCCTGATACTCATGATGAGGACAAAAGTGTGCCGCCCGCCTAGCGAAGAGCGGGCGTACAATAATTAACAGCTAAAAAAATGATTTGATGTAAGCGGCCCTCCTGGCCTGGTAACTTTAAATTTAATTTTTTAATTGAATCCACGATTCATTCATTGCGCTAGCATCGCACAATTCCATCGAAAAAGCCAAAACAATGTAAAGCCGGCGCCCGCCCTGCCTGGTAACTTATAATTGATATTTTTTAAGTTGACCACGACCATTCATTGCGCTAGCATCGCCCACATATTCCATCGAAAAAAGCCAACAAGGAGAAAAAAATGCTTGGTTCACTACTAAAGGATGATTATACCCCTCCGCACACTATTATATATATTTTCACAACCAATACTCATCCATCCTTCTACTACTGTTACATCTTGGCTCCTATTAAATAGTATAGAAACCTTCGATTAAATAAAATCATTATCATATGTTTATACTGCCCTGTTAGCAGAGCACCCGTAGCGTGAACATATTGAAAAAATGATAAGTAGATCAATAGAACTCTAAGAATTGTAAGTTTTACAAATTCTGATTGCACAAAAGTAAAAACATATATACGTATATTTACTTGATTAGCGCTCGAATTAAACTGCATATGTAACAAGAAGATATATTATTATATTATCTATTTTATTAAATATTTAATTTTTTTGAAACGATATGTACGCGAAAAGGAGAGACAGCTTTTCCTCAGCGAACGAAATATGCCATCTACGTAGCCAACAGAGACCCTGCAATTGTTAACATTTGTATACTAGCCAAAACAAACCGTTGCGGTTTGATTTCGCCTGCCCATTTTTAGGGAAAATGGATTTAAATGCCGTTGTACCAACATGGTACGATTAAAGCTTACAAGTAGCCCAGTAGCATCACAGATAGTCGAAAGAACGGAAACGGTCCAAGCATTAACCGCAGAGTCCAGTGCTTACAGTGATCTTCTTCGGGAAAAAAGGAAAAAAAAGAGCCCACCCAGTGATCTGAAGACTGCATGCCAAGTAATTCTTACTCCCGTTATAACAGTATGGTACAGCCTCACCGATGGGCCTTAAATGATAAGTTGCCTAAGAGAAACTATATAAAAAAAAAAACTTCAAAACAACTTCAAAATTAACGTTCAAAATTAAATTTTGAAAATTGCATATGCCTTGATTGCGACCAAAAGATGAGAGCAACCTTAACTTCTTTCGTAATCCTATGAATCTGAACAATAATTATCAAAGATTTTTAGCACCAGATGTGTACTAAATGTCAACTTTAATATGAAGCAAGAATAAATTAAACTGGTGCCGCGTTGAAACATTTATATCCATTATAGATGAAGCAAACCAATGTAATAGAGCTAGATTGAACATTTATAAACCAGTTATAGATGAAGCAACCAATGAATTAAGACTAGATGAAATCACCCGCGATATATACGTTCACAATACTGGAATAACCAACCCCGATATATACATTCACATGCGCAACCTAATGTGTAATATCCGGCGTGTTCATCTAGCTTTATTTCCTCCATGATTGCTTCACAGGGGCGGATATAGCGGCTCTACATGTAGAAAAAGAGTGCGATTACATTAGCCTTTTTCCTCTCTAGTAGCTGCAAATTAACCAATTATTAACGTTGTATTATCGTAAATCTTGGATGGCATTGTTTTATGCCTATCAGTTATCTTTATTAGATACGAAAAATATAAATTTACATCACTCACCACATACTCATAATAAGTAGGGGTTTCATCGACCTATATACATGAATTTCTCGAAAGAAAAAGCAGAAACTAGCCAATTATGAGCTATCTGGTTTGGCCTCTCTATTAGAGTACCCTCCAATAGAAAACACTATCAACCCATTATATAAATTGTCGCAGTCTTCCTACAATGGCTATCGATACCGGCGCCGAGAAAAACCTCCCTCTAACATAGTGTCCGACAATCAACATACGGCCATTCGAATAATAAATTATTACACCAATATATTTGGCTAGCAACAAAACCCCTCGTTGTGCATAAGCCTCCGCCATTGGTGCATCCAAAAACACGTGGAAAGTATCGCGGGGCCACAGCCACACGTGCCCCCGTCAAGTCCGCTAATCAAACCACTCCCGTACTTCCAATACCGGAGTCCCACATCACAAAACCTGCATAATCGACATTAATCATTCAGTTTCCTTACGCGAATTCTTCCATCCTACACCAGATAAGCCTTCCCTTCTTCCTCAGAATCATATAAGTTGCATAGTGAGTAGTGTCGCCAATGGACATCACCGGTCTAAATGGGGCTGCAACATCGCTCACCATGGTCCATGACCCGTTGTCTCCTTCCCACCGTTATGTACCAAGCACCCAGTCAAAATCCCCAGCCTCCGCAAATCCATCTTGATGGATTTTAGTTGTACGTCTGCAAATGAATGCTTTGTGCCGCCGCGTACGTACGCACGCTAGAACCCGGCGATCAACCTCCATCGAATCAAACACCTTCCCATCCCAACTAAACTAACCACCATGTACTGTCGAAGATTCCCGTGCATAACTTAATTACGCTAATATTTCCTCCGTTCACAATGTAAACTCTACATTGTCCATATTTATATAGATGCTAATGAATCTAAGCCACATTATGTGTATGATTCCATTAGCATCTATATGAATATGGACAATGTAGAAAGTCTTACATTAGAAACGGAGCAAAGTAGTATTTAATATTTACCGTTGCATCTTACAGTCTAGAAATTCAAAGCATATATATCTTCATTGTAATTGTAGAGCTAGAAATTCCGGTTGCAACACGCAAGTTATCTAGCTACTAGACAGAATAAATTGTTAAAATATATTGTTGTTGTGGAACATAGTCATCAATGCACGATTTTATTACTCATACTATAGCTATCAAAATTATATTAATAATCTATGAATTTTGAACCTCATAGTTGTTCCACATTATAAAGAATTTCAAATTTTGATATTAAATAATTAAAACACAAAGTCGAGAGTCTAAGATGCCGGTACCAAATTCTTATTATTAATTTCTGGATTCAGGAATTATAAAATTCTTAGATATTCTAAAAAACCCCAAATTCCCATGCCATCAAAACTACTACACGTTTCATTAAAAAAGCACAATTTATGCTAACGATTTTTAATAAACTCTACGTCATGCTGAGAACTCTATTCAAACTAATCTTTATCTGGGGTTCTCTCAAGTGTCTTAGTTAGTTGGTTCATTTTGAACACAGAGAAGAGAGAAAGTCCCTCTTTTTTGTCTCACACACTTATTAAATGCTAAAATGATGTGTTTTCTAAAGAAATTTCCTAACCAGAAAAATTACTTAAAAATCATATTTAATCTATTTTATTTTAACGATAATTAATAATTAATTAATTATATGCTAATAAAAAGATGACTCATTTTTCTTCTCTTTTTCTCCTCTCCAAACGACCTTGATTTAATTAGTATAGGTAAGTATTAAAAATAGAAATATACTCCTACTAAATTGATCCACATACATTTACCCTGTATTTCCCCTCCCCCTAAAAAGATCATTCTTTAAGTAATCATTTCAAAAAAATAAATAATAAAGCGTACAAATATCAATCAGTAATACTATATAATTACACACAACTACCACTGAGACATTATTATTCATTGAATTTTAAAACAAATTCGTTTTCTTCAAATAATCAGTAATAATAAATAACTTAAAAAGATCATCATATTACAAAACATAAAAACATTACTCCTTTTGCTCATTAATTATAGTATGACCATTTTTTTTTATTTTTTTGAAACCTAAGACCATTTAAAAATTATCAATGTTTAAAGTGGAATAAATGATAGTCAATGGTGATAAATAATTTGCAAAACGGAGGGAGCAGAGCTTTGTGAGGAAACAGTGCCACAATATGCCCATGGAGATGAGGATTTATTAAATAAATAATCATAAAACACCAATTCCTAGCCAAAGAACCATCTCTACTACGTTCCCAGCAAATAAAACGCAACACAAAATCAGCTCATATATAGTCGCTACAATATTTCTATACTACTATATTACACAATTGAAAAACGAATTAATTAAATCCCCAATATTGCAGATACCCCGCCCTATAAATACCCCAACCTCTTCTGCCTCATCTATCTTCTTCATCAGTTCAACCCCACGCTTTCAGCCTCCAAGCTCTAACAGCCTCATTGTTTCCATCCCCTCCTTAATTTAACCAGCAGCTCTACCCACTGCTCGATCAATGCGCTTACGGAAGAGGCCCTCGGCCAGCAAGCGAGCGAATGGCGGCTGTTCAACCTGTTTCGACACAGCGAACATGGCGCCGCATCCTGCTGCTCTTCCGCGCGCCCACGGCGCCGGCGGCGGGCTGCCGCCGCAAGCCGCCCCGTCCGCCCGAGCCCGATATGTTCCGAGTGCGCAAGACGTGCAACCGAAACCAGTTCCCGTCCTTCCCAGGCGCTCGGCGGCCACCGGGCCAGCCACAGATAAGCCCCGGCCTGCGGCGGACGGTCCACCCGCGCCCGAAGAGCGCCCCGCCACAGCCCAAGTGCACGGCGTGCCCAATCTGCGCGGCTCGGAGTTCGCCGATCGGCCAGGCGCCGGCGCGGCACATGCCGGCGCCCACCGTCGCCGCCTTCATTGGCGGACGTGCTCTCGGCTCTGCCTCAGCCTCGCCCTCAACGCATTCGGCGTTCGTCGGCGGCAAGATCGACGACGACGCCGCAAGAAACAGAAGGCCGCCGGCCTGCCGCCGCCGCCGAGATGGTGCCGACCCTGAACCGCGCCGGAACCGACAGAGGAGGAGCCGGATCGCCTCCAGGACCGGCGGCGCGCGCCGTAGAGTTATCCCCGTGTGCTGGCTTGACTTCCCCTGCTATCATTGACACAGAGATTTACTTCTCTCATACAAGATTTTCTGAAAATTAATCTACAGTTTACATTTATAACTGCCTACCCGCCAGAAGCAACCCTGTAAACATTAGCTAGAGCAGATTCCGTCCAAAACATATTCCCTTCCCCTGAAATTATTCGATGATTATAATGTTGAGGCCAATATTGTTATTGGTTGAACTTTTTCCCGTCGGTAACCTTATAGTCGTTGCTCTTTTCCCTTTCCCGGTCCTACATAATTTATTCTACCTAGTAGTGTTGTGCGTCCACGACGATTCTTCAACAAACATATAAAAGAGAAAATAACAATGTAAATCTTAACCTCAATCTAAATTCTATACATACCTAGTAGAAAAAGTGCCAATACGTTGCAACAGTGGAAGCAAAATACGAGAACAAATTAAGAAAAAAAATCGAGGAAATATAACATTATGTAATTAAATTAAAATATCTAATTTTCTTGGTTATTTTTTAAGTAGTAGGGTTTAAACTTAATTTTTACGTTGGGACATTTGTCCTACCTTTCTCGTATAGGCGATCCGGCCGATCTGGCAGCCGCAGGTGACGCGATCCGCCGCCGCGCTCCATCTTGAACGGTGGAAGGAGACTGAGGAGAGCGCAAAGCCCGGTCGGCTGGCACGAAGATGGACGCGTTTTTTCAAGATTTCAGGTGTGCTTAGCTGGTCTAGATGCGATCATATTGTTCCGCTTGTTTTGTCTCCTTTTTCAAGGATTTTGTTCTTCACACCCTGCATTGTTTTAGGATTTGTAAATTATGTTTACAGACGAAAAATCAGATGCTGACAGAAAGTTATTAATATTTTAAGTAGTTAAGATATAGTTTGAACTCCTTAAAGTCAAAAACTTGCATATGCATTAAGCCACATCATCAAGTGAATAGTACGTCTGTTGAATCTCTCATGCCTTGAATTCAACCATCCATATATTTCATATGCATGTTAATTCTCAGTGTCTATTGTGTATGTAGTGCGAAGATAGAGATTAGTCGATGTGTAGTTTGAACCCTTGCCAACCATCGAAATAATAGTCATGATCCACTCTCACATTTGAGACGTGCATTCCATGCTCATGTTATAATTGCTATATTCCAAGATCAACTATAAGATAAAGCTGCGAAGACTGATGCGTTAGTTGTGAGGAGCGTATGATTACTTTATATTAAATATATCTCTCTATATAAAAGTGAGTTTGCTAAACTTCTCGTTGCCGACGCGCTAGTATCCCACTATTTTTTATGAGAGGAAAACGCCCCTACAACCACCACACAGCATCGAATAGCGAACCTAGAAAAAAATTTAGTGCGTGTACACATTTGATATGACAAGGAAATTTGGCAAGAGTTAAAACAAAAATTGGCCGTAGTAGAAGCTTGAGAGTGAGTGCCGAGGTCAAACTCTTTTTTTAGGACGACTACCCTTGTTGTGACTCAAAATTGCAAGAATTTTCAGTCACCTTTGCTAAGAATATATTGATTCCGCAGGATATAAAGATCGTTTATACCGTAACCTAGACATAAATCTCCCCTCTGCCAAAAGAGTATATATCCTAGATTCCCAAGTGAAATTTAGTGAAGGGGATATGACTAAAATGTACCAAATCATTTTGAAAAAACTATAGAAGTGATAGTAGATAAAGAAGTTCCAGATAAAAACGAGAGAAACTTCTCGTTCTTATGTGAATAAAGGGATAGGGGGGGTAGGATGTAGAGAGGTTCCTTTTTTTAAAGACAAAATTCAAACTCCTAGAAAGTGTTAGATGTGTGTATGAGATAGTCTATCGAGCTAGTCTGTGTATCCCGTGAGACGGGATACTAATCCAGATCGATTCCTCCCTACCTACCTCACTCCCTCCCCCCAAGATCATGCGCTATGCGTCTGTCGCTGCGCTACCTCACTCCCTTCCCCCAATCGAATCGATCCCTCTCCTCCTACCTCACTCCTCCTCCCCCAAATTGATTTAGCACCTCCTCCTGACCTCACTCTCCTCCCCCAAATCATCCGATCCGCCTCCTCCTATGCTGCTATCTCTCCTCTCTCTCTCGGCAAATCAAGATGGGCACCCGAGGTGGCAGCTCTTCCTTCACCGTCGCCCCACCGCTCCCCGGAGCCGGTAAGCGCCGCTGCCGGCAGGAGAGTAGTACGTGGAGCAGCTTGCGGCTGGCGCGTAGCCGAGAGAGAGCGGGAGCAAGCCCTCGTCTGGTGTATCTCTATCGGAGGGTGGTGGCTGTCGTGGCCTTTGTCGATCTGAAAGACTGCTTACGTGTCTGCTAGGGAGCCTGCCCGAGGCAGTTCTTCTCTGAAAGACCCGCGCAACGCGTTCCACCATACGACGCGCACCACCACAACTGGAGTGCGCCGCACGCGAGCTTTTCTAGGAGTGGTGTCGCATGTGTGTGCCGGCGCTCGTCCGATGGTCTGCGGTTGTCGCGCGGTTAGCCGTAGCCAGTAGCCACGACCCGGCCCGCGATTGGTGCGCCAGCCGTGCTCTCGCCTTAATGTGAAAGCTTGACTATTGCCCTTCGTTCGCTCTCTCTGTTATCCACGCTTCGGTACGTAACGTTGTTATCAGAACCTGGTACCAGTCTTGATACCAGCGTATCCTAAGCTATTCCAACCTTGGTACCAGCTCGCATACCAGGACATGTGCATAGACCTTTCTGTGTTCGGCTTTAAATCGCCCAACAATGCTCATCACTGAGTACCAGTACCCAGCCCAGTTACCCCATCGGTACCCGCCGACTCGTACCAGTACCACGTAAACACTCGTACCAGAAGGAATCACTTAAAGTATCTAGGTTACCAGGTATCAGCAGTACCCGACGATTACAAATTCGTTACCAGGTTACCAGGTATCAACTAGTACCCAAGACCAGTTTCAGGCAGCGAGCGCACGTGCGAAGGGGAGAGTCACTTAAAATATCCCGCTTCTAACGGGATCCCGTTCTGTAGTCTCTGCTCTTTTAAAGATCGAGGAGTATTAGCATGCACCTAAATTAAACACAGCCTGCAAAACCAATGAAGTTCTGACACATTTAAACAGAGGACTAAGATTCTGCCCACCAGTTTGGCCCGAATTTGTTGCCTCGTTTTGTAACGGCCCTCTTTGCATTTTTTGGGCTTCCCAAATTGGTGTGAAACAACAAATACACTACAGCTCGTACGTAAACTACGAGCTCACTACTACTACCTTCAGTTCAACAAATTGCTTCTTCACTCATTCAACTCATTCTTCATTCCTCATGGAACGGCCAGGATCATCTCGGTGAAGATCCAACCCCGGTCCAGATCGCTCCCACCTCCCACCTCCCTCGCGTCCAGATCGCCATCCCTCGAATTCCCGCGCTCCTCTCCCGACCTATCCCTGGCAGTGGTCCGCTCCCTTCACCGCGAGCCACCGCCGACCGCCGCTGTCCCTCGACTCCCGCCGATACGACGCCGCGCCATCGACTGCCCGCCCGATCCGCCCACGCCGCTCCCGTCCACACGAGCCACCGCCGACCGCCCCGCCGCCCTCGACTTCCCCCCGCCGATCCGACGCCGCCCCCATGACTGCCGCCAGAAATCCCCGCCGCCGCCCGATCCGCCGACGCCCGCCCCATCACTGCGGCGATCCCCGCCCCCACTTCGATTCGCCATCCAGTCTCGTCTCGCACGCCACCGATCCCGCCGCAACGACTCCCCTCAACTCGATCCCCATCGCCGTCGTCGCATCCGTCGTCTCGTCCAGGATTTCCCGTCGACGCAATCTGACCTCCGGCCGCCCCCAATCCCCGCCGCCGCTCGGCTCACCATCCACATCCCCGCCTGTCAACCAGCGTTTCTCCCCCCGGCAGGTCAGTTTCGCGCCGCCCACTGCCACATCATCCTCACCTTCGCAAATCTCCCCATACCCTCAAACGCCGTCTCCCCGCCCCGAATGTCATCCGCCGCGCGCGCTTTCCCCCCAACCACCGGCGCCGCTTACCCAGTCCCCCTTGCACCGCCGGAAAAAAAACCCTCCCGTCGCCATGGTTAACAAGATGGATCTGAAATAATTGAAATCAATTTCCATGTTGTCAAAGTTTTACTCCAACGCGAGTGTCTTCCATGCTTTGTTTCTTCCTGATGGTTAAAGTGCACAGTTACCGCACAAAACAAAAAAAAAACAGAAAACACCGTTTTTGGCCCCAAAATTAACAATTCCTTTATCTTTATCTTTTGTTTTGTCTCTCGACCCTCCATTACCCCGAAA
>CM020184.1:2664035-2679358 GCA_009805545.1 Oryza longistaminata
CCCGGAGCGGATAGGAGCAGCGGCGAAGAAGCCATGCGCGAGAAAACATTTTTTTTTTCTTTCTTTTTGGTCGATGGGAGAAGTGGACGAATCAAACAACAAGGGTAGGCAGAGATGGCAGGGAGGGCAGCGCCCCAATCGCCGTCGGCAAGGCGGCATTGGCGCGGCGGTGGAGATGGTCATGGCCGCCGATGAGCTCTTCACGCGCGGGATGGAGGAAGAAGAAGAGCCAGGGGCATTTTCGTCCAGGATGGAATTTTGACGAAGACACTCTGGTTGAGAATGGTATTCCAGCGAAGCCTGTTTTCATAATGGTATTCTAGCGAAGCCATTCTTATGGGATGGTAGATATGCAATTTTCTCACGGAGATTGACCCTCTCCCCTCGGCCTCTCCAACGAGCAGGAACCTGCATCGATGCCTTTCAATTGAAATACGCCAAGGACTCAGGTACTTTTCTACTGATGTGTGCTAGACTGGTGAATATCACCTGTACGCACCTTTTGGAGTAGCTTGATTTCTCACAAGCCATTGCCACAGCATTTTGGAAATGAGCTGATCAATGCTGATTAAGGTCTAGCCTTTTTCTATGTTATCATACCACCTTTAAAATAGACTCAGGTTGGCAGGAACAGGCTTCACTTTTTCTATGTTGTCATACCATCTTGCTAATTGAAGCGCAGTCGGCATGACAAATCAGTTCAGAGCAAAGTAGCTTCAATTAGTGCAGAGCAAAAGGAAATAAGGCTAGAACAGAACTTTTTCTGACTGTAGGTCCATTCTTTTCCCCTTTCAATTGTGGACTCATGGTTGATAGATATAGGGACAATTCAGACTTCTAAGTTACAATTATGCCTTAATGGTTGAAAATAAGGAATATATGTATTTTGTTTTGGTTTCAAAGTGAGTTGTTATTTACTCCCTCCGTTTCGAAATGTTTGACGCCATTGACTTTTTAGCACATGTTTGACCGTTCGTCTTATTCAAAAAAAAATTAAGTAATTATTAATTCTTTTTCTATCATTTGATTCATTGTTAAATAAATTTTTATGTAGGCACATAATTTTACATATTTCACAAAAGTTTTTGAATAAGACGAACGGTCAAACATTTGTTAAAAAGTCAACGGTGTCAAACATTTCGAAACGGAGGAGTATAAATTAACTGTAACTTGCTTTGTTAGGGAAAAGTCAACATTTATGCGCGACATCGGCAGCAGTGATCTGCCGTGCATGACCACACCGATCGGATACCTCCTATGCCTATATCCTGTTATTTTCAGTTGACGTCCGTAGTTCCTCCTCATCATTGAAGGTAAAAGAATTAGCAATATATTAAACAATTTCTTTTTTTCCTGAATCATAAATCTATCTCATTTTATGCCGGTTGTTAAAACATATATTTTTTATTTGATTTGTATTATTATATATGGTTTCATTGGGAGATATGGCCATTCTTTGTTTATGAGTTTGCCAATTGATTAGAGCTAATTCATTTGGTGCCAATCGTCTACTGAATTTTTTTTAGCAGTATATGGATTTTGGGGAAGAAATAAGGTCGACTGACCACTGCTTTTCTGTTTATTTTAATCAAGCTTTCGCAGTTCATAACTGCACTAATTTAATGAGATTTCAAGTTGGATTTTTTAAGCACTAAGCGCTAATGGAATAAATTTGTACTTTCGGCTCTGTACAGTGTTTATCTATCCTCTGAAATTAATGTATGAAGTATATTTGTGATATAGTCAAATTGACAAGGAAAATCATTTAATTTTGCTTGGGTAGTCTGGTATGTTGTACAATATTGTGCATAATTTTTTTTAATGAATACTTGCAGAAAACAGATGTTGTTATTTCAGATTCAGCATATGGTATATATTACAGAATATGTATATAGCTAAGTTAAAATTTCAGAATGTAAATGTGCATACATGGAAGCATATGATAAAACAGTTTAAGTTATAAGTTACCATGGCTACGATTCTGAAAGTCTAAACCTTTGGATTCATTGACAAAAGTAACTCTGAAAGTCTGAACTTTGGTTTTAAAGTCTAAAAGTGTGAAATTACGAACATGCACTGGCTTATATCGATCGACCGATCGAGGCATGGCCCATGCTGACCAACGGCGTTGCCGCGGCCACCATCTTCACCGTCACCGACATCTCTTAGGTGGGGTTCCGCCATCTTCACCATCACTGCCAAATTGATCAGTTAATAAATTGTTGCCTTCTCCAACAAATACATGATACATCTACTATTCTGTACTTTCTCATAGTTGCTCTGATTCTCCAATTGGTTTCGATTGAGTTTCTATCAGGTTTTTCTCTCTTTGTCAAAACTACAAGGGAAGGCCATATATGCCATGAGACTGATTGCACTGCAGAACAAGTTCCTTCGTGCCCGGTAGTGCAATTTTATCTCTCTATTGCTACATGTGGTGAATGAAAATTATGGTGGAATATTCTGTTTTTAGATCAATGGAAGCTATATGTAGAGGTAAAATGTGTAATAATTGCAGCCTGTTTTGTTGTAATAATTTGGGAGATGAATTAAGAACTGAATTTCCAAATTTGATTGCATGACGTATCCAATTTAGGAAATGAATTGAGTTATAAATCCTTTGCTTTTATGTCTGAACCATATTTGTACAGCATGTCAATGAAAATAGTCAGTGTCATGTATATATCATCACTATCCATGGATCAGTTTAGGTTTTCTAAGTAAGCATGAGGTACATCACCCACATTCATTTGGTTTTAAACGAATTTTTCTACTCCCCCGTCCCATTTTAAGTGCAACCATGAGTTTCCGTACTCAACTTTGATCGTTCGTCTTATTTGAAAATATTTTATAATTAGTATTTTTGTTATTATGAGATGACAAAACATGAATAGTATTTTATGCGTGACTTATTTTTTAAATATTTTTAAAAATTTTCAAATAAGACGGACGATCAAAGCTAAGCACATAAAAGCCAGGATTGCTAATCCGCGCAGACGCGCCAGATTAGCAAGTCGCGCGCGTTTCGAGTCCGTAGCTTCTGGCGCTCCTTTTTTTTTCTGTCATTTCCGTTTTTTCTGTTTCTCGTAGCACGTGGGCCACTATAATCACGTGTCATTAACGCTAATAACTGTGCTAAGCGTATGGATTAATCTAATTAAAGATTTTATTATCAAAATAATATATAAATAGCTAAGTTGAAAAGTTTTAGAGATATGATGAACATTTTCAAAATTTGAGTTGAAAGTTTTCAAAAAATTGTCTTCAAAGTTAAATTTTCGAGTTGACAGTTTTGAAATTCGAGTTGGAAGCTTTCAAATTCAAGTTGTAAGTTTTCATATTTGAGTTGAAAGTTTTCAAGTTTTGATTTAAAAGTTTTCAAAATTTGAATTGAAAGTATTCAAATTCGGGTTGAAAGTTTTCAAATTCGAGTTGAAAGTTTTCAAATTTTGAATTGAAAGATTTAAAAACTTTCAACCCCAATTTGCAAACTTTCAACTCAAAATTTGAAAATTTTCAACACAAAATTTAAAAACTTTCAAGTCAATATTTGAAAACTTTTAAATCAAAATGTTCATCATGATTAGAAGAAAAATCGGAAAGAAACGAAAAAAAGAAAAAGAAAAACGTGCCTAAGATCAAGAAAAAAAGTGCGAAAAAAATAAAAGGGCCCAGGGGGAGGGGACACGCCAGCAAAATTGCTGGCGCGTATGCGCGCACTAGCCATCCCCCATAAAAGCATGGCTACACTTAAAATGGGATGGAGGATTGGAGGAAGTACCATTTATGTTGATGTGATCATATCCTTCTTCCACTCTGAAGTTCTGAATAGAAAAGGTTCTAAAACGAACATGTTGCTGCTTGAATAGGTGGACAGGAACGGTTAGCTCTTTTAATGCATAGAAATACCCTTGGACGTGTGAACCATATTATGAAAAGTGGTTATTCCCTTATTGATGTACACATCATTGTAATATGATGCACAATATTATATTACTGTACTTTGCGTGAAATATATGTGATGTACGACATAAATTGAGTTAAAGCTCAATTGCTCATATCTATATCATAGAAGACACCTTTTTTTTCTAACATGAAAATTTAAAAGTTATTAAAGATAATACAATTAGACCGTAGCGTTTAGCACGGGCATATTACTAGTCCGGATTCGTTGTAGTACTCCGTTATAGTACTAAGTTGTCTTTTTTTTTTTTTTACGGAGGGTATGTATGGGAAGTTAAAGCCTGCATGCATCTTGATTCTCTCCCACCCGCATTACATAAAATGCATGTTAGTTAAGTTTTTCTTGGTCTAATGAAAAAGTTATATAATGATTAGGGCCCTTTTGATTTGGAGGAAAAACATAGTAATTTTAAAGGATTCCAATCCTATAGGAAAATTTCCTATTAAGCCCTTTTAAACAAAGGATTAAATCACTATCTTTTAAAATTCCTATGGAATGGATAATCCTGTAGAGATTTTGGAGGAAATTTAACAAGAGCTCTAACCTCTTGGAAACTTTCTTTGAGTCTATCTCTTTCATCTGATTCTTGCGTTTTTCCTGCGGTCCAATCAAACGGCCATTCCTGTGTTTTTCTTGCATTTTGCAATCATCTGTTTTGCACTTGCATTCCTATTAAAATCCTACGTTTTTTCTATTTTTCCGTTTTTTTTCATTCCTACTATTCAAAGGGCCCTTAATATGGAAAAGAGTACTAAATTTTGATAATGTCAAAGCCTGTCCACAAACTTTGGCGCTAAAATAAGTGGTAAAGCACCAAACCAAATTGGCCGGTAGGCCAGCCCGTTGTCTGGAATTTTTGTCCATTCATAACCTTTCCTAGATTGGAAGCTGTTTTTCACGATATGTTATTGAATTTAAAGATTTGGTCAAGGCCAACATTAATGGCTCAGAATTTAAAAAGTCGTCCTGAATAAAGGCATGAGTTTTCAAACAAACAACAACAAAAAGCAGTCGACAGAGGAACAAAGTGTAATGAGCTCGAACTATTTTTCAAGGATCAACTATACATTTTTTTTCGAAAGATTGGTGTATTCCATTTCGTTTATGTGTTGGTTTTGCACACCAATTTTAGCATGGAGCTTCAACATTTCTCATGACTAAGGGGCAAATTAATTTTTGCGCCCTTTAAACACTATCAACAAGGAAGATGTGAGTATCCCTAATTACTTATAAGCATCTATCCAGATTAGGAATGTCATAAAAAAAAAACTATACAGATTAGGGGGGAGCTGTACGAGGTGCCTGGTTTGTTGGCCGGGGACTGGCCTTAAGCCCTTGAGACTTGAGTTACTTCACGCTGTTCTGTTCTCGCAGGCTCGACTCCTGGAAGAAGAAAGAGTCGATCTCACGGAGAAGTCTCTGCTGCTCCATCTCGACGGTGGCGCGAGAGCCCGCCCGCTGCTCCAGCATCATGCCGAAGAGCAAAGCACGCACGTCGTCGGCGTTTCTCGCCGCCTCTGCCTTCTGCTCCGACGGCTGCGCCTTCGAGCCGCCGCCTCCCTCATAGGCCTGTCTCCTGCAGACCTGTATCAGGATACTTCAATCCGATGATTGGATTGAGATCAGGTGCAGTTTATACTACAACTGCACAATAAGGACTGCAAACAATATAGACCATTTGTATTTCATCTAACGGTCCAGATTCGTTGCTACAAAACACGTAAAGCGATATTTTTGCTACAGTATACAGGTGCTACAGTGATGATTGACTCTGCATGACAACAAAGGCTAGAGATGTAAAGCATTTCCATATTTTTTAAGAAGAGAGATGTGGATGTTACTCGGTCCTCTCGTACTAAGCAAGAAATGCAGCTATTTTTTTAGTTCTTTTTTAAACACAACAGGAAGCATTTTCTTGCTATTAAGATTTCCTTGTATCTCAAAAGAACTTCCAGGTTAATAGGGAAGAAGTTTGATCGTTTTTCCAATTATGAAGCATGGCTAAGTGATCCTACTCACATTGGACCCAGTGCTCAGGTTTAAGTATGAGGAATGAGGGAACCACCCCATATCCAAGAGAGAGGGGGAAAAAAAAGAAACTTTGCTTGCTTCCAATCATACCATATGAACTAAGGAGAAACCCCTGAGACTGGAGGGTGTAGACCACAGAACAACTAATGGGATAAATTGCAATTAGATATCAAGAATTGTTTATATATGGCGTCTTGCAAAAGTACATGTACGCATTACTCTGATTTGTTTATATAAAGGACAGCAGTACGAACCTGGAACAAGTTGTGTAGACCAGCAATGTGTTCTTGATTGAGATAGTTTTTGGCCATAAGTTCACTGAAGAGAGTGACAATTTCCGCGGTAACATTCCTAGCAGAAAGATTAGCAACTATACCAGATATCAAAGAATCACTGAACAACGACGTCAACCAATCTGGTACTTGGCTCAATTGGAGCAATGAAAGAGCTATATTTGCTGCAATCTTCTGCTGATTACTGAAGGATTTGGATGTCAAACCAGGAGCAGTCAAGGCAACTGCAAATTCCTCCAGTATTAACCTAGACCATTTAGATTCTCTGATCACCGCCTTCTCTCTGCTTCCAAATCTCTCCCAACCTAAAATCACCGTGAGACAGGCACCACAATTTTCAGCAACTCTACTATCTTGATCGAAGACCATTCCCTCTGTCACTGCAATCATGGACTTCAGATACTTTGCAGAGCATCTTAACTCAGCATTAAGACAGCTCCTCTGATCTGAAATTCTGTTAAGCAATTCCAACAGGCATTGTGAAGCAATAAGCTTTACGGGAGAAGGGCCAAAGTGCATGAGACGACACAAATCATGGCACGGAATGCCAAGAACAGAGGAAGACTCAGTGTCATCTGAATATTGCAGGAATTCCTGCCAGTCAATGCTTGCCTCTAAGATCGCTTGCAGGCTGGAAAAGAAAAGAGACTATCATCAGTTCATACACAAGCAATTAAATGAAGCAAGCAATACAGCTGCATACCTTCGTAGAGAGAAAAATATCAATAAAAGCATAAGAATCAATAATTCCCCAAAGGTTGTCTCCTGATTGTGTTGAAATAAAGATGGGCCCTTTGCGCAAGCTTCCTGAACTATACCATCCATCAACAAAACCAAACAATTATTCAAGATTATGGCTTTTGCAGGCTCAATAAGCACCTTGTTTGCTGAATGGTTTAAAATAAGGCACAATATCCCAATTAATATCTTCCATTCTTGCTCACTTGATGTATAAGCAAGACTAGAATTGAAACAATCCAATAGCTGCACAGAAAGTGGTTAGTAAATTAGACAAATTCTAAATTCTAATTGGGGAACAAAAGAAAATGAGGTACCAATTAAAATTGCACCCATTTTTTGTAATGTTCATGAAAATGAACTGGAAGGACAAAGGAAGCAACTGCAAGCCACTAGGCTTGATCCAATAGGGGCAAAGGAAAATGGCTACTCTAATTACTCTTCTGCATTTTTTTATATATATATCAGCATTTGCCTAAGGTTTTATTTTGTGGAACCCCTATGACTTGGTACTGGTAGTACTAACTCCTAACTTATGTTTATAAAACAAAAGACAAGAAAGCTCCTTTCAGAACAATGGGAAGAAGAATGGAAGATTGTAATCTGAAATGATTTTACAGGATAGTCACTCTCTATAAAGTAGTTGGTAACCAGGAGAGACAAGCATATCTACGGATGAAATAAGCTCCAACAGGCAGTGTATCATTGAACTCATATCATACATGAACATGAGTACCTTCATGGTAAGAGCAAGCCATGCATCATCATCACAGGTGAATGTCATTGCACTTGCTGAATGTAAAATGTTGAATATCAATAAGGAACAAACTGATTTGATCCTTGATGAGCACAGGGAGAGATATATACTACCAAGTGCATCAACAATACCACATGACACGAACTGATCAGAAGTACAAGGAAAGGTCACTAGAATTTCAGTAATAACATTAACTACTGAGAGGACCTCATCTTCTGCGCTCTCCTTTATCATCTGACTCAATAAGGATACCAGCAAAGACGAGATGCAGGTTTCCCCAGAATATACCAGTTCTGCAATCATTTGTATGTCCACCAATTGAGTGCTGCTTGAAAGCGTGACAGTTCTGTCCTCACAAAAAAATTTACAGAAATTCAGCAAATGAAAGGAGAGTGGTTCCATAAGTTCTTCATTCTGGAAGAGCCATTTTAGCGCTATCAGATGGACTCGGATAAGAAGCAAGTCCCACTCCTTGTGTGCCATTGCATGGAACAGTGTTTTCTCAACTTCTGGACTATGTGGAATGCCAAATCTAAATGAAATGCCTCTGACAAAGGCATAAAGATGAACCAGAAGAGTAAGCATCAGAGAGCCTGGGATTTCATGGGGGAACTTCGCACCATTGAGAAGAATGTATTGCTCGACTGAAGCCAGAATTTGATTGTCAGCAGCCAGCCTGATTAGTAAACAATTATCATATTAGAGAATGTATATACAGTTCTTTACAAGGTAAGCAAAAGGAATGTACCACTACCAGGTATGCACCAGATCAGTACCTTTCATTGTAGAATGAACAAACATATAATATAACAAGAATTGCACATTGGCATGATGCCAAGTTAAAGTCTTCTGAGCTACATTGCCCAAGTAAATACAACAGCTCTGCAGGGTCAGGTGGAAGATAAATGCATGCATCTCTAATTGTTTCCCCATAACTGATGCCCAAAACTTTGTCAACAATTGAACTGATGACCAAATATACTGCTGATTTTACATGGTCAGTAGGAAATAAGCCCATGAATCCAAATGACAAGCTAAACCACGATGATGAGGCAAGCATCTCAGCAAACTTAAATGATTTGTTATCAGATGCCCTTGATAAAATAATTTGGAAAATCTGAAGGATGCCAGACAATGTTTCTTCATCATTACCATCAACAATAGCACTTTCAAGCCAAGGAAGTAAATATGTTTCACAGGTTTCAATGATGCTATCCTCAAGAGCCTTCTTGCGAAGAATCTGATCTTTATTCCCTTCAAGGCAGAAGATAAGTGCTTCTTTTAGAAGAAGAAGGGAATGTGGTATGAGGAACAAACAATCATACTCATGAGAGAATGTCAAAGAGATTGCATGTTTTGATGCTTCTACAATGAATGATGGCAGTTTTTGGATGTCATCAGCAGATGGTAACTTCAGAATCTCTACAAGCATTGAGCAAACCAGAGCAAAGGTTTCAGAACTCATGCCAAGTTCACCATTTCCATGTCTTCTCAAAATTGCTGACAAAGTACAGGCTATCTGTTCTTCTTGGGACAGCGACAAAATGCCAGAACAATTAACTATGCTAATACAAACAAGTCGTAAAACTTGAGATTGGACTGGGTGAAATGGTATCTCTGAAACATAGTGAAGAACAGGAAGTAAAGTAGAAACTGCAATGGCAAGCTTTTCCTTGAATCTCTCCTCTGAATTGGCTAAAATGGATAGTACTTGAATAGAGGAAATGACCAGTGGATCATTATTTCCTGAAACATATAACAGCTTGGTTAGAAACTGTGAGACATTTGATGACTGCAGAAGATGGTTCCTCATACCTGATAACCTGAGAACCTCAAATACATAATCAAAAACATTCTGATCTATCAATGTTTTCAGAACAAATATATTTGCATCAGATGACAGGAAATGGAAGATCAATTCCAATGTCCCTGTTTGCACTTCTATATTAGTAGATAGCAGAGATCCTTTGACAGCATCAGCAAACAGAATTACGAGAGTATCATTTAGTGGCACATTATCTTCTGCTTCAGCAGAATTGATTAAACTCGGATCACTAAGCAGTAAAATGTCAAAGGCCCCCTTCTTTGCTAAAGTAAGGAGCAATGCTGTGGAAGAACAACAAAAGAATCATTATGCATTCTACTGAGTATAGAACAAGTTAGTGACATTTCAATTTTGAACATTGATGAGCTATTCCATAACTATATTAAAAAGAAAATGTAAACTCATTACTACAAATTAAATGAATATATTAAATGTATATGAATTACCACTATAAGAGAGGGATGAAAAATTGTCAGTGAAGAAATTTTAAGGTACTTAATCAACCTTCTAAAATGGTTCACTTCCTCGATGAATACTTAAGATTTTTGGAAGCCCAGAACTGTCATAAGCATCCATTTCAATTTTAAAACTCTCAAAAAACTTTCATACACATGCAACTGCAGAAATTGGTGGATTTATATAACTTCACTTCAGCAGATTATCTTTTCGTATTCTCTCAGAACACAAGTTCCTCAAACCGTGAGAGACATTCAGTTAAACTTCTTTTCAATCGTTAACTAATCATATATTTAATATTGAAATGCTCACATGAACACCATGTGTGGATATGGTACAAAAAAAATTCGTAGTGCTGAATTTCCTATAACTTTAATGAATGAATAGTGATATGAATCGTATGATAAGAACAACTAATAATTGAAGTTATATCCAGCCTCTCAAGAACCATAATAAGGCAAAGAACATCAAGAATTTTGACTGCATATCTGGAGGTGCTATAAATTGCATGTGCCAGTACAGTAAGTAAACCATCATCATATGGAAATGCATCATAGTGCTACCTTTTCTCTGTCCATAACATGCATGCGAATGTAATGTATTTATTTTGTAAGAAATCAATATCTATATTGAAGAAAAATAAGAATATACCAACCAACACAGTTCAGGCGAACATCATCATTTTGGGTTTTGAGTAGGACTTCAAGAGAAAATTGAAGCAAGCTTCTTCCAATCGCTGAAAGATCCACATTGTCATTATCACATATGTCATCCCATGGGGTGGCGTTTAACAGTGAGAGTTTGTATAGTACAAAGAGTATCTCTCCACGAATTTCATCACTGTACCAGAACAAGTTAAGGATGCTGTCAGATAAGGTTATTCGCAAGGCGAGGAAAGTGTCAATATGCAATGGTATTAACCTTGGTAGCCGGAGATTGTTGAAATGTTGACAAGGTTTAAGTAAATAGATTGTTTATCTCCAATGTAAGCTGCAGCATCTTTGGTAGAATTTAGCAGGATCCCCAAACAGTGTAGCTGTACTGACATAAATGTATGGGTCAGAAATTAGGGTAGCAAATGTATTCAGTAAAACTACAATAGTGTTGTTGCCACTAATTCAGCACAGTTACAAGAGAGTACCAAGCCTCACACCTTAAAGGGTCCAGTCTGCCCAGTCAAACGATGATATAAAAGGACTGCAGCCCAATTGATCAGATACAATAGTCAGGAATCGTAAATTCGTAATTACGGTAAAAGGGAAATCAAAGCTTCATCCAACTGCGTCCTAAAACCTAACAGCAAGTGCTGGCAGCTTTCAAATTTATGTCCGAGACTGAAATTAATAGATTAATATTCTGTAATATTGCTAATAAATGATTAGGTAATTGATTATGATTAACATCAGAGTTCATTATTTTCACTCATATAAAATGTTCCTAACATATTTATATACAAAAATTTCCTGCCTTGTTATGACACCATGGAAACATAAAGGGCATGACTCAGACGCTGCATAAATTATATGATCCAGCTTAGGAGTTGTAAAACCCTCAATTTATGTCTAAGGCATTAAGAAAGAAATCATCAATGGAAGCAACGAAATGTCCACCCAAATGAAGCAATAACCGATAAAATATTCAGATTAGCCGAACAACCGCAAATATTATCTACAAAAAGCTACCTCGAAATGACATATAAGCACCATTTCCATAACAGAGTTGCAGAGCAAAACAAACACAATGTTCCTCCGTTTCCTTCAGCAGAAGATACATGTCAGATTAATGTCGTTTGCAACACCATATGCTAGTGAAATACTGTTCAAACACTCGAATACTCCATAGTCCATCCTCCACTGCACATGACCTCACCGGCATCCATGTCCTCACACGCGTAGCGCACGGATTTCTCGGAGACAACAGCGAGTGTGGTTGAGGCAGCGGGCGCACGTACCGTGTGGAGTGCTTGACGAGGAGCCGGAGGAGAGGGCGCGGGCGACGCGGGCGACGAGGTCGGCGGCGGGCGGGGCGCCCACGGCGGCGGCGAGGTCGGCGCGAGGTCGGCGCCTGGGCGGCGAGCGCGGCGTCGCGGCGGGCGGCGGCGCCGGCGAGCGCGTCGGCGAGGGGCGCGGCGAGGAGGCGCGGGTGCGCGCGCGGAGCGGGCGAGGAAGGCCGGGTCGGCGAGCGCCAGGAGAGGGCGGCGAGCGGTGGGAGACGTGGTGCGACGGCGCGGAGGCGGCCGAGGAGAGCAGCGCCGCGGCGCAGGAGAGGCAGACGCGGCCCCCCGCCGAGGTCGGCAGCGTGTGCGACGCGCGGTGGCCCGCGCCGCACGCCCGCGCCGCCGCCGCCGCCGGCGGCGTGTCCTCGCCGTCGGATTCCATGCGGCGGAAGGGAGGCGGGGTTCGCGGGGCAATCTCGAGGCCGTACGCCGTTGTCTGTTTGAAAAGGGATGGACGAATGTCGCTCAAATTTGTGGTTTCAAGTCTCGGATTCGAAACGAATAAAGTTAACTGGACTTCAAAATAAAAATCAAACAGAACTCATGGCTGTTTGGGATCTTTGTATTGTGATGACTGATGAGAAGCACCTGGTACGATTTTAGCAAGTGAGAAAAGAGAAAATTGCAATATTGGGACTGCAAATATTGGAGCTTCGCTGTTTTGACACTGGATGACAAATGGGTCCATCTGTGTCTGTAAAATGTGAGTCCAGTGTCATTATAGCAAAGGTTAATGTTTGCAGTGTTATAATTGCAAATCCCCCGTGAGAAAATTACCTTTTGGTTCTATTTTATTTTTTTTATTTGACTCAATGACATTCATTATGAACGAAGGTTAAATTTCGAGAAGCAACGGCTGCAACCAAGCATAGATTCGAGTGAGATTTGGAGAAGCTAGAAAACCGAATTTCCGGTTTCTATATTATTTTTATTATACAACTAATGGTTATCAGAATTTAAATGAAAACTAAATTATTTTGAGAGAAGTTGCAGCCGGTAAAAAAAAACAACCAACAAGCCTATAGGCCATCCCCAACCCAGAAACCATATAGTAGTTTTCATAATTGCCATGTCTATAATGTCATATAGACAGTATGTATAGAAACTATCTATCTAATGGATGATGTCTTCAAATTAAATTCTTATCCAATCATCTATATTCTCTCTCATTTTATCCACCTATCAAACTTGTTTTCATTCTGGGTTCTTGTGTAGAGATGGTTTCTTGCCTAAGAAATGGTTTCTCCATCTTTTTACATCTCTCCTCATTAACTCTCTTGCCACATCACATTTTTGCTTATGTGGCAATGTATTAAATGCTATGGACACTAGATGACTGGAGGGTTGGGGATGGCCTAAACTGCTCGTAAACAGGACATTTATGGTCTAGCAAAAATGACCTCACGGTGTGATCTCGGAAGAGAGGTGTACTACGCAAACTAAAGCCGAGTACACCGTCAACCAACCTCTCTTCATAATGGTAGCTCAAATAGGCTGAAAAAAACAACCACGACGAGAGGCACTTCTCGCACAATGTGGCTGTTTGGGAAGTGGATTTCAGTAAGACATCCTTTCGTTTTTGTATATGGTACTTAAATAGTCATAAAAATGAAAAAAATAATTACCAAGATAAATCAATATATGATATATATTTCCACAAACATGCAAATTGAAATTTGAATTATACAAGTCGAAACAAAAATAACAAATTTGATAGCGAATTACGTGTTCCATTTGTAGTTAAATGTGTTATTTTTTTCTATAATTATATAAGTTGAATTTGAATATGCATATTTGTGGAGTAACATATCACATTATTATCACGTATTGATATACGTTATAAAGATTTTTTTAAAAAAATTGATAACTTTTTAAGTGGCATGCAAAAGTGAGAGGACATCCCTTACGGATGAATAGTGTTTCCTAGCTGTTTGAGATCGAAATCGCTAATGAGATTACTCTGACGAGGGCACTGCACGCACAACAGGACCTCTTGTAGACTTGTACTGTGCTCCTCAGTCGTCACACAAATGTATTCCCACCGTTCCAATGAAAAACACACAACCTATTCCCTCCGTCTAAAAGAACTTAACCTACTCTCTTCGTCCAAAAAACTTCAACCTTCTAATATAATGAATCTAGATAGGTCATATTTTCTCTTAGGTTAAGTTTTTTTTTTTTTTTGACGTGGGAGTACATTTGAAGCTGAGGTTACTGTGCTTTTGTCAGGGCACACTAGAAATTCAGATTTCTTTCTCTAATGACTAGGTTATTTCTTAAAATTTAAGGTTTGCACCCACTTTTTTATTTTTTTTTGTCTGTTGATAATATTATTGATTTCAATCCAGCGGTAAGTAGATCTTTTTTTTTATCAGAGCACAAAAGAAGATCATGTGCAAATATGTATAGGGAGTCAGGGATTGAGAGATATGTGTTGACGATCGTTAGCGATCAGTTTCGACCGTCAAATTACCAAAATAGAGGAGAACTAGTTATGCTTGCAATGCATATACATGTTAGAACAATATATTCCACTAGTATATGGTTTACTAACCTTTTGCAGAGAATAACCATAAAGTGGAGAGAAGCGACATCAAACCAGACGATAAATTAATCGGACGATGTCGAGAATCAGACTTATGTGTGAATGGGCCAAGAACTCAAAGTTGATACGATGAATTGGCCAAAATTCACAAGTCTGTGGAGAGGAGCAACAAAGGAGGCCGCCAGCCAAAGATGGGCCGGGATGGCCCAGCCCATGGTTCGACTGAACCCATCCTGACGTCGTTGGATGCAGGGTTGCGACTGAACGGTGTGGATTAGCTCCCAATGATGGTTGGAGGGTATTTCCGACCATTCCAACCGTCACAACCGTCATTGGAAGGCTATATAAACCCCTCACTCTCTCCATTTCAACACACACCTCAAGCAAAGATCTCTCATATTCTCTCAAGTTAGTTTAGTATTCTTAAGCTAGTAGAATAGGGATAGAGTAGAAATCGGAGTCCGGAAGCCTTCGGAAGAGTTCGGGTATGGCTCTAGTAGCTCTTCTCTTTTCTTTTGTAAGCTTTGTACTTTCTTTAGAATACTCTTCTTTATACATTTATGGTATTGAAATACTTTCCGAGTATATGGATACCAACTTACATTTGTTCATGTTATACTGAATATACTGCTAGCTTATCTGGGACATGCTTTGGTGCGGGTATAATGTTTGCTTATGCATTAACTCTATTCGGTCACAGATGATGATATTACGAGTA
>CM020184.1:2699627-2720398 GCA_009805545.1 Oryza longistaminata
CCAACCCCCCCACGCCCCAGCCGCACCCACCCCACATCCCTCACCCCGCACCTTTTAGAAATAACGTATAGTAAATTAATTACTAAATGATTGTTTGTGACACAATATATTATAAGTAACATATTTACTATACGTAAAAATTGAATGATGTACCAATCCCGCACCTTTTGCTAGCCCAGCCACCAACAATAATATGTGTGACTTTAGTAATTCATTTACTATCAGTATGTTTTCGATAAGTAATCGAGTTACTATTCTCGAGTAAATGAGTTACTATCAGAGACAAAACCCATTAGTAAATGAGTTACTAACAGATAAGAGTAACATTTGTTTGGCACTTCCCTTATTGGCCCATAAGTATATATATATACATATATATATGTGTGTGTGTATGTCACAGCCCAAAGAGGAGGGAGGGGAAATAGACTTACTGCAAATAAGGCACGATGGGCCACCAGTGCCTTCGGGCCTGCATGGCCCGACCCAATTTCTGTTGGGCCGTGCCTGGGCCTGATGTGTAGCACGTGGGCCGGCACGGTCCGGCACGAAGATCCGATCGTGCCGTGTCGGCCCGATTCTTCTTGGGCCGTGCCTAGCCCGTGCTGGGCGCGCGGGTCGAATGGCCATCTATAAGTGTGTATATGTGAACGTGTTCAAGATATTCTAGATATATGTGAAGAGTACATTTTTTACATGCGTTTTCCTAGAAACTGCCTGCATTGTGAGAACTAGCCACCAACCTCTGTGTTGCATGGGATGTGCCACATCCCAATCTGACATCTCCTTAGATACGATTTCAAATAGGACGTGCCGCCGAGGATAGCGAACCATCCCCTGCGGGTAACAAAAAAAAGGAATCATTGCAATAATTAACTAAACACGACAGATAAATTATACTCCCTCCGTCCCAGAATATAAAAAGTTTTAGGGTTGAACACTGTTATTAAGAAAATAGGTAGAAGTGAGTGGTGGAGGATTGTGATTAGATGAGTAGTGGAAGTAGGTGGGAAAAGTGAATGGTGGATGGTTGTGATTGGTTGGAAAGAGAATGTTAGTGGAGAACTTGTTATATTTTGGGACAAATCCTAAGAGCAAGTTTAATAGCATAGCCCAATACTAGCTCCAATTCATGTATAACCAATCTAATAGCTAATTCATACAATAGTTGCTCAATATACTATTAATATATGGTCCCACCTGTCATACACACACTGCGTCTTGGAGTCCGTGCTGCAGCTGGCTACAGATCTGTAGCCCGCTCCTCTTCTCTCTTATCTTTTATCTCATTAAAATATGTTTATAACTGGCTAATAGCCTGCTATTGTACCTGCTCTAAGGACTAAAAGTTATTATATTTTCGGACGGAGGGAGTACCTTGTTTCAATATAGGGCAAGCCCGGAGAAACAACCTCCAATCAGAGACAGCAACAGCGGAACTTAGCATGGCTAGCACACCAATCCACATGCAGTGGCTTGGGTCTATGGATGAAACCGAAACCTTTGACATCTTCAGCCTAAACTTGAGGGAGAAGAAAAACAACAACAAAAGAAGAGTGTGTACTTTCGATTCGCAAGACACGAGAAATGTGATTAAGCAAGCTTCACAGGACGACTAGGTTTATTTCCACACAACTTTGTTTCTAAAAACATCTTCCGAAACTTCTAAGTGTGCAGTGGGTTTCTATAAAAACAATTGGAACGAGACTTTCATCTCGTTCCGTCTGCGAGTTACTACTCCCTCCGTATTTTAATGTATGATGCCGCTGACTTTTCGAACAACGTTTGAACATTCGTTTTATTAAAAATTTTTGTGTAAATATAAAAATATTTATGTCATGCTTAAAGAACATTTGATGATGAATCAAGTCACATTAAAATAAATGATAATTATATAAATTTTTTGAATAAGATGAATGGTCAAACGTTGGACAAAAAGTTAACGGCGTCATATATTAAAATATGGAGGCAGTACTTTGCAACAACTCAAGCAGAGAAGAAGTAAAATTTTAGTTTCTTATTAGTTTCTTTTCACTTCATACCATGCATGTCATCTCGTTTCCCTTCCGAGAAACATAATACTTCTCACAACAACACTTAACCTTCGTCATTCTTGCCAACCATAGCCCTACACATATCGTTTCCACTCGGGAAGCCTACTCTATGATGTCTTCTCGACATCTCGGGTCACACATGCTCGTTTTAGACCGTCCATTGTTGTGTTCAAGACTAGCTCTGATAAATGGTTCCAACACTATCAGTGTTATAGATAAGGTATACCTAGTACTTTTGTGTTAGGCTCAACGGGACCCACTATATACCAAGTATTATACGGAATCAAGTCTCATATACGAAAGGTGTTCTGGATAAGGAATGAGAAGCAAAGTCCTACTTAAACGACAAGAACTATTCGGATTATATTCATACTTGATTCCCTAGTTCTACTTATACAAGAGGATATATACCTGAGGGTATAAATACAAGACCCCCTAGAAGGAGAGGGAGAGGCCAACATAAGATAAGCCAATACAGATCTAGACAAACCCAATGTAGATGCCACAGAGACCGACATGAGGAATCTAGAGCTACCTCTAATCTCATCAAGTTCATATTCGAGGAAGAAGAGTACACTGTCCGTCAACTACGTGTGAGAGCTCCATGCTTCCAAGCCGAAAAGACTAGATTTGGTCATTTCATTTTTTGTACTCGTGTGATACTGATATATAAAAGCAGTTCCGTAGGACCTTGTCGGCGAGCGGGGCGAAGGATTGAGCTAGGCAATCGATTTCGTCAGACTTCATCCGTGTTGGTCCAAACCCTTCTAGGAGAAAGTCAAGATTTATTTGAGGGTGGCGATCTCAGATGCAGGCAAGGATGTGACCTCCTGCTTACCGGCTAGCACGATGACATTCCCGCTTCAAGCTGTCGTGATACGGTTCAATGTCCTCCACCTGGTCACAAGTCCTCTTGATCCACGAGATATATCCTGCCATCGACTTCTCGGGAGGAGGACAGGCTTCCCAAAGTTCCCCGCGCATCAGGGTGTCACAGTAGGTAGCGAGATACGAGTTCATCCAAATCTCGCGACCTCGGATTGTCTCGACATCCTGATCCCTCCTCGCGACATCGACCGCCCTCTCAAGCTCTTTCTTATCGAACTTGGTCCTCCAGAACTTGATATGATGTTCTCGCTCCTCTAAGGCGTCCTCGAGATCTGATGATAAGGAACGACTTTGGTTATCCCACCTTATGCAAGCCACAGGGTCAAGGATAGGAAAATCTGTTGCCTTACCTTGAGTATGCCGGAGAAGGGAACTAAGTGGGTACACTTGACGCACTAGTGTGTCGTCAGGATTGACTATGACCAATGCTCGGTCGTCGACATCTGGAGCGGACAAATCAGGGGGAGAAACGGGCGTCATGTTGCAACTCTCAGGACGTCCTCCTTGCTGGACGTCCTCATCTTCAATACTTCTACAAATTACACGATGATGAAGGAAAATGCTTAAGTGTAATAAAAGGGGAAATTGTTCTTGAGTGGACAACAGACCTAACACACTACACTTAAACCAAAATAAATTACAAGCGGGAAGGCTGTTATTACTGCTCAAAAAAGAGGATAGTTTCCCCCAACTCCTCAACCTCCGACATCATGTCCTCGCGTGACGACTCGGCTCCACCCTCCTCAAGGACCTCTTTCGGGTCGATCTTTGGGTGCATGAGCTTGACACACGCGAAAATGTGACATGCGTCAGTTTGGAGACCAGCGCATGTGTCTTCAGCCACCCGCTCGGTGTGCTTATTGGGGACTTCTTCAAGCTTCCCAATAAGGTCGGCGAGCGACAACAAGATCGTTGTCTTTTCGGAGTTGGGGAGACCCCTTTCTTGGATCCCCAAGCTGCGGGCCAACATATCCAGCCAGCTGTAGTTTTGCTCTACTCCCTCGCGGATGGACACCAAGTGACCTTGGGTCTCTAGCTACCATCAATGCCTCTAGCCCCTGTCGTTGTCGCTCGTGGCCCGTGATGAGATCCTTCATCTTCTGGAGGTCCTCGTGCGCCTCTGCAAGCTGGCTCTCCAGCTGCACGACACGCCCGTGCGACGACGAGGCGAGTTTTCCAAGTCACTCAATCTCAGCGAGCATCTCGTGGGCGCCGGCCTTGAGCAGATGGCGCGCCTCATCTAGCCTTTCGGCCCCTAGCATAGATGAGGCAGCAGTCGGAGCATGGGGAGGAGGAGGGAGCAAAGCCAAGGTCGCAACAATGACGGCCAGCAGAGAGGAGCCGGTGTTTGCACAACCAACGCTTTGAGCGGAGGTCATAGGAGAAGCGCTGTCAGAAATGAAAGTTAGAGATGATGATGATAAAGAAGACACAAATACAAGACAAGACATTTGTTGATCGAGATCTCGCTTACTCTGGCTTCTGCCGCTTAGGAGTTTCCTCCGCGTTGTCGGTGGAGCCCCGATGGTGGCCTAGAAGAAATGTCCGTGAGAACAATCGAATTTTCGTCGAGAACCGTTGGTGGGAGCCGGAGTTTGAAATAACCTCGGAGCCATCTGGACGAGTGTTCCAACTCCGGAGGAGAGCTTGGATGTTGTCACCCATTAACTCTTCGGAGCCTTGTTGCCGCTGCTGCTCGGAGCGACTGTAGCACCGGCCTGCTCAGAGGCGGCCTTGTCTTTCAAGGTGGAGGAGGACTAGTGATCGACAAGGGGACCGACATCCGTCAAGGGAAGATCCTGTATGGCTTTAGATTACTACGTCTTTGGATTGAATTTGCATGAAAGAAGACGAAGCGAGACAAAGTTACTTATGTTGATGGCAGCGTCCTTGTCTGCGGACAGGAGGTCGCAGATGGGAGTTGGCAGCCGGTTGGAGCCCGAGGGAGGACTCACGATGATGTGACCCACGTCACGTCAAGATCTGCAAAGGAACATAATGCATTAGAAATTGAAGATAAGACGTTACGCATTCGAGGTCAAGAGGTTGCGAGAACGAATACCCTGTGCCAAGAACCACGTCACGTCATCAACACGGGGTGAGCGCGAGCCTAGAGCGGCTGAATGTGGCGTCGTATGAAGTCATTTGCGACTTCATACCCTAACAACCCCCATTCTCGGAGGTCGTGGATCTTCTCCATGAAGACTTGAAGAGAGGGGGTCAAAGAGGGCTTGGAGGTCCAGGAAGAGGAGCGCTCTGGCTTTTCTTCCGGAACAACAAGGACGGAGGTGAGGTCTTCCACGTGGAGATAAAACTATTTTGATCTCCACGAGCTCCGAGATGAGTGGCATTCGAAGGGGATGTACTCCGCCTTCATCCCATCTCGAAGGCGGAAACCGCAGCATCGGAGATTCTACGGGATTCCATCCACTAGAGCTCGATTGTTCGATCTCCTATATGGCTTTGTGTTCCACGATTATATTCTCCTATATTGGAGACCCTGCACGTCTTTGTATGTAATTATCAGACTACTGGTAAGTATAGCTAATATTCTTGATAGCTTATCAAATAATAATAATTATTATTAAATATATTTTTAATTTTTATTAAGAGAAGAGTGCACTAAGGCTCTATTTGTCTAGACTTGACTGACCATATGAAACAATGTAGAATTTGATTGATCATATTATTAATCGCAAGAATGAGATTGAAAGAGTATTTTACATTATATGTTTACAACCACATAAATAATCCAATTCATTCGGGCAAAATATGCACCGGTAAGGTTGCCATTATCAAGATTGAGTCACTATATCGAAGATGTTTTAATTTTCCTTATAATATGTCTTAGCTATAACAATCGATACAATTATTATCATTGATATGATTATGTATAGAAAGCATATATTATCATTGAAATTTTTCACCTGTTACAACGCGCGGATATTTTTTTGCTAGTGTAAACTAAATGAAAGGAATTATGATGTGAAAAACAAACAAGACCGACCGTAAGGGGATAGGAACAGGCATGCAGGCAGGCTCGCAAACCTAGCATTAGCATATGAATGCAGGACCACGCGCGGCACTGCTGCTGCACGAGATGCGAGGCTGCATCGATCACGGCAGGTAACGATTGGCTCGCGGCGGCGTTGACGAGCTGCAGCTCGAAACATAGTCTTATTCTGTAGGTACAGTAATGTTTGCACAAATACATAATGAAAAAAAAATCACAAGGGGACGTACGTTATCATGTGATGACCTGCCCCTAAACGACAAATAATGATTCCTGTAACAATGGAGTGCCAATTATATACGTTCGGTCCTTATAATAGGACACTAGCGGAGTTCCTGGATTTTTTATATTTTAACCTTTTCATTAGCTTATTTTATAAATCGATCTTCGAAAAACTTATTTCAAGGATGGACCTTTTTTCTCAAGATCTCGCTGCTAATGGCACGCCGTTAATAACTTTGCTTCCGTGTGGTAGCTAAGTCGCTGATGTGAATGTGTCGTTGTTAAAGAGATTAATGCCAAAACCTATTTGTATACTATTTTCTTTAAATTGGTCAAAATACAAATATTTTTCTTACAAATAGGCCCTTGGCGTAAAGGACTTATGAGAAAAAATATAAACATTTAGAACATTTTTATAAAATTTATTTTATAAATAGGTCTTTGGTGCTAGTTTGTTTGGCACCGACACCTCTACATCTCGGCTGCTAGGGGTGAGGGTGTTGGCGCCGAGAAGTTAGATCTCAACACCACGGTAACTAGGGTCAAGTAAAGGGTTTATTTTTAAAATAAATTGAGTAAATTTCACAAAACTACATGTTTTATGGTTTAAGTTGTAGAAAACCACACACATTTTGATACTTGGCACTTAAGTATATATATTTTGGTAGTTTAGTTTCACAAAACTACACTATCGATTAATGGATTCACTCGTGAGATGATGTGGTTGTTCCATCTAGGATGATGACGTGGCATCATATTAATTTCGTGCGATGGCTGGTAATAGGATGCCATGTCCTCATCCTATGTGAACAGCCACGTCATCTCGCGGGTGAATCTATTCATTGATAGTGTGGTTTTGTGAAACTAGACTACCAAAATATATGTACTTAAATGCCAAGTGTCAAAGTGCGTGCGGTTTTCTGCAACTTAAACCACAAAATGTGTAGTTTTTGTGAAATTTACTCAAATAAATTTGTTCAGGTTTCAAAAAAAAAAATTGTTCAAAGCCAGGTTTTTTTAAAAGTAATTTCCAATAATGGCCAAAATGTGAAAAAAAATCCAGAGTGGGTTTCGTGGTAATTTCCTTGTCCTAATTGTTTAGGCTATAGGGCATCAACCATTTTAGTGAGCAGCTGGAGGCAGCCCCCTGCCTATAAAAGCTCAGCTCAGGATCACCAGCTATGCAGCGGTGGTGGAAAGACCGATCTAGAAGAGAAGACACAAATGGCCACTGGAGGGAAGGCACTCAGGAAGTTCAGCGGGGCCTTTCAAGCCCTCGCCCAGAAGGTGGGCCCCAGGTCCCCACCGATGACGGTGAAGGACTTCACAAAAGCATGCTCCGAATTGCAATCCTTGATCCATCTCATGGGTGATGAGACTTCCATTTGGTTTGCTGACTACGGCCGCAAGGTATGTCATGTCAATTATACCCCCAACAAAGCTACGCACACATATGATCTGCTAATGTTAGGAGCGACCTAATTAAGGCCATTAATTTAATTACTCCCTAAAAATCATGCATATGGAGTCAAAGGCAGGCCGTACATAACACGTATATGTAATCCCTCCGCTTTACATTATTAAAAGTTTTCATTTTTTTAAAAAACAAACTTATAAATTCAACCAAATTAATTCGTTGAGAAATGTAGCTACCATAACAATTTGGTTCCATTAAACCTAATATTAAATATATTTTGATAGTGTATTTGTTTGGTGTTCAAAATGCTACTATGTTTTTTTTAATAAATTTTATCAAACTTAAAGAAGTTTTAGTTAGAAAAAGTCAAAACGTTCTATGATATGAAACGGGAGAGAAGACCACATTATATAATCATGCATGCATGTGGCCAGCCATCTTAATTTACATGTGTTTGGCTACCCATATGTGACATAAGGCTATTTCCAGTTTTTATTTTCATTTTTTTAGAGGACCAGTTTTTATTTTCTAATCACGCATGAATAACCAAAAATAAAATAAAATCTTTCATATTTTATAGGAATCTATGTGCGGTTGTGCGTTGCAAGACACAAGTCACATGATATTTCGCGCAGCATGTGATATATAAAATTTGAATTGGGACCAAATGACCACTGTTGGGGATACCCTCTTTAATTCCGGTTTGCAACCCCTTTAGTCCCGGGTTGCACTTTACGCATTGCCCACTTACCTTATAATGTTTGAATCATTTTTTTTAAAAAGAATTGAAGTAGGGATGCTATTCTTTTGATTTCACGTCTTAATACTTATATATAATGCCTATCTGATACTTCAAATAGTTTCAAATAAAAATAACATCAATAACAAAACTCTAGATCTGAGAGAGCTCTACAACTTTAACATAGGAGTGTCTCCATTTGTGGTCGTTTGGAAAAAAATGTTTTCTAAACTTGATTTGAGAACTCGTAAGGAATATTTGAACCCATAAAATATCACAAATAAAAAATTATTCAACTATAAAGTTGTAGATCGTCTTGTTAAAATCCACAACTTTGATATAGATCATGTCTCCATATGTTGTGATTTAAAAAACATATTCTAAACTATATTCGAGTTCTTGCAATGGGGCACTGAAATATCTGAAATCAGAAAAAAAATCCAATTACAAAGTTATGATCTTGTGGAGGGCTATAACTTCATGCGAAAAGGTTATGTCGTTATGATTTTTTATTAGGGATATTTCCATTTTTAGAGGCGGTTCATTAGCACAATCACCCTCATCGATTTTGTGGAAGCAGTTCCATAGGAAGTCCACCCGTAGAGACATTTTTTTTGATTCTTTGAAGATGTCCAAACTTTAGAAATTTATAGAATAATCATTTTAAATCTTATTGAGATGGAACCAAAGTTTCACATGTTATATAACTTGACATTAAATTTAATGACCATATTTTAAAGGAAATTGTGGAGCCTATGAAAATGGTTTGTGTAGTAATGTGATGGGATAACTGACCAGGTTTCAGGTTCTTAGCAAATTGATGCTAAATCAAAAGGTTTCATTTGATCAGTTCGGGTGCAACCTATTTCAGGTTGAGCAAATACAAAGCAGGTCGAGGGGTGCAGCTACTTTGAAAGAGCTGGTCGAGCAGGACATGGCCAACAACACTGTCAAAGCTGCCGACAGCAATACCACCATCCTTCTCAGGCTAATGCGTGCCCTACAAGTAGTGAAAGTGTTGTTCGAGCAGCTACTGAAAGGAAGGTGAGCAAATTTTGGAAAACTGACCCGTTTATTTGTTTATAGTAGTACTCCCTCCGTCCCCTAATATAAGGGATTTTGACATTTTGCTTACACTGTTTGACCACTCGTCTTATTCAAAAAAAATTGTGCAAATATAAAAAACGAAAAGTTGTGCTTAAAGTACTTTGGGTAATAAAGTAAGTCACAAATAAAATAAATAATAATTCCAAAATTTTTTTGAATAAGACAAATGGTCAAACGGCGCAAGCAAAATTTTAAAAACCCTTATATTATGGAACGGAGGGAGTAATATAATTACATTCATCGATCAATGCGCAAAGAAAGAAGTGTCTGAGCAACTGTTTCTACATTTATGTGAGCCCACTTACATTGAATTCCATAATCCAAAAAATATGTGAGTGTAGGGGAGTTGAATTCCAAAGTGCTGCGACAACAGCTTATATGGTCGTATTTGGGGCATACCATAAGGAGCCTATTCAGAACATGGTCAAACGGGCTATATCATCCCTGCCAACTAGGGCGTGGCTCATGAACAAGATCAATGAGGAAGGTGAGTATTACTTTGTTGTCATCTTCTAAGTTAATTGTTAGTGTTATTTAAAGTTAATTCACTTCCTCTTTCATAAACCTTTTGTACTTTAGAGGGCGACATATTTATTGAGATGAGGAAGTACGTGGATGCATCTGCAGCTGTCATTAACTACATCGAAGAGCTTTTTACATCGAATGGACTGGAAATGAATTGGTAAAAATGAGGATATGTATTTGTAATTTACTCCACGCATTGGAGTAAGCCCGCTTGTATGTTTGATGTTTCTTAGAAATAATGGCACCAAAAATAAGCTATCATTTATGATGACGAGAAAAAAATAATTTATCGAGTATACGTACTACTCGTATGTTTGATGTTTCAGTTTTCTGTGACCGAGGGGATACGTATGTACACCTACTACAGAGCATCCCATATAGATATCAACTGGGAACTTTTAAATGGGTCGGTTCCAACCAATATCAATTTGAGGGTACCTTCACCCATCCGCAGAGGTGCCAGATCAATAACCGACATCTACAAAGATTATAAGTGCCGGTTCTAATCTTTGAAAAAAATAAAAAAAAAGGATTGTATTGTAGGCCGGATCTGATTCCTAGCCCCATCTGCAATTTCTTCATCCATACCGCAATCAACAATAACACAAAAGCATATGCAGACATCAACAACAAAGAAGCCCATCACGTACCAGAAGACAAGAACAAGTACATCACAGATCAGAACAATTTCATGTTCCACCATGGCCGACCATTACGTGTTCAACATATCAGTCTTACTATCCCGGTGGATCTCCGGTCGCCATCATTGATTCCCTGATCCACCGCTGCTCATCTCCTTTGAGCTGCCGAGCGCGTGCGCGGTGAGGGCGGAGGTGGTTGGATGCCCCCGACCTCCAGGTGGTCGGATCTGGTGTGGCTGGGGAGAGAGGTGGTGAGGAGGAGAGGGCACCATCGGGGAGAGGATGAGGAGGGGCGATGGACGAAGAGGGAGGAGAGGGAGGGTTGGTGGACGGAGAGGGATCGAGGAGGGGCCGGGGGCGGCGGACAGAGAGGGATGAAGAGGCCTAGCGCGGGTGGAGTTGTGCGAGAGAGAGAGAGAGAGGAGGGGGGAGCGAGATGTGCGAGCGAGAGAGAGGAGGAGAGGATAAGGCACGCTCCCCTCCTCGCTAAAAATATATTGCTTTCACCACGCCAGCTTGGCTCGACTATGTTTTTATGGTACAGGTTTTTCAAAAAAACCGACAACTATAATATATCATTGGTGTTGTTTCTTAATTATCCGGTACCTATAATACCGGTTGTTCGTATTTCTTATGTTCACAAATAAATCCGCAAACACATAGATACCACTGTAATATTTCACTATTTCCAAGGGTATCGTATTTATATTTCCGTAGGTAAGGCGGCGGCATAAAGATATGTTTTTTTTATCTCCTTAATCAATCTATAATTAATTCACCATAGTCTAAACAAGCATTAGGATAAGGAAAAAGTACGAATTACCCCCCCCGAACTATTGTGGTCGTCAGAATTACCCCCCTGAACCACAAAACCGGACATTCTTTACCCCGGACCGCGGACGAATTACCCCCTAATCCAATCCGCGGTAGTTTTTGGTCTACGTGGCGTACACGTGGCAGTCCAGTTAGCATTCTATTTTAATTAAAAACGTGGGACCCACCTGTCATATCCTCTTCCACTATTCCTCTCTCTCTCTCTCCTCTCACCGCGCACGCAGCAAGCAGGGCGCGGCGGCGGCGCTCTCGCCACGCGACGGGGCCGGAGGCGGCGGCAAGGACGGCGGCGTGGCCGAGACGCGCACGGCGGCAAGGACCTCCCTCTGCCCCGCGCGCTCGTCCTCCTCGACGCGCCGCCCCATCCACGCCGAGTTCCGCGTCGTCGTCGGCGTCTCCCGCAGGCCCAACTCGAGGTGGTGGCTCGTCGATCCCGCGTGCAGGAGCTCGAGCTTGCTGAGCGGCTCGTCGATCCTGCGAGGAACTCGAGGAGGGGCGGTCGCCATCGCCGCTGCCGCACTCTTCACGCCCCGTGCCGTCGTGTCGCCTGTCGTCGTCGCTCGCCCCGCGCGCCGTCGCCACTCTCCCCTCAAGCCCCGCGCGCGCCGCGCGCCGTCGTCCGTCGCCGTCGTCGTCTTCCGTCGTCCGTCGCCCATCGCCGTCGCCGTCGTCGCCTCAAGCCCGTCCGCGCGCTGCCCACGGCTACGATGTGCGGTCGGCTGCTTCCTGTACCAGGACGAACACATCGCCAGAATATGATTCTTCCATGTATATAGCCACACCAGAATATGATTCTTAATTTTTAACCTCATCGATACGTGTTTAGGCTGGATGCTGTGTTGATTGGTAAAAGACATAGATATATGTTGGGAAACTATTTTGATTGTGTTGTTGCTCCAAACCACTAAGCTCACTCGTGTCAGCCGAGCAAAGCTTAAGAGCAGCCATGGCTCAAGGCCAACTCGACGCCTAGAGCGTCGTCCTACCGCCACGGAGACGAGGGATACGACATCCTCGCGTCGCTTCCGACGAGGAAAGGATGGGTGGACGACGTTCGTCCTCTACCACGGCTGCTGGATGGCGCGGCAGACAGCAAGGAGCGTGTCACAGCGACGTCGCCATCCTGTACAGGAGGGACAGGAGTTCGCCATGGCCCGCACGGGCGAGCGCTCGCGGCGTCTCGTCAACAACAAGCTGGACGGAATCGTCGACATGGCAAGGCACGGGGACGGCAAGCTCTACACGGTGCACCTCTCCGGCAGGGTCCGCGCTGGAAGTCGAGTGCTGCTACCTCGCCGGAGCACCGCGCGGCAGGCTCTACTCCTCAAGCGGGTGTACAGCACAAGCAGGTCGGCGGCGGCGGAGCCTCGAGCCCCGTCCGCGCGCCGTACTATCCGCGTGCCTGCGTGCTGCCGCCGTCCGCGTCGCCTCCTCCGCGCCCCGGCCCGCCGCGCTGTGAGTGTCGCTGTCCTCGCCGCAGTGCGTGTCTCGCCACGCCCCCGTCCTCGCCGCCGCCCCGACCCGTCCGCGTGCGTGCGCGCCCCCGCCCCCGCCTGCTGCCGTGCGCGTGAGAGAGAGGGGAAGAGTGAGGTGGCGCATGAGAAGAGAGAGGAATAGTGGAAGAGGATATGACAGGTGGGTCCTACATTTTTTAATAAACAGAATGCTGACTGGGCTGCCACGCGTACGCCACGTAGACCAAAACCACCCGCGGATTAGGTCGAGGGGGGTAATTCGTCCGGTTTGCATAAGTTGGGGTGAAGAATGTCCGGTTTTTGTGGTTTAAGGGGTAATTCGGACGACCGCGATAGTTAGGGGGGGTAATTCGTACTTTTTTCCTAGGATAATAATTTGATAGTAGTGGACACAACAAAGATTCACCTCTATAAGAATGTATAGTAGGAAATTAGCATTAAGAAACTAACGATTCATCTGTACTTCTATACTAATCATATCTAATATACAATTAACATATACATGCTCACAACATAGGACTTAGTTCTAGGCACCCAAGTACTACCGAGAGACCACTCCCCATGCTAGTTTGCCAGCATTGATTATGGCATTTACGCACTCTTACGTCATATTCGAACGGTGGAGGAATAGAAGGGACGAACCAAGGGCTTCACCATCTGTTCACCCACCTCACTTCCGTGGGGCACACCCGCATCCAACGACATTTACTAGCCTAAGCACCAATCGCTTATTCCAATGAAATAAATACATCACTAATTCCCCGGGACTCTCACCTTACGAATGAACAAGTTGAAGCTAGAACTACCTATAATGTCATTTGACCATTACCATAGCATGGATCGACTAGCCTAGGATGAAGCAGATATACGAAGTAATAGTACTTATAGAACATATACTCAATGGAAGTAATATATACGCTATGGGCATAAATAAATAAAGTAGATAATTATTATAATTTGGCTATAGTCTGATAAGAAGAGTAAAGTACTCAAATTAATACGCGAAACTCCGAGAAGACTTATGACTACCGTCTCCCTCTGCCGGATATGGTGGAGGGGAGGGCACCGCTGCTGCACCAGGCCACCAACAACTGTTGTGAGAGAGAGAGAGGATAAGGTCGGAGAAAGGAGGAGGAGGAGGAGGAGGAGAGGATAGACGTGGGTAAAACACCCACAGTTTGGGCTGCCTGATTTTGTGAGGTAAAAAAAACGCATCTCTAATATATTGTAGGTACTATTATTTTTAAATTGGCACCTATATTTGGTGTCGTTTTTCTTTAAAAGGTTCTATTGTGTTTTCAGCCCCTTCAAAAGTGGAGAAAAGATCTATAGTATCGGTTTTATACTTCCGGCACCTTATAGTGTCGACAGCTTTTGGCATGTTTCTATTAGTAGTGATTATTGCTACAGTACACGCCACTAACGAAAACCTATCATGGAGCTTAAAACTTTTATATTGGTTAGGTCGACGTACGCATAACATATGAGGAGCATGTTATATGGTACTATTTATGGGTCATTATTGTAATTATTATATCTGTACGTAAAGAACGCAAACTTAATTAGTGATCTCAATATTGTTAGTGATTGCCCTAGAGCAATCATAGAGATGATTGTATCACATACTAATGTTTACATATATATCCGACATTGTTCCTTGAAATAGATAACTCCAGTTATTGGTTATATGAATATGTCGATTTTTTCATGAAGACTACTTATGTTGTTTGTTACTATTGCTAAAGGCATCCCTGATCAAATATCATATGTGGAACAATATTTTATATGATCACACATGTATTAATGGGCATCATGTCTCATGGATCATTGGTATAAGAGATACCAAATTAATAATGTGACACATGTTTGTGAATCGTGTGGGTTGATAGACCCAACATGAGACACTGCAAGCAGCCATAATGTATTGTGTCATCAGTGACTTCATTTAGGTTGTTAGGTGTTGAATCCTTAGATTCTGAGATATCATAGTTCCCTCAAACATATGTAGTAGATTATTAGGACTGCTAAACGCTTACTCCGTAATTAGGGTTAGTTATAAAAGTAGTTTTCGGTATGCTATAAACATGTAGATGGGTATGAATAATCAAGAATGGGATTTGCCCCTCCTAGAAAGAGATATCTCTGGGCCCCTCGATGGTGTAAAGATTATGGAAGGTGCATGGCTATGCCAAAGGTAATTGAGGAGTACAATCACAAGTTATATAATCTATCACAGGTTCGAAGTGAATGATTGACAGCTATTAGAGGATGGCCATATTCCTAGCCTTGAGCTTAATCAATATCGTAGGCAAAGAGGGTTTCAACAGTTATACACTAGAGGTCAGCCGATATAATCTTTGATGCACCGGTGGGTCAATACGTTCTGCTATGGGCCGCTGTTTGATGCGTGGATCGAAAAGGAGTTTCGGGTTACAGCCGAGTAATTACATGAATCTACAGGTCCAACGTTTTAATGGCCGAATAATGGGATGATGAGAATCCAAATATAAGGTTAAATTCGATAGGGATCCGAAATAGGAATCCTCGGCCTTGGAGTGGCCCGAGTGATGGACCTTAATATTCGTGAGGGTGTGCACACGCCGAGGCATCGCATCACGTGAGAAACCCTAGCCTCCACTTCCCTCTCCCGAAGCAAACACCTAGCCGCGCGCGAGGTGCTCAGCAACATCCTTTGCGCGTGGCGTTCCGTCCCTGTACGTGTGGATACGGTAGAGGCGCCACTGTTTGCGGTACTGATCGGCGTGGAATACGGCGAGCGAGGACGATGAGGAGGAGAAAGGTTCGACAGCCGGTTCGCGATCGACACTTCTCTACATCGACGCGCGCTACTTTCGCGAGAACTTCTTCGACTTCTTTAGCACCTTCTTCCCTGCGCAGCGCGTTTGAGTCGGGTAACGATCTATGATCTAATTACTTGCATGGTTCCTGGTTTACGCGATAGAAAAATTTTGAATTTATGTTATCGTAGCCTACGCGGTATCCCAACAAATTATTCCAATTATGAATTAACATACCCTTATATAATGACCTTCTGATGCAAGCTAGAAAAAATGAGATTAACAAAGTTCATGAGAAAAAAAGGGAGTCCTCACACATTGAAATTATATGTTAATATGCAAATCAAAATATAATAATGCCATTAATTATGTACAAGAGATATCCGGCCGGTAAATCTTAGTATATAACAAATAGTAACAATGGGTAGAGATAGTTTTACAATTAAACGTAAGCGCTATTTAATTTATTAAATTAAATTTGTATGCAGCACCACTTGCTAACTTTTGATTTCTATAAATTATTCAATGAAAATTTTTCACCCACATGCATGATATTTTAGTTTGCTTACAAATTTCATGCTTATTCCATGCAATTATAGCCCAGTGCAGCAGAAAAAAAAACAAAAACAAAACAAAAGTCAAAGCAGTATACAAGTTCTTGAACAAAGAATTAAAACTAAATCCTACTTTTGCTTTTCATATTTAAATCGCATTGACTTTTTTTAATGTTTTAAATATTTAAACAAATTTATGAAAACATAGAACATCTAAAACACAAATTAGTTTCATTAATTATTCTAGAATTGAAACATTTGAATACTATGTTTTTTGGGATAAAAATACTAATATATTTCTATAAATTAATTAACCCTAAATAAACTAAGAAAAAAACTCAAAACAACTTAAATATATAACAAGGGGTAACTATATATCAGAGCATTAAGTTGGAGAGGCACCTATCCTAGAATATGTTTATGGACTTAACACAATCTAAAATTTTCTATATATCAGTACAAAATAAATTCCTAGCGTTCATAAAACATGACACTAAGAGTATGGTTGAGCATCGCTCGTAAGGTATGTCTTCTTAACCTGCCTCATGTATAGCAAGATCATATAGTAACAAGAAAAAACCGATAATCTTGTTTTTTCGAGAATAGAACAACTATAAATTCTATAAAACTCCAACAGCGAAAATAGTCAAGATGTATGCATCCGGGTTGCGGTTAAACAAAATCGCAAAAATGTTCGAAACAATCCGAACTGAATATTGAGAATAAGAACATACAAGTTTGGAATAGAACCAGATCATACTTCACAGAGAAAAGTAATTAAAATGCAAGCAAAGTCAACTAAGATGCGCGAATGCCATGCCCGAGCGGGCTCCTTCTCTTGAGTTACATACATGCATTCTTTGTCTACCGCCCTTCTGCCAATGCAACCTCTGTTAGATGAAACATTTATTGAGTTTTCAGAAAATTTTACCCCTGTTTTCCCGGTGTGCAGCTGCACTGGAAATCATCATCTTCCGAGAAACCTAGAAGAATGCGCTGTAGCTGCTCCTAATGCTGGCCTCTCCCACTGGAGACCTCCCCGCCACCACTCTTCCCGCGCCCTGATCTCCCTCAACTTCCCCTGACGGCGATTGCCAGTCGACGTCAAGTTGCTTGCACTGAGTGGGATCGAGACGACCCTACGCTGAAAGTTTGATCGGTATCTGCTGCTGCACAAGCTGGTCAGCGTTTCAACGAGAATTGTCAGCATCTTGAGCAGAGAAATGTGTGGTCGTCCCTGCACTATCTCGTTGGCATGTGTCGTCGATGAGCGTCTCCATCGCGCCAACAGAACTGGAGTTCCAGCTGCAAGAGGTGCGGGAGTACAGTGCCCAGTTCAACGTTTCTGAGCTTCTGGCAGTTGAGATGAGCTTGAAGCGAACGCAGCGTGGGAAGAAGTCGCCTGCAGCCAATCCGTTGACTGGATCATGCTCGAGCTTATTCAGTGCTCAGCAACTGAAGACTCTCGAGCGCTGGGAGGCATACCCAACACTACTGCGTGGACCTGTCGCCGTCGCTGCCCCATCTATGTGGACCTGCTGAAGCGATGTACGTTCAATGACCAAGAATTCTTGTCAATGACTCAAGAGCTGTCGAGGTCTCCCATGAAGCTCGGATAGCCCGGACGGCAAGAGAATGGAGTGACGGAGGAGAACGGGATTCTTTTCAAAGGCAGAGCCGCCTTGTTGAGAAACCTCCTCCTCGCCACAGGCTGCGCTGTAAGGCTTCAACCCAGAGCTGAGAGTAATGCCGAGCCATTTGAGAAAGTTTCATCTGAATCGAATTCGTCGATGCGAGCGAGCGTATCATTGCCATCACCACCGCCAGCTGGCTATACTTGCTTCGAAAACATATCCAGGATCTCCAGCTCCCAAGATTGGAAAGTATAGAACGAACGTAACTTCCAAGAACTCTAAGTTACGCTTCATGAGCAGGTGGCCTCAGCTGACGTGAGAGAGGACAACTCGTTCGCAGCTTCTCAATGTAGGACTCGGACAGTTGAAGGTATGGAGATCATGAAGCTCGCCGATCATCAGCAGGGACCTCTTCTGATGATAGTGTTGGAGAGATCCAGGTAGGTGAGGAGAGGTGCACAGAGGAGGAAACTTCCAGGGACAACCTGAAAGGGAGCTGTTCTCTGAAGCATGAGAACCTGAGCCTCTCCCTCCTGGGTAAGCTCAGCTGGCAGCCCTTCCATGAGTTCTCCATGACGCGACACCCGCTCGGATCAGGAGATGACTTGTGCCATTGCTCGGCCACCTCATGCTCCGTTCTTATCCCATGCAGCCTTCACCAAACACTAGTCCTTGTCCGCCGCAATCGGAGGAGATCCCACACGACATGGCCCGGATTCATGTCGTGGCATCCGACCTTTGTGGAGGTCGTCATTCGCTGGGTCAAGCAGATGGGCTTCATTCAGGCTGGTTATAATGTTCATTCCAATATCCATGTCGTCCGTCATGCCGAAGGAACCTCGATGAACTCCTAGCCCAGCAGCACTCCGATGAGCTTGGCTTTCTCGATGTGAAGCAGTCCTCTGGCCAGAAGAGAGGCAAGAGAGAAGGCAATCCTTGACCATTTGAGATGGAAATAATCATAGCTGACTTTTGGATCCGGTGGCAGCATAGCTGCACTGTCCTGGTTCTTCCCTGCCAGTGATCTCACTGGTGGCGCGACTTCCGAGCTTCTCGTAGCTTCCTTTCCACGGCTTAGGGTCTCCAGACTTGGTAGACAATGCCCTGCGATGGTGGTTGAGTGCCAGAGGTGCCTGGCACTCGCTCATGACCTGCCGGGGCGAGGCGGCCGATGGCAGTGTGCGACTCAATCTCTGCTTGGTGGCATTGAACTCGAAGAGGCCCATAGAGTCAAATGTCATCGTCATTATCAAGCATTGGACGTCCGATGAGGCCAGGAGCGCCTTCATTGGCCGCAGACCGCCTCGATCGAGACGTCAGCACCACCTTAAGCTTGAGCCGGGAAACGCCGCGCCGCCCGGTGCTGTTCAGTCGGGATCCCAATGGACTTGAGCTCCAATGACCTCACAGTCATCCAGCAAGCAGCAAGGAAGTTCTGGTACTCAGGTACTCGTGGATGGCTGCGCTCGCTGTTCGAGCACTTGCTGGAGCAGTCGTCGTCGTCGTTCGTCTGCCGGCATTTGCCCAGCGGCGGCAACCCAAGCTCTCTGGCGATGTCGTCTCTGCAGCCTGGCGATGTCCGTGTTATGTCCATGGCGTCGAAACTGTTAAGCAGTGGACCTCTTGTAGACGACGGCCCAGAATAACCTTGTGGAAATCCTTGCTTTCCGCTCCTTGCCCGGGAGGAACTCGCCGGAGGATTCTTGGCGCAGAGGGTGGTCTTCCGCCACGCTCCCATGCCGCATATGCGATGACGCCCACCCTCGTCGCCGTCGATGTGCCGCAGCGCCTGATTCAGTAAGGGTCCATCCCGAGCCACCATCGTCTCGATCTTGCCTCTCCTGGAGCGGCTCGTAGTCGTACCTGCCCACTGACTCCTTCGTCATCGAGCTGGATGCTGCCAGTGCCAGGGCTCCTCGAGGCTCTCCCTTCTGCTGGCACCAGCTGCCTTGCCTTGTGGCAGCTTTCCGGGAGGCTCGCCTGCCAATGCTTGTAGGCGGCTCCAGACGTTGAGGCGGGGCAGGCACATGGCGGCGTAGTCCGTCGGAGCTCTCTTCGCCTCCTTTGTCGATCGCGGCGGAGCGTTTGAGCCAGTTGTCCACCGAGCCCATGCCGCTCACCGGCGGCCTGGCGGCGACCCTGCTCTGGACATCCTCCCATGGCCGATTAGGCTCTGCTCCACCTCGCGACCGAAGGTCGCTCACGTACTTGTCTGCCTCCACCACGTACTGCCCGAAACTGGCTCAGCAACACTTGAAAGCAGCAGGAATAAAGCGCAGCGCCGACGGCAGCCACTTCGGCTCCAGTGGCCGCCATGGTCGGAGCCGAACGAGCACACTTTGATCGGAGAATTCGGTGCCTGAGCATCCGAATTTATAACACTAGGTTAAATAAACTCCTTATAATTTCTAGAGTGCAAATCACAGCTCGTCATATATTATCATATATAGGGTACATGTACAGAGTAGCGGTCCGGGGAGATCCGCCTCACCTTGTACGTGCTTTGCTTTTCCAACGGCTCCAATGCGCAAAGTAGCTAGGCCAGTAGGCACTCCTCAGCAAAAACGCGATCCGGAGGCCAGACTAGCTAGCTAGGGAAGCTGATGCCTCTATCAGCTAGGGTCGGTGACTGGTGGAGGCGAGGGAAGAAGGGAAGGAGCAGACAAAAAGGCTTTAGAAAGGTGGTGCGAGGAGAAAGATGACGACGTCGACTGACGGGCTAGCGTGGGCAGGGCCGGAAAAAAAACGGAGAAATTGAATGGGGAGCCTGTAACCCCAACCTATTGGGGGTTTTGTATGTTAGATATGCCACTTACGCGGACATCATCAATTCTCAAAACGTAAAGATTCCTGGGACAAAGTAAATGATAATC